>PVJL010000963.1:0-315599 GCA_004026885.1 Lyroderma lyra | reverse complement strand
ATGAAGATTTATTCATTGTTTTCAGAGTTTGCTTATCAAGCATGATTAATTGTACACATATTAAATATTCTTCATGATATTGCATCTTTTTGCATGAGACATCTTATTTTTCCAACTATTTTAATGAGGGTCTCAATGGGACACAAAGCTGTTCCTCCATTTCAGAGGTGAATAAAATTACCTGAAAGCAATTGTCACTCCAGATCATTTTAAGTGGCAAAAATGTATATTAATAAGCACTCTAGACACAATTTAGATGAACAGTGAATATCTCGACCATTAATATGAAGCGTAATGATATGGTGAGAAAAAATAGTGTTAAACATTAATATTTGTGCAGACTTGCAAAAAGTGATATGCATTACTGAGAAAAATAACTAAAACAATAGGTATTTTACAATACCAATGATAGTGGTTTGCACAAAGTATGAACTCAATAAATATTTATCAAATAGTTAAATAAATAAACTATAGAAAATATTAGATGATACAAGGAAAATATGTGACTTTAAAACATTTAACTGAAACAATATCCAACATTTCACTTTTAAATCATATTTTTAACAATTCTGAACATTCAATATATATTTTGATGTGGTCATTCTTCTAGAGTTTGGAAACAATCTGAATAAAAAAACAAATTCAGAAATATGATTTCCTATGTGTATTCGTCAGTTTATGCTACTATAACAAGGTACGATAGACTTGGTGGTTTTTAAGCAACAGAAATTTATTCCTTATATTTCTGGAGCTGGAAGTCCTGAGCTAGCATGGACAGGTTGTGGTGAGAGCCCTCTTCTGTAGTGTGTAGGCTTCTGTCTTCTGGTTGTAGTCTCGCATAGCTGAGAGGGTGACAGAGCACTCTGAGATTCCTTTTATAAGGTATTAATCTCATTCATAATTGTTACTACTATCATTTCAAATACCATCAAAGTGTCATTTAAGGACAGAAAAAATAATTATATATTTAATGAAATAGTTAATTAAATATTTATCAAAATAAATACTCCCATATTTATTTTGACAAAGAGTAGAAAGATACCCAACAGGACCAAATGAACAAGGAGAAATTTTATTATACATCATAAAGAATGGTTTCAACCTCTTGTTAATCAGAAAGAATTAAACACTCTTTTTTACGTGAACCTTTTACTAGTACTAAATAGTAATACAATAGACTCTTGAGTGCCAGTTAACAGAGAGTCTACTTATATTTTTCTGGCATCTACAGTCCCCATGGGTGCCAGTTAACTGAGAGTGTACTGTATTTAGTAAAAATGAAACTATTATTTTTCTCATGAAAAATAGCGTTATCTCTACAAAATTTAGAGGGGCATATTCTGGAGAAAAGAATGTTTCTTAGGCTAACTTTTCAGCAGAAGCAGTACCTGAGACAAGGGCTTACTTGCAGGTAGGTAGTTTATTTTAGAAAATGATCCTAAGAAACAATAGTGAAAGACTCCAACAAAACAGTAGAGGTTGAAAAGCCAATTTAAATTTATGGTGTTTGGCTGCTTGCTTATGTGGACAACTGCACCCTAAATTCTGTTGGCAACCTCAGGGACCCTCGCAGAATCCATCGCACTCTTAAAACAAGAAAGGTTAACAATTTATACACAGACTCTTCTCATCGATAAAGAATTGTCTTAGGATTGTTAACCCTTGCAATTTCAGGTTTGTGCCACAATCAGAATGACTGGACTGATACCTGTAGGAGCCCCATATTCCCAGAAAAGCCCTCAGGCAGAAAGCAAGAGATGTATAGTTCAGCCCAGGTGAAGTGGTACCAGGTTACACCTGAGGCAGATGATTACCACAGCAACCATAAGAACAGGAGTTAAGTGAAGGCAGAGGATGCATGATAGAGGACTAGACATGTCCACTGCAGAAAGTAAACTTTTCCAGGCTACAATAATCCCTGGGGGTTTTTTTTTTTTCTTTTCCCATAGTCAAAAACAAAACAAAACAAAACAAAACAACAACAAACCAAACCAAACTAAACCAAAAAAAAAAAAAAACAGTTTAGGTATAATGTGATAAACCTGCTAAATTCTTTTGAAAATTTTGATTATTTTCACACGATTATATGCTCAAATGTATATGAATTCAATTTTACTTTTTCATTTGAGTTTCAAAATTTTATTAGACATGCTCCAGTTTTCATTATTGGTTGGCTATATTTTTACTAGATTGATCAGCCAGTAGAAATTAGAGGTTTCTTGTGAATACAAATATCATGCTCATTTTTATATTTGAAAATACTATGAAAATCTTTTATCTTCCAGTGTCATTCATATTTATCTCTTTATAGGTAAGATAGGTTTATGCTATTTATGATTTTCACAAAGATTCATGTAACTAAAATTGTGAATGAGGTAGAATTTTTTGTGCGTCCTGTCCCTCCAATAGATAATGACAAAGTACATCCCCCACACTGAGACACTCCTCACTTTCCCAGTTTCCAATCTGTACTGTGGCTTTCATTTAATTTTTGCTCAGTGTTCAGGTATCAAAACCTAAAATGTTTCCTGCTCTAAATACTCAGGATTAGCAAACTGTTAGCACTCTTGCGGGAGAATCCTGACGGCCAACAACTCAGCAATTTATTCACCCTTGAAGACAAGCACGAGTAGTCCTTGAGGTAAACCTTGCCGGTGCCCCATGACCAAGTGGAGCACTGATGCTACTTGTGATCCAGTGTGGTCTGTTTGTTCCCTGCAAGAGCGTTATGTCCTTACTCCTTCTGATCATATTTCACCCATTCCCAACCAGACCTCTTTTGATTGATTTTCTTATTTTATGTGAATAGTAAACACAAAAGTAAGGTCTAAAACTGATTAAATAAAAGGTGTGATAGTTTAAACAAAGAAACCAGCAGTTACAACATACTTAGTACACCTGCTTGTCAGTAAAGATAAGTTCCAGCTGCAAGCTCAATCCACTCTCAGTACCCTCCAGGACTGAGTTTCTTTTTCGTTTATTCATTCCCACAATAGCCATCATAGAACCACCTTTATGCCTCCACAGTGCAACAAAGAAAGAAAATCAGAGGCTGCCCTGCTATTCTTTAGTGTGACAATATTCATCAACAGTCTCACTTTCTGGTGACTATGACCAGTTTCTTTGTTTTTCTCAATTGTATAGATTTCATGAAGGCAGTACTGTAGCTGCGATCACAGACCACTTTGGTTCGAACAGCCCTGTCACCTTCTGGCTGCATGACCATGGCCATGTTGCTATAAAACTTTGTTCCTTAGCTTTTCATCTGTAAGATGTGGATAAAAGCGATTACTTGTGTACAGAATTCCGATGAGGAGGAATAAATGAGTTAATACATGGAACATTCTTATAAAAGGGTTATGCAAACAGTAAGTGCAATATAAGCATCAATAATAATTATTATATGGAACCTGAAGGCTTCCTTTAAATGTACCCTCCTCCCAAACACCCACTTCTTCAATAATCACCCTGAGCACAGGATGAAAATTCAATCCACCTCTAACCCTAGACAGGAAGGAGTAGTAACAGTCAGCCATCGTTAGCATCACTGCCGTTTTCCTCTGTGATATCTACCTCCCCAAATTCACTTTTAATGAAACGTCAGGCCCATTGCCATGATTCAGAGTTACTTTGCTGAAAAAAACGTTTAAGGATAAGTTCCATGTTAAGCATGTAGGAAAGGGAATGAGGGAGGAGGGGACAGAGGGATGAAGGAAGAGAGAGAGAGAGGACACACAGAGAAAATGATCATACTTTGCCTTACTTTTATTTATGTTTTCTTTTCATTCTGTAAGCTTCCTGTATTTTAGATACTTGGATGCAAGGGTTTCTTCTAATTTCTCCTCTTTTGCTTCATATTATCATCTCTTAAGTGTTCTTAGACTTTCTAACCCCAATAACTTCACTTTTTTTCATTAGTAAATCAATGTTAACTAGCATTGAAATACTTGGAAGAATAAATTATGAATAAATAAAATAATAAATTTTCCAGTGTGTGTTGTGTTTTACAGGCAGGTTCCTTTGTCCCTTCTCAAAGTAAAACATCTTGTAAAATATATTCCAAGCTGAAGAGTAGATCAAAGGCACTAACAGAAAGTTTTGAATAGAGAGGGTTTTCACTGGATCCTATTGATTATATCTCATGGTCAATTGCTAATTCCAGCTAACCACAACTCTATCAGAAAACATTCTTTCTTTGTTCTATAAATCCATAAAGAAGTGGCATGGGCTTGTCTAAGCATTAACTCTCCTGTTCTGATTGAAAAATGCTGGAATTAAGAATCCACTGTGCTAGTGTGAAACAGAGAAGATGGCATTCGTATTGAATCAAAAGGTATCACACATACTCTCCTTCTTCCCTCTTTGCTTCTGCATTTTATCTAATTATTATTGATGACTACAAAAATTTTACAGTAAATACATATTAAGAAAAAGTTTTAATTTGCTACTTACTATACAAGCATTCATTGCTTTAAAATGGTACTGTCAATAGTATCTTTTTTGACTTCTCACTGTCGGCTTGCTGAATTTCAGCAACATGGAGACAAAGGTTTTGAGTGTATGTCCCTTTTGCTAATTTTGATTTAGCAGACTCTCAAGTGTGGCCCTTCCCCGCAGAAGGAACTCTGCAGTGGCAGCAGCGGGTGGCAGTGCTCACTCATTCTACCATTAACTTCTGCCACCTAATCTGTCTATATTTTTTATCATGGAATTTATTTAACTTACATATGATTAGTTCTATTTCTCAAATATAAATAATTGTTCTACTATAATTATTACTGGCAAAAGATTTCTTAAAATTTGGTAAATAAATTTTGCTAATTGATTATTAAGTTTGGATCCTACAAATTAACTAAAGATATGAGTGTCTGTGCTCAGTCAGGAAAACAGATTAGATTCTCTGAAGATAGATGCTTTAAAAATACTTACTCTGTGAAAAAAAAAAAGCCAAAACAAATTATGAGGGATGCAAGAGTCAAATACCTAAATAAATACTTTGAAACCAAAAGGCTTAATAGTGACACTTTATAACTGTGTGTGGTGAGGGGTCCTAACTCTAATCCTAACCTTTTGCTAATTTTCCTAGAATACTGTTGAGAGGAAAATGTAAAGGGTATGTCAACTATTTGTTTTAAAAATAAAAATAGTCGAGTTATAACTTTTTTAGTTCACAGAGAAGTTTTTGCTTGCAAATACTTATCAATTGATCCAAAGTCTGACTTTCAGTGATATTATGTACATGGAAAATTTTATAGCATTCTGATCCCTGTAGTCCAATTTGTTTGGAGCCTTATGGGAAGATATTTAATCACAGTGGCCCTTTTGGTCTTTTTATGACTATGTTGGTTGCACAAAGCAAGTTTTATTAAGTGATTATGAACTAAAAGAAAATTATTTAACATGTTTACATCAATTCAATAACTTATAAAATATTATATTATATGAGTATTTATGAGCTCTAAGAAGCACTTTTTACTTATTTACTTGGATGGCTCAGGAATTATTTCCTTTGGGCAATCCTATATCAATGAGTAAACTTAGTTCATGCCACCTTCAAATTTAGTGAAATATGTTCATATTATTTACTAAAATATCATTCTAATCTTCCCAAGTAGTTTAAAATACTCACTCATTATATGTGCCATATTCTTATAGATAGGTATTTGATTGATACTGGGGTTTATTTCATATGTAACCTCCCTAGAACCACAATATTTTATGTATTATACCTATATATTATGTCATAAAGTCTTTTCATTATATTTTAATACTTTGTTCAGTATTTATGATGACCTATAAGCTCTCCACCCAGTGATTGACCCATTGGCACTGCCTGCTTCTCAACCCTATCCTTTTTCATTAGACTCTTGTTACACTGATGGGGAACTTGGCATCTTTTGATGTATATGAGGCTCATGGCAGGTATTCATCTTACAAGGCTGTCATCTACTTTGAAACTATAATAATAGCCCCTTAATTTCAATATAATAATTCACAGAACATGTGACTATACCCCTTGAGATAAGCCATTTGAAATCCTTGCTGAAAACGTAATGCCTGATTTTTCTACAAAACAGCGTATATGAAATCACTTAGGAACTGTTATATTTTCTCTTACCACTAATGCCTACTATTTTTATTCTGAGATTAGAAATGATGAAAGTCTTTCTTCAAATGACTACAGCTGGATATAATCTTCTGGAAACAATGTCATGATATTTAATAGCCTCTGAGAATACTAATGTCAGTGAAAGTTACTATTGCTACATTCTACTTCTCTTTTCATATATCTTTCTCTACTAAGCAACCAGTACTTGCATTCATGCTTTAGTGTTCCTTTCTTGGGTTACAGGCTGATTTTAGCTTTATTAGGTTATCTCTAAGATATCTCTGATTTATCTCCTCAAATTATACATGATATAAAGCTCATTCTCTTAGGATTTACTGAAAAATTAATTTGCACCAAATGAATGGCTGATAATGACCTAACATGTTGTTCCTAGGAGCAAGCATTTACCATTTAATCAAGGACTTCTGGAGTGAGTGTGATTAACTCCCAAGGCATGACCCAGCGAGGGCAGGACTGAGGATACTGGGGCCAGCTGGCTTACTCTACCTCTGCACGAGGACTGCACCTAATCAGACAGTCTGATGTCTGGGGACTGAAAAACCCAAGCTGTCTCATTTTGAGAAATAGGAGAAAGGAGAAGCAAATTGTAATGAGTATTCAGTGGGTCAGAATATTAGGATTGAACAGTATCAGGGGATTTAGATTCAGGCAGATCTCAGCAAATGAAGTAGATAGAGGTTTAATAATGGGTGAAATCAGCATAGATTGGATGTAATTGAAACTTTCCTCTTACTAGTTATCCCTACTTTCCTTCTCTGTCTAATGCTTATACAAATACTTCTTTTTAATACATTTTCTTAAGTTGAATGTCAGCAGAGAACGTGTTAAGAGGTACATGTCAGCATGAAAGTGTTCATAGCACCTCATGCCCTGGGTTGTTCGTGATAATAAATACATGCAGTTCGGTTACAGAATAACTTGATACAATTTGTGCTCTGAATTCTTGTTTACATTTCAATTCTAGGAGCTATACTTGAGGCATTCTGTAAAAGGGGAGTTTTGTGTTATTATTTTTCCAGGAGTTTAACATTTCAGGTATTTTTCTTTTATTGATTTGTATCTTAAAAAGTCACATATATGCACAGTAGTTTGAAAACTGTTTTGTTTTTTCCTTCTAGAATCCTACAAATCACTTTTTGTTAATGTGCAATTTCCTGGAAAAAGACAATATGCTATAAGGTTAACCATATCTTCTTTAAAAAAACATTGTGTTACATAGGCTTGGCAAAGAAGATTCAAAGATGACTTGAAATAATGGGAGCCCTGGATTATTTTCTGAATTGTGCTTTGATAAAATCTCTGCATGGAAATGTTTTCTTGTCTGAAAAAATGTAGCTGTTAGAGAAGATTAGCCATTAAGGGACTCTAGATGTCCACAGGAAACAATTTTGCAAGGAAGGAAATAGTGCTTATTATTGGATTAACAGTCAGTAAATTGATCAATCTGAGAAATATACATCCTCTATTACTATTGAAACTATTAATGTGTGTTGAAATGCATGTGGGAAGATAAAACTTCAGTAAGCTCACATAACTTATCAGATATATAAAATACTTTTTAAAAATATAGTTGCATACAAAGAGACATATTTTTCTCTCTGAATTCATTTAGCTTACATCAAACTTACATCTTAGACTATTAATACGATACACACACTTGCAGATGATAGGTATTTACTTATTTTTTTCAAACTTATTTGTGACAATAGCGAATACCCATAGCTTTTTGGGCCAAGGGGAGATAGCATACATAGGGCATAATTAGAGATGATTTTTCTCTAACAATTTGGGCTAAAGAAATAGATAAATTGCTTGACAAAATATTCAGGGTTAATAAGTACATGTATCTTCCTTCTTCATTTCAAGATACAAGACATAAGTAAAAAAATTTTCAGCCATTTTTCCTACCTAATCACTGAATAAAATGGTTTTGTTTGTGTTGGCTGCTTTGTTTCATCTGTTTCTTTGACAAGGTTTGTTTCCTTCTGCATTTCAGATATTTATAATGAGAAGTTTGTTGATGTCATCAGGATAAAGTAGCACAACACCAGATATGAAATATAAGGAAACTTACTAGTTAACAAATACTTTATACTTATTTTGATAACAAATACAAAAATAGAAATCTCTTTTGAAATGTACTTTACTGAGAGATTAATTTTGTGGTTTTAGTCTGTGTGATGGCTCCCAGAATTTGAAGCAGGGTTGTGTATAAATGCTGTAGTGGGTACAGACACAAATGATTTGTCTTTTAAACAAGGACATTTTCAATAATGAAAATAGCACTAAAAATATGTACCAGATGCCAACTGACCTGTTAAAGACATAAATTCAAACTGCCTTTGGAAGAATCAGGAATAATGATAGGTCATTATGTAGTAAGATTTAAAGAACTCTTGCAGATTTTCTGATATACAACAAATATTTTTCCTTACATCATACTTCAAGACATTGAATAAACAACAGTATATTCACTCTACATGGCTGGAAAATAAAGATGGAATTATTTCATTAAGCAGTTGAATTTGTGATGAATAAACATCATTAGCATGTAAATATCTACTCTACATTCACTAATATATTTCCTTAGATTAATGCATTGGATTGGAGAAATGACACCTCTGAAAGCACAAGAATTCTTTCCTCACTGACAAGTATAGGGTGGTCCCAGGGCATTGGGGCATGAAAGACAGAATACAAATTATCCCTAAATGATGATGGAGACCACTTCAGCTGCCCAGCATACTGAGTTGGTTCCAGAACTTGCGAGTTTTTAAAGAGGAATGTGTATCTTGGGCAGAGACAGACATAATTGAAAAAGGATATAAAAATATCTATCTGTTATCTCACAAGTTGATTTCAGGCTTACTTCAGAAATAAAAGATGTTAAGAATTTCAAAATATTGCCGTTTGCAACAAAATGGATGGACCTGGAGATCATCATGCTAAGTGAAATAAGCCAGACAGAAAAAACAAAAAACTGTATGACTTCACTCATATGCGGAATATAAAACTGAAAGCAACAAAGAGAAAAGAAATGAACAAACAAACAAATAACCCATGGACACAATCAATAGTTTAATGTTTATTTGGGGATGAGTGGGGAAGGGAGGGGAGAAAGGGGAGGGGGTGGGAGAGGAGCGGGGGAAGCTAAATATAAGGTGATGGAAAGAGAAGTCACATTAGGGGGTGAACTTACTATACAACAAGGTGACAATGCACTGTAGAATTGCATGCCTGAAACCTATGCAATCCTTGCTAACAGATGTCAACCCACTAAGTCTAACAATAAAAATAAATTAAAAAAAAAAAAAGAATTTCAGAGTTAAAAAAAGGTATTAGAGATAATGTACTTAAAATTGATAATTTTTCAGATAAAGTTAATAAAACTACAGAAAGTGAGAGATTTGACCAATGTTAAACCATTTTAAGAAATATTATTATTGTCTTCTTAGATGAAAAGCATAGATAAAAATAAAATTTAAAAAGGTATTTTCCATTCAGTTATGAGGTTATAAGAATTTAATAGAAGCAAGAACAGAAATGAATAAGAAAGGGTGTTCCTTAAGGATTTTTATAGTTTAATGGAAATTTAAAAATTTAGAAGATTCAGACACCCATTGATTACTTGTCATTTGAATTGTTAGGACAAGAATTAACTACTTTTATTATTTTTAACATTTAGATATTTGACAGTAGAAGAATTTAGTACCTAAAATATCTTAGAAATTTAGTAGAGTTTTTTTCACAGCTTTGACCTTTCAATAGGATTGGTTGGCAACTCTTTCTATCCCCACAGGTTACTGAGACCATAAAAAGAGAAGGGAATTGAATAACTAGCAAATTAGATTCATTATATAAAAAGACCAAAGAGGAAGTCTATGGCTCCATAATTCACAGGAAGTATAAGATATTCAACTATCTGGATGACAAGACATGTACTATACAGGAAGGTAGGGGAATGTTTGTAGTTCTTGCTAATAACAATACATTTGCTAAAGTTAGAATTCAACCTCAAAACAGTGTTTGATATCCGATAATCTAGGATTAGATACAAAGTTATGTGCTATTTAAGGAAGCGCTATAATACTCCTTTCCCTTAGGATGCTGAGTAGACAGCTCTGAGGAATGCTGCCCTGTAAAGATTGTTCAGTACCTGCAACAAACTAACTTGAGGTGATATAAGACAGGAGGGACTGTGTTGGGGTGCATATTAACTCTGCAATAAACATTGGCCCCCTCATCAATACCCCTGGCTCATTTTAAGCTACATTGAAAGGAGAGCATGAAGTATTTTAACATTTTCACTTAAATGGAAGTAGCTAGCTAACTTTATAGGTCACTTAAGATATTTTCATGGCTTAGGTATTTAAGGCCAATTTACAAAAAAAAAAAAAATGTATGAATAGTATAAAACAAAATAGAAGAAATATTAGTATACTATTTAGTGACAAAATTGATGGAGCTTTCTATATAACAAAATTTGTACATGTTTTTTATATGTTGAGAACAACAGAAAAGTAATAACCAATATTTCAAAATGGACATTCTCTTCTAGATCATATATCCTGGCATGGGGAAGAATTGTTACAGTGATGATTCACTAGATATAAAAATGTATTTGTAAAACATTCTCCAAAGGAAAACAGTAAATTGCTATCAGGGCAAAATCTAAACACAAATTTATGCAACAGGTATACAATGAAATCCATATATTGACAGTCTACTTTTGAGTTTCAGCTATTAAAAAATTGGATTATTATTTTAATATCAATGGTAAGGCATTAGACATTTTAAAGGTTAACAAATATAATGCGATTTTATAAATAAATTATGCATTCCATAGTTATACATACATATGTAAATATTTATGAAATAACAGATATAGTACATTTATTGCACTAGGGTACATTATTATCAAATATGTGCTAAAAGATTTGGGCCTTATTATCTTATGGACATCTAACTTAAATATCAAAAATAAACGATTTTATCCAATGAATTATATATATATATATGTATATCATTTATGATTATTCTCAAGTATATTGTTACATTAGTTACTGATATGATTTATATATAAGGTCATCTAGGAAGTAACTTTATAACTTAAGATATATTATGAACGAAGAGTAATGTGAACAGTTATTTCTAAAACATAAAAAAATAGAATATTTTAAATATTTCATTTTCAGGAAACAGTAAACAGCTATTTAGGAATGCTTGTTTTTATCTGAGGAAAGTAGAATGGAAAGTTATGAGAAATGGAACATATAATAAGGTAATGATTATGATCTGATCCAGCAAAATCAGGGAAGACTATTGATGATAGAAAAAAAGAGAAGACAAAGCAAAGCAATTGTATAGCGCCCCCCCCCAAATGTGTCAAAAACAGTTCAAGAGTGTGATACAAAGATGAGTAAAATATGAGCCTGTCCTTCTACTCACAAAGCAAATAATTTTTATGTATAAATGTACCCCTTAGTATTATTCTTTTTTAATGCTCTTGAAGTATGTTCTGAAATACAGTTTTAAAACCATGTTTTTCTTTTGCTTGTTTGATATGCATACATATTTGTATGTGTACACACTCCCACTTAAGATTGCCTCACTAAATTGAAATTCCTCACTTACATATAAGTGTATTGCTAACTTCTCAACGGCAGGGAATGTCTTTTGTCTCTGAATGACTTAAGTATCTGACACAGCACATGTCACATAGAAGGAAACTGATTGTTGTTTAGGGGTTAATTGATTTGTTAATTAATGAATGGATTTATGAATCACAAATTCATGACAGAAAACATAAATAGTCATAACTGATTTTTTTTTTTTACTTTCTATTGTGAAGTTTTATTTCTTTTAATAATGTTTCTCCAAAACCCTACTATTGAGCATTAAAACTCTGAGACTTCATTTATCTCTGAGGTACATAGTGTTAAAGATTTTTAAACCTATATTTAATTTTAGTTTTAAAAATTTTACATATGACAGTAATTTTAATTTAGAAAAAAAAATCAAAGCAGTATCTACTTTCCTCAATATACATATTTGAATGAAGTTTCATTTAAATATATTTTTACATTCTAATAGAATATTTTTAATTTGTCAATTTCAAATGCCAACATATAGAAGACTTCACATCCATGAAATAGGCCTTTGGGATCTAAAGTCATTGTCATCGAAGTGTGAAGTTCTAATTGTATTACTTTTAATAACATATCTTCTACACAGATATTACTCAATGCCTGCCAATTCAGGAAGTGGGAAATGGAGAGGCTCTAATGCAGGGGAGATTTATGCTAAGAAGATTTTGAGTTGTCATGATTAAAAATTTTCTACCCATTATGCGAAACCTATTGATCATTGCAGGAAGCAGCAAAGTGTGCTGTGCATCGATTTTCTTGGGCTACTGAATGCATTAGGCCTGACACATTTGACGGGTAGGCAAGTTTTCAAAGGCAACTCAGTTAAGCTAATCTTAGTTCAGAGGAATATTCACAATGGAATGAGAAACCTTGTAATTGCAAGAGCAAATAGAAGAGTCAGAGGACTATATTATGAGCCATATCAGCATAAAAAGTAGATATGAGCCGTCCCAAGAGACCACAGTAAAACACATCTAGGCTTTGATGCTGTTTTTTACCAATGTAGCAATTAATGGATAAATCAGGTTTTAGCTTTTCACCCTTCAACCAAGAGAGTTAATGCAAAGCAATTAGTTGTTCTGTCTTCTTAGCTGAGGGAGAGTATCAGAACTCTAACAAGTTGATAAAAATATAAATAAAGACATTGGATAATTGCATCCCACAAGTGAGACTGATAGCAGTGCTACTGCTTATAAATTCAGTATTTTGTTTCTAATGATCTATTTGTGATTCCTCTTGTTGTTATACTGATTCTTTAAAATACAAATTCATCCATGAGTTGCATTGGAGACTACTAATGTAGAAAGAACAATAGAAAATGTTCATAAAGACTGTTATACCCTGGGAATTAATTCTCCTTTAAAAAAATAAAACTAGAAAATAGGATCCTCTGTCCCTGTTGGAAGCTGTCTAGTTACTTATTAGTACAATGTCAGAGTACAATGTTACCTCTCAGTAGTACAAGATGGTGTCAAAATGCTATGTATATTTTTCCAGTACATTAACTACCAGGGCTCTGAATATGCTTTAGGTGAGGATTAATTAAATTATCATAAACCAAGTAATCTTTTAGGCCCACAAACAAACATTGCATATTGGCAATCATCTCTCTCATTTTTTTCCAGGTCATTTCTTATACAGGCATAAAAAAGGAAATCCCCCATCCTGATTCCTCAGCCACACTAACATGCCTTCCATTCCCTGTGGAGATTTTTGAATACAGAAGACTATTGTAAATTATCAGTCATGTATTGGATATTTGGATTTTTAACAACTACTTTGCTTCTTGATATATAAAATGTTACAACTATATGTTGGTTTGTCAATTTGTCTGTATACAGAGGGCAGGGAGAGACTGAAGAGGCAGACCATTCCAGAATGGTAGGCAGCAGTGTTAATAAGCAAGGAACTTACATCCAAGGCTTGTCTTGGGTGCTGCAAGACAAGTAAATCTCTGCATCTACCCACCGAATCTTAAAAGTTTATATAGAGGCTTTAATAGGGTTCAGTTACATATAACATCCATGATTTCAACAACACATTGCTTTCTCAAGGCTGCATCCTTGAAAATGGCTCCAACTGTGGAAACAGTGGGCAGAACTTAAATTCCAAGTAGAAGCGTGTGGATGAGACAGCCTCCAATTGCCTGGGTCTAGTGCCTGAGTCAATCAGCTCTCAAGCCGTCTCCATTACCTCCTCCAATATTCCACCCTCTGTGACCTGCTCTTACAATCTTATATGCTCCTCCTTTTCTGCAGTGTGTGCTAAGCAGTTGGCACAGGGTTTCATTAGCATGGAGTTGGCTCATTTAGTGGTTATCTGGCTGAACTGGAGACAGATACCACAGCAACAATGTAGGCACATGCAAGAGAAAACTGATTAAAATAAGTAACAGTTATTTTTTTCATCAAGAGCCCCATGATCTGAACCATTGATATATTAAATTTGTAGGCTGGGGATTGGATCTCTCAGGGTAGTCACTTGTGTCCTCATGTGATTTAATAAACATTAGCAGACTCATTAGGTATGAACAAACAACATTCTGTTTGGATAATGGCACAGATGAGGCAGTAATAATGTGCAAAGCCATGCCATTTTGGAGAACAACTTTTCTCATTAGAGATATTTTAGTGTTCAGTAAAGCCAGGCTTTGCTGGCTACCATTGAGGAATTATTGAATAAATTTAGTAAGGTTTTCTCTATGTAGTAAAATGTCTTCCAGGCCAATGGAGGGAAGAAAGAGAGTGGCCAAATGATTGTACCAGTGGAAATCAAAACATGCCATTTTGGCCTTGTGGAAGGGAGGTTGGCAGCTATAGGAACTTAACTTGCTTGTATCACACACATTGACAGGGAAATGTAGCACTATCAGGTATGAGGAGATGGACTGAGGGAGAGAGATGCCAAACCAGGACTCTCACCTTCTCCCCTCTTTCAGTGGTGTGTGTTCCATTTCAGATATAGGACACATCAACAGCTCCAGCTTGCAGCAGAACAATGAGATCCCAGTGGGGACTCAGTAGGTCACCTTCTCCCAAAAGTGCAAAGAAACACACCCATTCTGATGGGAAATTTTAGCAGATAAAATTTTTGAGGTATGATGAGGTTTGAGCCATGGTGAAATCAATGGGGAAATGGCTGTTTCCCATACCTCTCATACCTTTATGGTATTGAGTATCTCCGCAGGGGATCTCAGTCTAGCATACGGGGCAATAGGCCCTACTGGTTGATTAGTCAAATGTATTTACGACTGGGAGAGTACCATGGTTTACTCGACCAAGCTGGTTTTACCTGTTAGTAGTTTACTGTGTAGCTTTAATATTCCATTTTATTTTTCTATTAACACTGTTGCTTATCAATTATAGGGGAGATATAACCTCCAATCAACGTCATGTTCTTTTGCCCAGTCTTGAATATCATGACCCTTGAAATGTGAACCCCACCCAATCATCATCTATTCTATAAGGATATCCTCATGGTGCACAGTTTCTAATTCTCCAATGGTGGCAGCCTGGTGTTTGTAGTGACAGGGAAAAGCTTGGGTTAGACCAAATGCATTGCACTTCTATACAAACCAAGGCATATTTAGAACCCTCACTCAGGGAAGGAGCCAATATAATCAATCTGCCAATACCTCACTGGATGAGAACTCTGTGAATGGCCTCACACTCCTTTGGTACTTGCCTTGAGCGTTGTTTAGAACATACAGAAAGTTGTTACTGCATTAACTAAATCTACTATTTCAAGGGCAATCTGGCATTCTTGGAAATACATCATCCCACCTGGGGACTACAGTGGACTCTTTCTGTGTTCCAATTTGCTGTACCCGCTGAAGGGTGGTTGCTAAGGCCTGTAACCTGGGCTACAGCACCGGCTTCCTGATTGCCAGGGGTGTCACCAACTATAAGCCTGGATGCACACACAGTGAGCCTCAGGCTCTTGCAGGTGAACTCAAATGTCTTCATGTATATCCTAACCCATAAAGGCTTTTTCATGATTATCAATCCCTCTGTTTTCCATTGTCCAAGCCATAGAGTTAATAATCCCTCTAGAACAGCCTGTCAGTACAAAGGGTTAATAGCGAGGGTTCATGAATGATCACCAGCCCAATGGCTCCGAGATCAGCCCACTGGCTGCTGCTGTTTGTTCCTGTTTCCGTCCAGATGGTGTCAGTGTTGGGCTGAATCTAGACCACAGGCCCTGTGGACAGGCTCCCCTCCCAACCCAGCCATCTCTACAGGCTGCAGGGTCTCACATGGGAAAAGAGGTAGAGGTCATTGAAGGATCTCTATATTCTATCCAGCCTAGTTGAATTACCCACTTTACTAGCGACATCAAGCTATCTGATAGAGTTACTCCTCTGCTGCAAACAGGAACATCACTTAGTCAAAGTAGAAGTTTGAGCCATGGCACAGGTGAGTCAATGAGACGTATTTTCAACCCATCTCTTGATAGGAAGGGACATTCTTGCCATGATATACTGCTCCTTCCTGAGAGGCTCTGCTTGGAGGATTGCTATGCACACTGTGAAAATTATGGGATGTATCGGGTGTCTGTCTAATTTCAGAGGTGGGAGCAAAATTCTAGGATCCACTCTCCTTCTGTTTTCTCTACCACAGTGTCCAAC
This sequence comes from Lyroderma lyra, assembly GCA_004026885.1. NCBI lineage: Eukaryota > Metazoa > Chordata > Mammalia > Chiroptera > Megadermatidae > Lyroderma > Lyroderma lyra. The sequence goes on along the minus strand of PVJL010000963.1, from coordinate 299,194 downwards.
CTGTAACCTCCAGAGTCACAGACATGTCTAACTCAAATAGTAGCCCTGCTCGATGATGTGCCCAGAGCTTTAATCTGCTTCACCAGTATTTTTGTCTTCCCTAAGGCAGCTTGCTGCTCTGATCCCCAGTCCCATATGTACCCTTTCTTTACCTGGCAGTATAAGGGACAGAGGCATTTGGCCAGGTGGAAAATAAAAGTCCTCCAAAACCCCGTAACTCCTACAAGGACTTGCACCTCTTTCCCATTTTTAGGGATTAAATAGGCTTGCATTTTATCAATCACAGTTTTTGGGACAACGCATGTCTTTTTCGACCAAACAATTCCCAGAAACTTCACAGCAGTGCCTGTGCCTTGAATGTTCTGTGAGTTCACCACTCATCTGCTCCCTCACAGATGTTCCAGCAAAGTCTATAGTGTCTTGCAGCAGAGGCAAGTCTTCACATATTAGCATATCATCAATGTAATGGGCCCAATTCACTGATACACAGAAGGAGAAGGGGAACAGATCTTTGGCTACCATCTCATGACATATTTTGGGACTGATGATAACCTTGGAGAAGCACTCAAAAGGTCCATTTTTGCCCCTCCCATGTGAAGGCAAGTTTATTTTATGACTCAGTGGCTAGAGGCATACTGAAAAGAAGTGGTTGCTAAGTGCAATAAAGCATGCTACACACCTAAGACTGTGGTCAAAGTATCAAAGATGGTGACCATGTTGGGCACATTTGCATGGATGGAAGTCACTTCCTTGTTCCATTCTTGGTAACCCAAGGCCATCTGCCATGAGCCACGTAACTTTTGTATTGGCCACACTGGGCTGTTGAAAGCACTATGGGCAGGGCGTACAATACCCACTTGGTATAGTTCTTGGATAGTTTCTCCTATTTCCTTCTGCCCTCAAGCAATTTATATTGTTTGACAGTTACCACTCTTCAACAGGGCAGTAGACTTAATGGTTCCCTATTGGCATTTCCCCTCAGCATTCATTACTCTAACCTGGAGGTGGAATTCACCGATTTAGGTTTGCAGATTTTGACCTTGTAGGATACCAATGCTAACGTGTTCTCTGGTATTGGAGAGTTTAAAAATATCACATTTTCATGGGAGAGAATGCTCAGTTTGCAGTGTCAATGGGATGTTTCTGAACATAACTTCTTACTTGCTGTAATCGATAATGCTGAAGGGACTAGAAAACTTTTGAGGGTTATCACATATTAGAACACATTTGGCTCTAGTATCAACCAGAACCAATACCCTTTGTTTATTTTTGGGATCAGTGAATAGTAAGCACCATCATCATATACCTGATCAGGGGAAAACTAGTAAATCCCAGGAATGAATACAGGCTGTGGGAAAGAACCAAAACAGAGAGGAAATTTGTGAAACCAAATGGCTATCCCAATGGCTGTTAAAGGTCCTGCAAAACTAACAGAGGAGCAAATATGGTTTGACTTCCTTATTGCTGCAACCCCACCAAAAGAGACAGATAGACAACCTACCTATGTTGGTCAGTTTGAGGAAAATCTTGAAACCTGAACAGCAGGTAGGACCTGCCCCACCTGCCTCTACCAGCCCTATTGCCTGGCTTGCTCCAGCAGAGGCCCCAGAGCAGTCTTATTTGAGGTGGGTGCCTGCTGTACACCTGGTATAGGATACAAGCCAAAATTGCCTCCAGGTGGGGGCTGTTGAAGACAATAGTACTTACTATTCCATTGTCCAGCTCTGGTGACTCCTTGAAACCCTGCCCCATCCAAATTGAGGACCACTCAAGTTGCAACCAGTGGCTTTTCCATACAAATGGCATGTCTTGGTTCATGGTGCAGACTTTTCTGAAATCTCTCAAACATTCAAAAAACCCAAACAAGTAGTATCTGGCTCCCCTGAATCCTGTACCTCTGGCTGAGCAGCCCTAAATTGGGCACCAGTGCTAGATGGCCTCTGTTAAAGACTTGACCTCCTAAGGTACCCCAAGTTCAGTGCAGGTGACGGTCATCTGTGGATTGCTTTATGGCTTGTGCCAGGAGGCACCAGGGAGGGCACAGGCTGTGGTTCAACTTGGCCTGCAGTGAGGCTGCTCTCAGTAGGGCCCCGGGCTGACATGCTTGGTGCCCAGCTTTAGACCTATCCCATTAGAAGAAATCAACAGTAGATTAGATGAAGCAGTGGATCAAATGAGTGATTTAGAAGACTAAGTAGCAGAAAACAGCCAAACGATAGTGAAAAGAAAAAAGAATCTAAAAAATGAGGATATTTTAAGGGGCCTCTGAGCATACCAAAATTTGCATCATAAGATTACAGAAGGAGAAGACAGAGAACGAAAAATTGAAAATCTATTTGAAGAAAAAATTACAGAAATTTCCCTAACCTAGTGAGAAAAACAGACATACACACCCAGGAAGCATATGGTGTCCCAAATAAGATGAACCCAAGGAAGCCCACACCAAGACACATCACAATTAAAAAGTCAAAGGTTAAAGTCACAGGAAGAATCTTAAAAGCAGCAAGAGAAAAGCAGTTAGTTATCTACAAGGGAGTTCCCATAAGACTGTCAGTTGATTTCTCAGCAGAAACTTTGCAGGCCAGAAGAGATTGGCACAAAATAGTAAAAGTAGTGAAAAGCAAGGACCTACAACCAAGATTACCTTACCCAGCAAAGCTTTCTTTTAGAATTGAAAGACAGATAAAAAGCTTCTAGGAAAAGAAAAAGCTAAAGGAGTTAATCACCACCAAACCAGTATTACAAGGAATCTTGTAGGGACTTCTTTAGATTGAAATGAAAAAATAAATAATTAAATAATTATGAATAAGAAAACAGCAATGACTACATATCTACCAAAACTACTTGAGGGAGGTTCCCTGGTGGAGTGGCTAGGCTTCGGTGCTCTCACCACTGCAGCCTGGGTTGGATCCCTGCTCAGGGAACCAACCAACCAAAAAACAAACAAACAAACAAACAAACAAACAAAAACACAAAAGTTTACTTGCAATGTAAATGAATTAAATGCTCCAATGAAAAGACATAGGGTGGCTGAATGAATAAGAAAACAAGATCCTTACGTATTCTACCTACAAGGGACTCGCTTCAGTTCTAAAGGCACACACAGACTGAAAGTAAAGGGATGGGCAATAGATATTTCATGAAAATGGAAAAAAAAAAAGCTGAGGTAGCAATATTTACACTAGACAAAATGGACTTTAAATCAAAGGCTGTAAGAGGTGGCAAAGAAGGACCCAGTAACACCACTTCTGGGTATTCATCTGAAGAATCCCAAAATGCTACTTCAAGGGAATACCCATATGTGTTCATGGCAGCATTGTATACACTGGCCAAGATACGGAGGAAGTAATGGATAAAAAAGAGATAGTACCTACGAGGTTTGTCTGGAAAAAATTCCAGCCATAAATGCCTCTATATTTTCTGTTATATAGCTGGATATTTCCAGACAACACTTGTATATATAATGGAGTATTGCTCTGCCATGGAAGGGAGTGGGTTCTTGCCATCGACAGTGTCAGAGATGGACCTGGAGGGTATTGTGCTGAGTGGAGTATGTCTGAGAAAGAAAGACAGATGCAATGTGATTTTTCTTATATATGGAACCTAAAGAACAAAATAAACAAAAGAAAAAAACTCATAGATACAGAGAACATTTTGATGGTTTGCCAGACTGGAGGGGACTTGGGAGATGAAAAAAGGGGACGGAATTAAGTAATACAAATTGTTAGTTGCAGAGTAGTCATGGGGATATAGGGTATTGTATAAGGAATATAATCAATAATATTGTAATAACTACTTATTGAGGTAATAAATGGGAGAAAGTTTGGGGGAGGGTGATAAAGGGATTAAAAATTTCTGTAATTACTTAAGTGCAAGAATAAAGGATAAATGTTATTTACCACATATTCTATCTCATAACAAAGATTGGGCACTCATAAATGTTTTTTTCTTTTAGTAAAACAAATAAATTTTGTAGAAACTTTATTTCAGTTTTATGCTCTAAAAAGATACTTGTATGTGTTCAAAGATTAAAATTAATATAATCAATGTTTAGGTTTAAATAAGTATTTTTTATTATGAGTACTTATTGTTTTTAAATGTGTAATTATAAAAAATATTATAGCAGAAGCAAAGCCTTGAGCAAAGTAACTCAAATATATCTTCCTTACGTAACAATTTTAAATCGATGTTTCATCTTAAATCACACTGTAACCATACATGTTCAGTTTGCTTCCTTCCTAAATTTCCTTAAATATCCCTGTGAAATTCTTATAATTATAAACTTTTATCTGATGATTTCATTCTGGATCAATGTTACTCCCTCCCAGCAGAGAAAAAAAACTCGAAGTTTGCCTTCTGACTGTAATATTTCTGCTAAATGTAGTAAGGAAAAAGAATAATTTAAATTTTAAATTCATTTTAATTTCATTACTAAATACCCTTTAGGGAAAACATTTTTTCTGTCAAGATAATTAATAATTTTAAAGGGTGATTTCAATATGTGTTTGCCTGGAAGAAAATATATAATACAAAGTCTTGGGAAATCAAAAATTATATATTTCTAGATGTGATATGCTTCATGTATCTACTGGGAATGTGACTACATTAATATCCAAAATTAAACATAGCAGACATATATTTTTTTTTGCAAAGTCAGTCCCTGAGATAATAGACTATTAATATGGAAAATAAATAAAATATATTGCTTGTTTTTGCTTAACCAGTTTCTAATTTGTTTCTTAGAATTGTAGCAACATACTTCCTGACACAAGTGTTTAACTTTGTGTGTTCTTTCTGTCATATCTGTATTGCCAAAATGTGTATTAGGTGATATTCTCTGTAATGAATTACTTTTGCCTCTGTTGGGAAACTAAGTGTTTTGGGGAAGTGAACAAGTGTTAAGTAAAGTGCAACTAAGTGTATGTTATTATTTTATTTACAACCAATGGCACAAGGTGTGTGGCAAATTCTTTTTTTTCCCTTGTATTCTATGTTTTGTTTTCTTTTGTTTTGTTTTTGACTCAAATGAAGAAATCTCTTTTCTAACTGGGGAATAAATGTTAATTATGAAAGTTTTATTCTTAGGTGAATAAAATATTCACAAATATCAAAAGATAAATGAGTGGGTTGTAGGTCATGAAACAGGATAGAGAAGAACGTGATCAAAGGAGGCATTGACCAAAGCAGCCTGTACAATTAACTTATCTGAAAAAACATGAAAGTTATTTAATCATGAAACATAATTTAGTGTTGGGTCAAAGCAGTTTTTTAATGAAAATCTAATGGTACTATTAGAATAAAACTGAGTTAAATATAAATCTTTCTCTGTAAGCATTGTATTTGAATAAATGTGTGAGAATCAGTGTGGCACAGTTAAGGCAAAAAAACTATAATGTTATATCTAACTAGATTTAAATCCTGATTTTGCCACTTAAGTGCAGAATGAAATTACCCAAACTATTCAAATACGTGCAATTCATCTTCACATGCAAAAAGTACATATTACTATACTCTTCAGAAATGTTCTAAGAATTAAATAAGATAATAAAAATTTTAAATTCAAATAAGTGAGGTGGTCCGTAGAAAGTGCTCCCTATCTTCATTGTTCTTAATAATAGTATTTTAATAATAGCATAAATACTTTGTTTTAGTGGGAAACTCTCCTTCAAAATATAGACTGTCTACTGATAAGCTTTAAGTTTTAGCCATACAGTCAAACTAAAAGGTGAATGTGGAAGAAAATAATAACATGACCTTTATTGTAAAATTAAAGTTCTTTGAAGCCAAACTTTATAGTCCATTAATTTCATGTCCTTCTAAAGCCAATTGTAGAATGCCTGCAAGTTCAATGGCCAATGACATATTTAAGTGCAATGGCCTTTGTATTTAAATGTGATGCTTTAATAAGAATTGAGAAATATTCTAACCAGCGACATAAACCCTAGGTACTATTGTGCTAGTTTGGTTACAGTGGTTCAGAAATGAATTATTCCCCAAATGAAGTTCTTCACTCATTTTTGCAATACTGTTCACGAATGTAGGTTGGTATAATGCCAATAAAGAAGCAGTGGAGATATTTTTACACTTTGTTGTCACTCCTTGCTTCTATAACCTGCCTGGGAACACTGTGGCTTAGATGGGACTGCTGCTGCAGATCAGAGGTTGGAGACTATAGTTGGAAACCCTCAACTAACCACTTCTCATAGCTTCTCATAGATTTCACTCTATATTTTCAAGACAGTTGAATATTGTTCAAATGGAGAAAATATCAAAGTAAAAACCAAAGTAAAATATTATGGATTTAATATTTTTTAAGAATAACTTGAAAGTTTTTTTCAATCAGGACATTGTTTCTACGAGGGCTTCATAACACTCATTTTAATTCCTTTTCTCCAAAAATGTGAGCCTACTCAAGAGGAGGAGTATGATCTCGGCTATTATTTTTTAAAGGAAAAAAATGGCAACAATTAAGAAAAAGGTAAATTCCCAGTACTTAATGCAATCTTTTGAGAGGCCTTATTATTTTACTGTCCTGTGGCTAAATGGCACATTCCATTGCTGACTTGAATAATTTAAATAACATATTCCTTGCTTTACAGTCTTATAATCTGAGTAGTAAATTTATTTATTTTTATCCATTCATTATCTCAGTTAGTGGCAAAAACCTACGCCCTACTTTTTTGTCTCAGGTACATGCTCTAACAGAAGCTCCAGTGCATGGAAAGATAGCTTCCTCTACCTAAAAGGCCCCTGTATGTAATTGCTACTGCAGGAATAACCATTCTGATTTGCATTGACTTTCAGTGATATTTCCTGCAGGCATGCAAGATCCTAAATGCAGTTTCTCATCTAAGAATATGACATTGTATAGACATTAGCTTACTGATCAATTCTGCCCTTGGGTAGATATTATTGACCTATATCTGACATTCCTTCATAATGCTCTCCCATTGAGGAAATCAGGAGTAAGAGTGAAAAAATACCATTGGACTTTCTTGGTACATAATTTTCATTTTAAAGATGCCAAAGTTAAAACATATGAGATGTTGTATATTAGATAAAATTACAAAGAGAATCAATATTATAAACTAAAATTGAGTTCCATAAGAATTCAAAATCAATCACAGCAATAAAATACATATAGCTACCTAAGTGGAATATTTAAGCTCATGCATTAAAAAGAGTTTTCAAGTTCTTTATCTGTTTCCTACTGCTGTTGTAAGAGATGATCACAAACTTGGATGCTTAAACAACGCAGTGTATTGTCTTACACTTCGGTAGTTCAGAAGTCCTGAAGCACTTTCCCTGAGCTAGTGGCAGAGCTCTTTCCTGTGCAAACTCTGAGGGGAGAATCCTTTTCATTTGTCTTTTCTGTCTCCTAAAGCTTCACTGCTTATGTTGTTTGGCTTGCCCTGTCCTCCGTCTTCAAAGGCACCAGTGTTACATCTCCAAATCCCTCTCAGATGCTATTTTCACGCCTCCATACTCGTATGACTCTCTGACCAATTGCTTCCCTATGATTACATCAGAACAACCATATAATCCAGGAAAACTCCTCTTCTCAAGAACATTAATTTAATCACTCTGGAAGTCTTTTTTTGCTATGGGGGCAGGTTGATACATTTTGCCTCTACTATAATGTTTTTTGTTACATGAGACATAGCTGGATATAACCAGTTCTCTGTAGTCACGTTATCTCCCCTCTATTATTCTGGATCTTACACCCACAGATGTTTACATTTTTCACCCAGTGCACATAGAAATGGAAGCGTGTTCAGATATTCAGTTCAAATAACACGCTGATACTGAATTCTTAACAGTAGAAAAAGTTCCTCTAATTGAAATTCGCAGACAAATGCCAGCCATTTATGGTGATCTGTGTGTTGCTGTGAGTAGAGTGAGACACTGGGAAGGTGGTTCATCTGTGATGAAAAGGTGAGTCTGAAGTGAGCAAAAGGTTTCAAAAACAAAACACCGATACTTCTAAGGATGGATTTCAAACACTAGTGCAGTGTTGACAGAAGTGTATTGAAATGTGTGGTGATTTTGTAGAAAAATAGTTGTGCAGCTTTGAAAATAAATGATGTAGGCCTATTTCTTTTTTATTTCATTAAAATATCTTTGCCCATTCATTTTCTATTTAACTGGAGGCAAAATTTATCAGCCCACCCTCATGTATAAAGAAACACGAAGTATTAGTGTTCACAGTAGAATTATGCTTAGATTGTTTAAGAAAATATTATGATTGAAATTTCTCAATAATATTTTAATTTTACTCATTATTTGACTTTTACTTATTAGATGTTTATTTTAAAGATATCATATGATTATTACAAATACTATTGTCTTGTAGTTCATCATAATGCCTTGGAGGTTCAAGCCTTACTGTAGAGAAATTTAAGACATTAAGTACCTTTATATAGACATCATTTCTCTCTCAGCCTGAAATTATGAAATAAGAGAACACAAATCACGACTATGTAAACTATCATTAAACTACATAAATTAATGTATCAACTCCAAATGCACAAGTTATGGAAAAGTGAATAAAATTTAAGTGAACACGCTCCCAGATTTAGGAGAGTCTGACACTGGTGATTTATTTAATAATTCCTTCATTGGGAATCAATCAAATCTGGTTATCAGCAAAACTAACATTTAAGAAAACCTGAGGGAAAAGAATGGATAAATGTCACTAAACCTTGGAAATCATAAAACCAAGTGGGAGAAAACAGTGTTGCTCTTGGATTCAGAAGAGCTGCACTTAAATTTTTATTTTGGTGCTTATCAGATAATATAACCACTGGTGATTTCCTTCCCATCTTGACTTTTAGCTTTTCATTGTTTCTGCTTCATGGCAATGTTGTGTGTATAGAGTTTTTTGAAAGACATAGTGGAAGGAACCCAACAAACTTATAAAAGAGAATGTTTTTAGGAAAGTAAAGGAGAGTTTTTTAATTTGTCTAGGGCAGCGGTTCTCAACCTGTGGGTCGTGACCCCTTTGGGGGTCGAACGACCCTGTCACAGGGGTCACCTAAGACCATCGGAAAACACATATCAGATATTTACATTCTGATTCATAACAGTAGCAACATTACAGTTATGAAGTAGCAACGAAAATAATTTTATGGGGGTCACCCCAACATGAGGAACTGTATTAAAGGGCCGCAGCTAGGAAGGTTGAGAACCACTGCTCTAGGGGAATAAGAAGGTCCTGATTCACAGAGTTCTTCCTTTTTGGCCTCTTAGGGCACTGTAATTCCTTTTTCCTCTATCGCATAACGAAACTTTTGTGTTAGGATTGTAAAGAATGGTAATTCTATCCTTGTTTTAAACTACAGAAAGCATCGCTAGTATTGTTTAACTATGCAAAACGTGTCTACATATAATATATACCCATGTATTTATATTTTCTGACGTAATTTCTCTTCTTCTTCACTTCCTTCTTTTTACCTGAGATTATCTTTCTCTGTCCGAAGAAATCCTTTCCGTGATATTTTTAAATGCAAATCTAACTTTTTTTTTACATTTTTTAAAAAGCTCATTCTTGTTTTCAAATTATCTTTTTGCTGTTTATGGGATTCTAGTTTGGTGGTACTCATCATGTTCTTGCTTCCATCATTTCATTTTAGAGTCAGCTCTCAGTCAGACTGTGTTTTCATAGTAACAGGCCTTCTTTTTCGCTGACTGCTTTAAGACTTTCTATGTTGGCTTTAAATATTTTGCCTATGATAGGTAAACATATATGTGTTTTTGTGATGGGGGTGGATTATATTTATCCTGCTCTGGGTTTACTGCACTTCTGGAATCTTCCAGCTTACTCTATTTGATTGACTATATATGTATTTTATTCTGTGTGTATGTGTGTGAAAATATAGCAAAGTTAAGAGTTTATTAGTGAAAGAGTCTACACTTGCAGACATGGAGCTGGATGACCCAAGATCGGGAAATAGTCTTATTGAATATTTTAATGTTAGCTATTTTAGAGTTTTTGTCTGTTGATTATATTAAATCAAACATCTTGGTGACTCATTCTATTGTTCCTCTTGTTAACTGGTGATACAGCCCTGTTTATTTTAAAGTGGGATAATTTTAGATTTTAATGTTGGATCTTATATATGAAAATAAATGTGTGGGATATGATGATTTGATTCTCCATCAGAGAGAGTTCACCAAACCTTTGCTAAGATGATATAGCAAAAGAATGATAATCTTAATTGAATCATGGACTAAATTTTATCGAGATTCATCGCAGTTTTGGTTAAACTGAGTTTATCTTTGGTTGATTTCTGTCTCTCGGGTAAATGCTAGCCTAGTGGATCTTTTTCTCTTTAGCCCAGAAACTTTGAGAATTTTCACTGTATTTTTCAAAGGTTTTTGGTCTGGCTCTTTTGCTCACAGCTCCATACATCTCCATCATTGGGAAAACATCTTATAGTGGACATATAGTTACAGGTCTGAGGCCCCTGTGTCTTCAGTTATTTTTACTCAACCTGAAGCAACCATTTAAAGATCTAATAATTTATTTTCCTTAAGTAGAGGTGTTCTAACCGAGGTCAAGCATAAATTCTCAGGCTCTAACTCTCCCAAGGTCATGTGTGTCCTCAAAGCTGTTTTATTTGTTACCATGCTTTCTGCTGTAAATTGAGATCAAACAATTAAAACAAGTAAACTAAAAATTGGAGTATTTATTTTAACATATAGAAAGAAGTCTGGAAGTAAAGTGATTTGAGAGTCAGTTAATTTGTTGGTATAATAATATAACATCATCAAGGACCTACATTCCCTTATAATTATATTCTTCCATGTTCAAAAATATCAACTGATGTCTCACATTATTATAGTAATTTCAAATATTATTTCATTATATAGTTTCATTAAAAGGCAGAAAAAAAGTGAGAGAGTGTTTTCAGCCTGTCAGCAGGCTTTTCCTCATTTGATCTTGGTATACAGAGTGTATAATATATCAGTTAGAATTTGCTGAAAACAAAAACAAGCAAATAAACAAACACTCTCCAAAAATTTGTATTTTGAGCAACAATAATCCACTTGCTCACAAATATGTAGGGTAGCAACTTGGGTGAGGCTAAACATACATGATTTGTGTCTGACTCATTTGGTTGTCAGCTGAGTTTGCATCTGTAGACAACTGGTAATCTATGATGTGCATATACACACACACACACACACACACACACACACACATATGATGGTTGACTGGTTCTCAAATGGGTTGATGAAAATCACTGAGTTATTTAATTGTAGCCAGTTATTTTGGTATTTCACAAAGAGGTATTCACAGAAGTTTCAAAAAGCAGTAAAAAGGGCAAACCCAATACACGGATATGTTTTACAAGGGCTAACTGGAAAAAAATCCAGCCATCAGTGTCTCTATTTTTCATATTACATGGCTGGATACTTTCCAGACAGCCCTTCTATACATGCTTTCATCATGAATACTACTGTACCTTTTACCAAAGCAAATTCCATAACAACCTCAGATTAAAGGAATTAAGACATAGCTATCTCTTGTTGGAGGGTGCTGCAGAGTCAAATAACATAAAACATGTGCAACCACGATTGTAGCAATTTTTACGATGTATTATACTTGCCATGTCTATGCCTAAACTAATTATGTCAAAGGTAATGAAAGTACCATGACTAACTTGGACAAATATAAGAGTCCCTCTACTACTTGAACAGAATTGGCATTATTTTACCAAGAAAAAAGGCTGGGAGCTGACGAAAGATTTGAATTGGCCTAAGTGCTGACTTTTTTTCGTCTTTACCTGAACAGGCAAGGGCATGTGACCCATAAAATCCTTTAGAAGCTTTTATCCGGAAATTTTTATCTTAGGCATAGAAACAGGCACTATACTTGGATATTAAAATTCTCTATGATGTAGTCCTAAATATATTATTGTAAATTATTTCCTCCTACCTTGATTCCATCTCTTCCTACCATACTTCAAACTATGCTATAACTACTTGTAAACATCAATAACCCACTATCTCTTGCTTTCCCTAAGGAATCTTTCTGAGGCATTCCATAATCAAAATGTTTTATCATTAGTTTTCTCAGTAGTTTTTAAATCGTGATGTTCATCCTTTTTTAATTGAGCATTTAACAAAAACGTAAAATATTTACAAATTCTCCCCTTTGGGTGGCAGGTAGATGGATGTGTTTTATAGATAATATTCTAATTATTAGATGTTAATGGGAATTCCTTTAGTGATAATAAATAAATAAATATATGAAAGGACAGTATGAACTCTTAAGAAATAAAGACTAAGATCATTTAGATTTGTCCACCAAGGTCCATAAAACAAGACAAAGCAAACTATATATTTTCTTTTTACCTATTTTATATTATATTCAAAACAGCAGCTGGCATTTCACCTAAAATTATTAATATTGAAACTGTATGATCCTTACTTAAGCGGCACTGTTTTATTTATGAAACATATCATTTCAGAAATCCTATTTCAGAAGACAAGTTCAACTTTATTTACAGTGACTACTACTCCGACTAGATAATTATAATTTATACAATAATTAAAAGGTTTGGATGGGTTTTATTCTTTGCTAGATTGTAATAAAACTTTATGGGTAGCTATAATTAATCTCTATTGATGTTAATTATGCACATTTAGGAATCTTGAAATTGCTGATTAGGCAGTTCTCTTAAAGATGCATGAGGCAGCATGGATTAAAGACTATAAACAGTAGGACTTGCAGCCATAGTATATGTGGTGAGGAAAAATAGATAGCTGCTAACAGAGGTCATTTGTTTCTTGCTCATTTAAAATTATCTTTTTTATTAAATTTATTGGGGTGACATTAGTTAGTAAAAAACCTATATATTATAGGTTTCAAGTGTACATTTCTCTAATACACAATATATATAGATGTATATATATTGCATTGTGTGTTCACCACCCAGCATTACTTCTCCTTCTATCACCATATACAGAGGGTACCAAAAAATGTATACACACTTTAGGAAAAATAAACTACATTAAAGTTGTAATACTTAATAATAAAAATGAATACAATTCACGTTTGACTTCTGCAATTACAAGAGGTGCTCAAAGTGGTTACCATCAGCACCCAGACACTTCTGATTACGGCCAACTACTGCTTGAGCAGTGCTGACCAAAGTGTCCACTTGTACCTGTATGCATGCCAGTTCAATTTCTTCTTGTAACACCACCAGTGTAGCTAGTTTTCTACAGTACACAACATCTTTTAAGGTCCCCCGTAGGTAGAAGTCAAGGGGTGTTAAGTCAGGAATATGTAGGGAGAACTCAACCACACCTCTTCATCCTATTCATTGTCCTGGCAAATGGTCTTGAGCTCCTCATAGGAAACTGTGTTTCCACCATTTTCTTTGACTGTCCTGCCTGTTGCACAATGATGCTAGCATTCATTTGATTAGTCCCATCTTTTGAGAGAAAATACTACTATACATTGCTACCGTAACTTAATTCTACTTGGAAAAGTAATACATAGATAACATCTCTTAAAATGCATTTACATTTTTTTTGGCACTTCCAGTATTTGACCCCCACTTTTTCCTTTATGACCCTCCTCTGGCAACCACCAAACTTCTGTGTCCAAGAGTCATTGTTTGTTTGTTTGTTTTGTTCCTTTATTGTTTTTAATTTTATATCCCATATGTAAGTGAAGTCACGTGGTTCTTGATTGACCCTTTCTGACTTATTTTGCTTAGCATGACAATCTCAGATCCATCCATGTTGTCCCAAATGGCGTATTTCATCTTTGTTCATAGATAAGCAATATCTCCTTGTGTATATGTACCGTATCTTCTTTATCCAATCAACCTTCTAAGGACATTTTGGGTTTTTCCATGTCCTGGCCACCATGAATAATTTTGCAATGAACACATATAGGGGTACATATATCTTTATAGATAAATCTTTTCAGATATTTTAGATAAATACCCAGAAGATGGATTACTGGGTCATATGGTAATTCAATTCTTAATTTTAGAGAAACCTCCATACCTTTTTTCATAGTACCAACCAAATTACATTCCTACCAGCAGTGTATGTGACTTCCTTTTTCTTCACAGCCTTTCTAACACTTGTTATTCCTTGTCTTGTTGATGATTGCCATTCTAACAGGTATGAGGTGATATATCATTACGGTTTTGATTTACACTTCCCTAATAACTAGCGAAGTCTGTTGGCTGTTTGTATGTCTTTTTGGGAGAAGTGGCTATTCAAGTTCTCTGCCCATTTTTTAAATTGGATTGTTTGTTTTATTGTCATTGAATTGTATTAGCTCTTTATCTATTTTGGATATTAGCCCCTAATTGGAGGCATTGTTTGCAAATATCTTCTCCCATGTGGTTAGGTGCCTCTCTGTTTTGTTGATGATTTCTTTCACTGTGCAGAAGCTTTTCATTTGTTCCCTTTGTTAGTTGTATGAAAGCCAAATATGGTGGCAGACAATTTTCTCCAAAGTAGCTCAGGCTCTCTAATACTTAAGCTACATAGCCAACCTGTAAAAGGTGGATAACATTGTTCAGTTTTTTTATTAGCCACACTTAAGTCCTCTCCAAGGTTAAGCAAGAGATCCAGCAAGATCCTACTCCAAATGAGATTATTCTGGGTACTAGACTTTTATGCAGTTGCATTATATTTAAAATATCAAGGCATATGCACATCTGTCTCTCATTTCTCCTCCATTAATCTCTTTGTTACATCTATTCCTAGAGTGCTCTTTTTGTGATTCTAATAAGGTCTTTGATTTTGCATTCACTAACATAAAAGATAGAACTACAATAGGATATATGAATGCATAATTTAGCAGTGGAACAACATGTGGTTTAAAATATAATAGCACGATTATTTTAGAATTGGCATAAAAAACACAGTTACCCACTTTATTTTGAATATGCATGCTACAGTCTTTTGCTTGTATTTCTTCCCTATTCTCCTCCCTCACTACTCCTAATAACTATTTCACTCAACTCATTTAGTTATGATAAATGGGCTACAAACTGCCACCTTCAGGAGTTGCACAAAGACCAGAAAACATCTATAGAAGGTATGAGTATACAAACTTCACTGTGAAAAATTAAGTTTAATTCAAACAAGATCCAACCATAGGAAATTTAACCCCAGTCCCTTTCAAGGAAATTTTAAATTTCAACTTTCTCAGAATTAGCAATGCTAATAGCCAGAGGGCATTAATTAGTACCAGATATTAAAGAACTTCCTATTCTTATGGGCCACAAATTCATATTTATTTTCCCTGCTTTTTCTAATAGTCTCTTGTATTCTATCTATATTTCGGCATCTGTAACTTTTATTTCTTTCCTCAGGCAGTTCTTGATACCAATGCTTAAGTCTGAAACTATACAGGATCTCAAATATTACTCTGTTTATGCGATATATACATCTATATCTATATATATGCAGTATGTATATATGTATATATACATGTATGTATGTAGGCATACAAATAGGTATATACTCAAAAGTGTATATGCATGTACATTTTCATATGTATGTATATGTGTATATATATTTACAGAGTATGTGTATATGTATATCTCTATCTTTATGTATTTATATCTGTATCAGATGTGTGTGTGTTTGCGTATTAACAGGACCATCATACTTCTAGATTAGAGAACTTTTTCTTTATGTACAGAGAAATCTTAGCAGCACGGATTCTCTGTACACCAGTTCTCTATGGGGTGATGCAATGAGAGCAAAATGTCACTGTGCATGCTGGTGTTGCACCAGAGGAGGTAGACCCTAAAATTATGAAACCTGGAGCTTATGTAGGGTAGTTGGTATGTCAGGCCATTCTCCCTCTGGAGACAGAGGCCTTTGCTCTGGCTATAAACAAATCCTCTCTGGAGAAAGATAGTGTGGGAGGAGAAGGTCCCCAGCTCTCTTTCACCAGCCTAACATGTAAACAAATTACTCAGGATTCATTGTCCTTAGAATGTAAGTAAGTAGATCCAAGAAAGAGGATATTTTACATTCCTCAGAGCAACACACAATCTCTAACATCAAAGGCATGTTTGTCATTTAATTCTTCTTAAACCCAAGTACCAGTGCTCTTTGCTCCGGAAGCTCTGACCATACAGAAACATGAAAATATTCATGGAACATTGTTTTCCAACATCAACATGGGGTCCTTCCATGGGTATTCAGTAATTATGGGACTTAAAAGGTCAAGAATCATCCAGTTGAAGTCACACTAGGTGGCGAAATTATTATACAACAAGTTGACAATGCACTGTAGAATTGTATGCCTGAATCCTATGTAATTCTTGCTAACAGATGTCACCCCAATAAGTCTATCAATAAAAATGAATTTAAAAAAAAAAGAAAGAAAGAAAGAATCATCCAGTTATTTCAAACTCTTGTCCTTAAATTAATAGCATTCTCTTCCCTACTATCATCCAGGGACCTAGCATAATTTTTTAAAATGATTCATAAAAGATAACAAAAGGCAGTGTTTTGAAATGGCTTGTGCACTCACTGTCATTAAAAAAAAATTTCTAATTAAAAAAAAAGTCAAAGTCTGGCAATAATGAGACATGGGACACAGTGAATATGGGAAAAAATAACAAAATTAACAGCTCAGTAATTTCTGCTGCCTATGTAGCTTTGCCTGACCCTAGTTCTTCCTTTTACTCAATGGTTTTTTATTACTGAGGAACATAATTTTGCATTCTACAGGCTACACAAGTTCTAATGTGGAGATCTTTAAATGTTGGTCTAAGGTTTATACCTTATATTCTCCCATCAAGAAACATCATCAAAATATTTGAGCAGGAGTGTCTGCAGTTGTAATTTATGATGATTATTTGAGTAGTGATTGATTCAAAATTTAATGAGGAGAAACAGGAGACTGGGAAAATACATTGAGAATATTGCAATAATCCAGATAAAAAATAATACATTCATGAACCAGAGTAGCAATGATAGTAGTAAAAAGGAGGCATTCAAAGCAGGAGACATTTGAAGGGAAGAATTGATACCTTTGTTGAAAGTGTAGGTGTAACTGAAAAGTCAAAATTGAAAACATTTAAGTGGTGAGGGAAATTAAAATATCTTTATAATAATTAAAGTTAGAAGAGAATGTTAGATAGGTGAGAATAAGGAGTCCATTAGGAAAAGTTATGTTTGCATTGTTGGAATCACTACCAGCACACTGGGCTTCACTGACCACAGGTATGAGAAATGTACTTCTGTTTATGTTCCTTCCATTAAAACATCTAGTCCTGGTCTTATTCATGTAATGAAGCTACTTTTCTGGTGGTAACTTAGTCTCATAGATAAATATGATATGCTTTCCTTGTGCAGGTTTCACACATTTCTAGCTGTCTTACTATTTTCAGAAACATTAACTGTCATAGGTGGCATCAAAATTTCACAGCTACTTGTCCTGTGAAATCTTTGTAATATGCTTTGAGTATGAGTTCCAGTCATCTTTTTGTATTAAAAACCAAATTTCACATAGTTCAACCCCATTCCATTAGGGGTATAATATTACAGGCATTGCTACCTTGGTGAATTAGTTGTACATTCGAGTTAAGGGAATCAACATAATTATACTTCTAATCATGGCTCTTTTCCTGTGCAATTTTAATGAATTTTATGGATGAATAGAAAATGTGTTTCTAACATTAATTAATGACCAATTTCGTATTTTAAGTGTTATTTCCCAAAATGCTTTCAATAATCATTAACTGCTTTTCTTCTATGCAACAGATGGGTCACAATGTATCAACACAGACTTTGACAGTTTTTACTTCCTTTTAATATCATTTTATGTAAATTATAGGCATTAAAATATTTTTTGTTTTCAATTTATCCAAGTGATCCAACACTGTACAAAAAATTTTACAACATTTTGTACATTTCAATAACAAAACTACATAAAACTTTGAGGTAATTTAATTTTCTAATTTATTTTATAAGAATTAAAATAATTATACTCATGTTAATTCATAAACCTATTATTAAAACTCTCCATATATATTAAGGTATAATGTAGATTGCATATATGCATGTTATATTGGAAACTGATATATGGGACACATGCTCTTATTTAGTTTGTTTAGTTGTCTAGAGGCTATATACTTTGTTGACTAGACAAATATAAAAATTTAACAGAGATAAACATGTAAGTGATATATAGTAAGATTAATTTTTATACAAGTTACCACAATGGTGAGGCTGGTGAGATCAACAAGCTGTCATATTTTTCAAACTATAGGCCACTTGGACCAGATACAAGCACTTATGATTTAACCTGGGTGTACACAGATTTTGCCATAAGAGAAAGAGGTGACCACAGGAACTTCATGTGTCTGGATAAAACCATTAATATATCTATCTCTGTCTTGTAATGGTAGTGAGATATTATGATTTATCAATATTCATTAATATGTCTCATATATACTTCATCTTTGTACAGTTTCTGACTCACAGCTCCCTAAGCCCTTGGGATTTCCTACAAGTATTGAGTGTGATAAAGATGTCTTTTGTTATGTTAATGAAGTGACTTTTGGACCTCACCTAGGAATAGAGGCTGGTTCCCAGGAGAACCAACAATGCGATTAGAGGATTGTAACTTTCAGTCCTACCTCTGATCTCCAGGGAAAGAAGAGGGAATGGAGATTGAACCAATCTCCTGGGCCATAGATTTAATCAATCATGACCAGGTAATGAAGCCATGATAGAAACCTAAATGGACAGAGATTCAGAGAGCCTCCTTTCTGGTTGGTGAATCTGTGGAGATTGGGGAGAGATAGCAAGGAAGTTCTGTGCCTTTTCCCCTTACCTCACCTTATGCTTCTTTCTTCCATTTGCTGTTACAGAGTTCTATTTTTGTTATAGTAAACCAGTAAGTTGGTAAGTAAAAGGTTTATCTGAGTCCAGTGATCCACTATAACAACACCCTTGGAGGGGATCTTGGGAACTCTGATTTGTAGACAGTCAGAAGTACAGGTAACAACCTGTATTATGATTGACTGGTGTCTGAAGTGGGTAGGGCAGCAGTTCTGTAGGACTGAACACTTAAACTGTGTAATATGATGCTATCTTGGGGTAGATAGTGTCAAAATTGAATTGAATTGTAGGACACCCAGATGCTGTCACAAGAACTATTTGTTGGTGGTAGGAAACCCCCCACGACACACCAGTTGGAATTGGAATCTGCAAACATTTACACCTTTTTCTGTGACTTTGTAGGTTTAAATATGCAGTTAGAAAGCAAAAGTCGCTTATAATAACACATATTTTTTACTATGGCTTGTGTTAACATGAGAATATGCCATGATACTCCTCCATGGCTTAGATTTTGAGATACACTGGTTTAAAGGAAGAGCACTCTAATGGCCGTAGTCTTGGTGTTGTAAATTTGTGAACAAAGAGAACTGGGTCATTATGGTAGAACAAGCTCATAGTAGAACTAGTGCAAAATCATATCCTATCAATCTATTTTTGATGCAGAAAAATACTTTGATTAAATTAAAATGTATTTTTTAGGAATCTTTACCATGTTTCAATTGCATGCCCTTTCTTTACAAATTATAAATTAAATAATCTAGGAAAATATTAAATATTTATAGGAATGTTTCCTACTTTTGAAATATTTTATTTGTGGAAATGACTTTAGGGGACAAATATGAAGAATGCCATGGAAGCAACCTTATGATAAGTCATTTGTTTTTCTATAATGTGCCTTATTGTTTATCTTGTTAAGAAACTTGTTGAGCAATTTTGCTAGATCTTCTGGCACCTGACAGGAGCATCATCAGTCATTGCACAGGCTTTGGCCTATAAACTCTTTTACGGGATTCAGGAGGGATATGGATTTAAATTTTAAACTGGTTTCTGTCAGTGTGACAAATGAACACCAGAAAATTGTAGGACAATGGTAGAATGTTGAAATGCATGCCAAAAGTAGTGGGCTAGTTTTCAAGTGGAATCAACAAAAATAACCTTAAAATATCTCCAGGTTACACCATTACTATCATTCTATGTCCAAGGCATAAGAACTGCATATTATTGAAGCTTTCAACTGTGTATTATATTCAGAGGTGACATAATTAATTGCTTAGGGAAATTAAGCCAGTAGAATTAAAAAAAAAAAAGCTGTTAATAAAGCAATAATCCTTAGTATTAGATTTTTTTTTTTTTCTCAATTCCCTGAGAGAGGATCGAACCCAGGCCGCGGCGGTGAAAGCACCGAAGCCCAGCCACTACACCACTAGGGAACTCCCAACATTAGGTTTTTTTTTGAAGAGTCAAAATAAGAAAGATAATGACATCCAAAATTTTCTCCCAGTTTTTTTTCCTGAATTCATTTTGTTGGCAAACTGACTGTTGTTTTACTCCTTTAGTAGTTATATATAATGGTGATATTCCAAAGTGTGTTATCTTATTCAAAAAATTTAAATATGTTTCGGCCTGAAAGAACTAGAAGAAATTACAGCATTTTGATGAAGTGCATTTTAATAGATCTAGGGACTTACAGAAATAATTGAAGCAGTGACTGGTGTGCTATCAGATGGAGCACAGTGAGGCCTGCCTCAGGCTTGAAAGTCTATACTTAGAAGTCAAAAGCAGAAAATTTCTGGGATTCAAAATCTTCCAAATCCCTACAGTTTTTCTTTGTATCATTGTGAAGCAGTTTAGCTATTCTCTGTAACAGAATCAAAAGAAAAGTAGTTCAATGTTGATATTTTAAGACAAGTAACTTTAAGATGCTGTTGGAATTATTTCAGATGAAATTTTAATAAAATAATTATTTTATAACATTTCTAAATCAAATGCTTGTCAGAATTATTGTCGTACTATTGTGAAGGAGGGACTCTTAAATGTGAATGCCTTTTCATAAATGAGTTTTAAACATTAATATAATTAAAATTTATTAAATATTTACACTCATCTGAATGTTAAGTGTTTTGTGGAAACAAATTCTAATTGTTTTAAGGCCCACCCCATGTTATTTTACTCTAAAATACTGAGGTCATTTTTATGAAATGTTCATCTTATGGTAAATTTGCATCCATTTAAAAATATTGAAATTAATAATTCCATTTTATAATGTAAGTATGATATCCATGTTATTTTACAGATAATAAGGGAAAAACATATCAGATGAAAAGAAATATGTGTTTGCTTTTATTAGCTCTTTATAGTAATTAGGGTGTTGAATATAGTAAATAAGAGTTCAATTATGATGGCATAATTTAATACTTTGCTGAAAATGCAGGGATGTTTGTTTCCTATAATACATTTATTTCTACTATGTATTATGTATATAAAATGTATTACTTCTCTGAAGTCCTCCTAAAATAGAAAGTATACTTAATATGCTAAATGATTTATGAAAATTTTGCTGAAGAATTTAAGCCCTAAATTTATCATATTTGAATGGTATTAAACACTATTTTAATTTAGCTTAGTATAATGAGATTCAGATTGCTTAAAGAGTCATCATTATGTTGATGTCATACCAAAATAAAACTACTATAATAAACAATAAAGTTAAGACTAATTTTAGTAACTTAGTACATCTCCAACCAGTTCAAATCCTTATGCCCCACAAGTCAACCTGACCCATTGGGTTATCTGAGAAAATATAATCTCTTAATAATTATAATCGTGGTTTTAAAATATATTTATATATTCTTAAGTAGCATTAGAGCTACAAAACATGTCACTGATCAATTTCATAGAGAACTATTGAGGTTCCATTACTTGGAAGGAAATTATTTTCCATCTCTTTAATTTTATCTCACTGAATGACATTTAAAAACTATTGTAAATAGTATAGAGCTATTTTATTTTATGGTAATTTTATTTTATTCAATCTAATATCTGTGGGAAATACCATTCTCAATGGTATTTCTATGAATTTCAGACTCTCTTCAAGAACATTTGTACACCAGACAATTTATGAAATTAGAGCAAGCATCTTCCTCCAAGACAGAGCATATTATAGCTTTATTTACATTCCAGAATAGTAATCTCTCTCTTCTCTGCATAGGAGATTTGCTTGTATTACAGAGTAATAGAGATAATGTCTACTTGGGAGCAAAGGCCAGAAGGTTAGCCAGTAGCTCCTTAACATTGGGAATTTCCTTTATTTGGGAGCGAGAGAGAGGAGAGAGAGAGAGAAAGAGAGAAACATTTTCATAATAGCTTCAAATTTAAAGTTGCATATTATTTATGCCTATGATCCATTTATAAGATTTAATCACCTGGCCCATCTAAGTGCTTGAGTTCTGAGAACTGAAGTGGATACATGGGTCTTGAGTGAGCACTAAGTCTCTTCCACAGTAGTATAAACCCTGAGGGTCCTAAGGCCCAGGTTCCTCAGCTGTGACACAGGTTCACCTGGGCCTACTCTGCTCATGCTGCCAGCATGCAAGCCTCACAGCTATACTGCTGCTTAGAGATCATGTGGCAATACCTTGTGTTTTAATAGACTCTTTTAACATGCTTATATATACTGTGATTATTAACATATTTGAATTCTTCTCTCACTTTTTAAATTTGAAGTTTGTTCTATTTTTCTTGGTTGAAATTAATTTTGTCTTTTTCGACATCTATTGGTTGAATACATATTCCTTTCGAAGTCTTCATCTCTCTAGTGGTTTGATGCTCCTAGATTATATTTTTGAACCTTGCATGACCATTAAACCTTCAACAAATACACATAGGAAATTTTATTCTTAACAAAATATAAATTATTCAGTTATCACTGTTATCCAGCTAACTTAACGAAAAACATTAACATGTTGACTTTAAAGATTTATCAAATTTCTTAATTTAAAATAAACAACTTTTGGTTTTATTGATTTTTCTCTAGTTCTATTTTTATTTTTATTTTTATTTTTTTGCTTTTTGGTATGTGGGTAGCTCCCTGACTGGGAATCGAACCCAGGCTGCAGCACTGACAGCACCAGCGCCGAAGCCTTAAGCCACTACACCATCAGGGAGCTCCCTAGTTCTATTTTTTAAATGTTACTCATTCCCATTCTAATTTTTATTTTCTCTATTCTGCTTGGTTTTTTTTTTATATTTTATTTATTTTTTAATTGTTACTAAATTTACTAAGGTGATATTTGTTAGTAAAATTATATAGGTTTCAATTGTACATTTCTATGATACATCATCTGTATATTGCATTCTGCTTGTTTTGAGTTTATTTTGTCCATCTTTTTATAGCTTCTTAAGGTAAAAGATAAGGTAATTGCTTTGAGATCTTCTTTTCTAGTATTGGCATTTAAAAAATATAAAGAACTAGTACAATTCAACAACAAAAAAACAAACCAACAAATGACCCAATTAAAAAGTGGGCAGAAGACCTGAACAAACACTTTACCCATGAAGACATACAAATGGCCAATTGATATATGAAAAAATGCTCAACCTCATTAGCTATTAGGGATATTCAAATCAAAACCACAATGAGATACCACCTCACACCTGTTAGAATGGCTGTTATCAACAAGACAAGGGATAACAAGTGCTGGAGAGGATGTGGAGAAAAAGGACCCCTCGCACACTACTGGTGGGAGTGCAAATTGGTACAACCACCGTGAAAGACAGTGTGGAGGTTACTCAGAAATTTGAGAATAGAATTACTATATGACCCATCAATTCCACTTCTGAGTATCTACCCATAAAATTTGAAAACCTTAGTCCACAAAGACTTCTGTACCCCAATGCTCACCTCAACACTGTTCACAGTGGCCAAGTCATGGAAACAACCAAAATGCCCTTTGATAGATGACTAGATAAACAAGCTCTGGTATGTACACACAATGGAATATGACACAGTTATAAGAAAAGATGATGTACTGCCATTTGCAATAAAATGGATGGACCTTGAAATCATCATGTTTAGTGAAATAAGCCAGACAGAAAAATCCAAGAACCATATGACTCACTCATATGTGGAATATAAAACTGAAAGCAACAAAGAAACAAAAACTCATGGACACAGTTAGTAGTTTTTGGCTACCTGAGGGTAAGGAGAGAAGGCGTTAGAGGGGAGGGTGGGAGAATCAAACATATGGTGATAGAAAGAGAACTGACTCTGGGTGGTAGAAACATAATGCAACACACGGACAATACACGGTAGAATTGTACACCTGGAAATTTTTGCTAACCAATGTTGCCCCAATACATTTAACAATAAAAAAAAAAAATTATAAGTTTTCTCCTTTTCCCAATTTCTTTTTTTTTAGGTTAATCAGTTTGTTTGCTTTTTTCCTTTAAATAAAATATTCACTATAATGCTTAAATTATTAGATGGATTGCTTAAATTCACTTTCTCTAAATGTCTAGAGTTAATATAACAATGTTTTCCACATCTACAATTTTTCTTATTTACATTTGCATATTGAAAATAGGAGGTTTTTATTTTGAGATTTATTTTTTTAAATAGTACTTTTAACAACAGTTATTTAGAAAATAATATTTTTACTGATTTTATAAATCACCACTGTAGATTTTCTTTGTATACAACTAAATTTTATCCTCTACATTGAGCTTATAGCCTCATAACTTTTTTCCTAAGAGATCTATAGATAGTCCTTAATTCATATTTCACCACACAATAAAATTGTAATTTCTCTGTAATATCAATTAAAATTATTTATTTCATGCATTTTAGATGTTACACTCTTGATTTCTTATATCCAAAATTGTTTGATTTCATCTTTTTTCCACTTCCTTGAAACAGAAATATAAATGTGCATTTGTGATAAGGCACAGAAATAAATGATAGATATTCTCTATGGAATATATGAATATTTTGAATTATTGTTGGATGTCATCTAACTTTCTCTTGGTTGAAAAATTCTTAATTAAAATCTTTGAAGGGTTTTAAATATTACCTGCAAGTTTTCTTTTACTAAAAAACAAAAAACAAATCTAGAATTTTCATTAATTTATTAATTCTTGGACTGAAACCCATGTAATCTTTAATTAATTGATGATGATAACACAGGATTGATGTGTCAAATGTAAAAAAAGTCTTTCCCAAGTCATACAGAACCAATGTTCTCTTGTAATAATAATAATAATTTTATCTAGCCATTAATTTGCCTCTTTGATTTTATTTTTACCAGACTATTATCAATATCTTCTTTATTTGACTCATCCCTTATTTAAATTTCATCTGTAATTTATGTGTGAAAGCATTTTTGGACCATATTAAATACAACTATCTTATAGATTTTAGGTGCCGGTTCTATTTCTGACATATTTCTATGATTTTGATCTTAATGCTTTGCCATTGTTACAACAGTAATATGTATATAGGTTTTATTGTATAATGTTTCATTAAAGGGATAGAATTCTGTCTCTAATCACAGAAATTAATGAAATTTTTTTAGAATTAGTGTTAAAAACAGGTTAATTTTCATTTTAGAAATTCTATTCAATATTCCTGAGATTATACTACTTTTAGAAATTTTGGACATAGTGTTTATAATGTTTCCATATACATATTTTATATAACATTTCCAGAGTTTCAAAAATTTTTATTATTTTAGGACTTCATAATCAAGAAGTGTACTCTTTTTACTTAAAAAAAATATCTTAGCCTTTGAGCTAAATATAGTTTCATGGTTGGAAAAGTTCTTTTTGTCAGTCTCAGGCAACTGCTTCTAGCAGGCAATATGTCATTTGAGAAATAAGTGGTGCATGACCCAGGTGTGAAGTGAACTGATGGAAAATTATGAATCAACTTAGCAAGAAGGAGAACTACAAAGTTGGCTTGAAATCAGAAAGAGCTATGTTCTTGGGAATCATGGATAGAATTGTGGAAAACAATAAGACATTAATGAAAACAGTTCCAAGAAATGACACAAAGTTGTTATGCCTGTTTAAGGTTACTAGAATTAAGGCAAAATATTGAGAAAACCTTAAAATGGTAGAAAGGACAACAACAGAGAAAAGTAATTATTTAGCCAGTCTTATTCAACTTATAGCCTGCCTACTAATTGCAAAGTGATATGTTACATTCTAAAGATAAAAATACTAAATAAAATAAATAAGGTCCATATTATAAATTTAATGGAATGCTACCATCAAGACTACATTCTTTTCTCTTGAATATATATTATGCATGCTGGTCCCATTCTAACCCATTCTCAATTGTACAGCCACAATAGAGAAAATAGAGATGGTTTAATTAGGGCTAAGAGGGGGGTCTTAAATACATGAACTATAGCCAGAATTCATCACTCAAGAAATTAAGTATTGTACAGCTTGAGTTTCTTGCTTTAAAAACATTATATTTCTTATAAAAGACATTGTGTTATTTGAAAAATATCATATAGTAAGTAAAAGTGTAAAGAATAAAACCAAATTCATCTGTCATCTTACCTATCAGTGACTGACTGTCTTTTAAAATATTTATATATATATTTGTTCAGGAGTATTCTACTCATGTAATTCACATTTAGATATGCTGCTTGGTTTTACTACATACTGAATTATTTTTCTTTTAACTTTTCTCGCTCCCTAACATGTCAGACTCATTTACTATACTATGCCTTATCTATGCATCTACTAAATATCTTGATCATTATTGCTTCCTGTTACTCTGGTGGGCCACTTTCAGCTCTGGCCTTTACAGCTTATTCCTATAACCCTGCTCCTTTATCCTGTCCCACTTGAATCCATTCATCTTTCTGCCATCCAATAGATTTTTTTTAAAATAGCAAAATAAGATTATGCCTTTCCCCAGATTAATAACTTTTCAGTGCTGTGTCCTTTTACTTTTATGTCAAATCTAAAATCCTTGACATAGCCTAACATGGCCTGCCTAGCCCTAATTCTTCTTTAGCCTCTCAAACCATGACTTTCTGTTTACTAAAGTGGACAATAGTTTACTCAAGCTCTTTAGGGTGACCCGGTATTTAGGCAGATGGTGGGTGTGCTTAAAATGTTCTCCTTGAAATGTGACAACTTTTATTGACCTAATTCCTTCTTATTCTGTGCATTTCTTCTTGATTTTATTTTTTCATGACATCCCTAATCCCTCATACAAGGTTGTACTCTGTAATCTTTTTTTTAATAATTAATATATTTGATATAACTTATTTTAGGCTCTTCAGTCTCACCAACTTCCTTATTACATTGTTTTGTATTGTATATTGTTTACTGGTATATTTTTACTCAGTGCATGTTGACTGAATTAAAACTCTTTGTGTAAATTATTATACATTTTAGATACACTTCCATTTTAACACGTTTTTATATTTTTAATAGTAATACTATATTCCATTAAATTACTTTACTGCACTTTATTAAGCAGTTTCTTCTTGAATATAGGTAATTATTATCTTGATACAATTGTAAACAAAGCTGTAAGGAGCAATTTATACACTTGCCCTATTTATTGATTGATTGATTTACTTAATTACATGTATTAGAGGTAGAATTGTTAAAGGATGTATAATTTTTATTTTGATGCACACACATAAATATATTGTCTAAATGAGCTCAATACTAGCAATATAAAAATAAAAAACAAAACAAAACAAAAAAAACACTAGCAATAAATACATCAATTTATTCCATATTAAAAATTTGTAAAGGGCATTGGCTATAAGGAAATGGCATCTGCAGGCTCTTATGAGTCTTATTTTATGCTGCTTTTTTATTTTATTCTGAAATATTTTTCATATATTCTTATTTTCACATTGAGTTTAAAATTTAACCCTTTGTTAAATAAACACACAGGCTTACTTGTTTATAATGATGACAGTAATAATAATAATAGCAACAATAATGACCATGATAATAAGTACAAATAGTAGAATTAGAAGTAGAAGAAACAGAAGCAGGGAGTACAGAAATAGCACCAGTAATATAAAAATTCTGAATTTAAACAAAACTATCATAGTTATTGCAAGCTTTTAGCAATCAATGGTATTCTATTGCAGTAGAAACTCTCTTAAACATTTATTAACAAGTCCTGTCTTAACATTAAGAATTATTGAGCACTAAAATTGAATGACATTCAGCCAAAGAATAAGCAAATTGTTTTCTAAGAAAAGCAGATGCAAGAAACAATGAACAGAAAAGTGTTATCAGTGTCTCTACTAATCTATCAACTCCATTTTTTAATGTATTTTATTGTACTCCAAAAAATTATATTACTTAATAATTGTAGCAATTGTAATGACCAAAATTTTCTCTTTAAGATTATGTCCTTTCTGTCTTGAGCCGTTTTCCTTTGTCAGCCCACTCCTACATCTTAGGAGTATACTTTCCCTTTGCTATTCAAGGCCCTTGAGCCACTCCTGCTTGGGCCCACCCCTACTTCTTTGGAGTGTACTTTTCCTTTTCATAAACTATCTCTTTGTTTCACCTTTTTTTTTTTATTTTTTTTAAATTCATTTTTATTGTTAGACTTATTGGGGTGACATCTGTTAGCAAGGATTACATAGGTTTCAGGCATACAATTCTACAGTGCATTGTCAACTTGATGTATAATAAGTTCACCACCTAATGTGACTTCTCTTTCCATCACCTTATATTTAGCTTACCCCCCTCCTCTCCCACCCCCTCCCCTTTCTCTCCTCCCTAACCCATTCATCCCCAAATAAACATTAAACTATTGATTGTGTCCATGGGTTATTTGTTTGTTCATTTCTTTTTTTTCTTTTTTTTTCTTTGCTTTCAGTTTTATATTCCGCATATGAGTGAAATCATGCAGTTCTTTGTCACCTTTTTTTTTTTTTAATAAACTATCTGCTTCTTGGTTTCACCTCTAAAAAAAATAAAAAATATTATGACCTTTCTTTACTTCTCTTTAGTGTGCCTGAAATACTATAATCACTGAATAAATAATAGTAATAATGCTTTAGAAATGAAATTTCTTTTCAGGTTAAGAATGTATTACGAGATTATTTCAGTTTTATTTCTCTTGAATGGCCAGTGTTTCTCTTTGCAATATTGCCTGACATTTAAAAATGTAAACATTGCAGCAAAGTAGAATGTCAGGTTGTTCATTTTAGATTTTGTAGAGAAATCAAGTAACTTAGGGATACAGATTAAATAAGGGATCTGTGAAAAAAGTAATATATGTATAATATATAATGTATAATCTAATATATATATTATATATAACTGTAAATTACTGTGGATTCCATTTAGTACATACTGAATCAATTTAAAATGCATAAAATTGGTTCAATATCTCCTAAACAGAATCCAGAGAAGTTTATAGAATTAAAAAATCAGTAAGACTTATTTGTGGAGCATGGAGGCCTGAATAATTCAGATTTAACTTCATAGAATTTCTGTTTGGGCACTCTTATATGCCTTGTAAGAAAACTTTGAAGACTACCATCAATTATTCTATTTAGTATATTTTTCTTCTGAAAAGTGTGTTTAGCATATATACACCTTGTTAAATATAGAATAAACAATAAAAGACACAAGGTCTTACCATATTATTGTACACACTTTAAAAACTTTAAAGTTTCTGATAAAGCAAATGCTGAGGTTTATTTAATTTTGATTCCTGTTATTGATATCCTGATATTGACTTTGGTTGTGAGCAGTGCTCCTAGTAGAATTGATTTATGATGCACTCTGTAGCTATCCAGACAGTTTCCAGCAAAGTGACAAAGAAGTTCTACTTCCATACCCATCTAATCAATGGAAATCAAAGTGAGACCAGACAAAACAAACGCCTTTACACAAGGTGACTGGATACTAAATGTCATGTTGTGTGTGCTGTGTGTGAAAATAAATAGTGGGCACATAAACCTTGTTAATTGGCATTGTTATGTGCTTCCTACAAGACCAATTTATATCTGGTACAGAGACTATAAAAACTGTTGTTGCATTAAATGGTTTGTTAAAAAAGTAAGTTAAGTCCTTATATCTATGTGAAAGTAAATAACTTTGTGTATAATTTCTTTTATTAATGAGGATACAGATATTCAAATGTTTAAGAAAGAAATAGTAATTGACTAAGAGAAAATAGATATTCTGGTAGAAGAATGACCAATGTAATATATTAGTGTTATATAATAACTTATATAACCTTATTTTGCCAAATAACAAAAGACCATGAAATACTCTTGAGGCTCTTTAGTTTGATGGGCAATCACTGATCCTTATATACATATATTGCTGATTAAATAAATCCATTATTTCTAAATCTATTTTTTACTCTATCTTCAAATTACATCTACATATATCTGACATTTGTTCTAAAATACAATAAGATATCACAATGAATAGAACATAATGCCAGAAACATATTACACATTATCTTTATATTCTAAAACACTAAATATTGTGGTACATTGTGGTAGAACATACAACCTATGGAGTGGGGGCAATAGATACAAGGAGTAGGAAAGATTGGGTGAGGACAGATTTTAATGGGTCTTATATGCCATAATGACCTCTAAGGAAGATTAACTAATTAAAAATAAAATGCATAATATATTTTTATTTTGTTTTAAAAATACATTCGAGAGCAGTGTGGAGAGAACAGGGACTAGAAACAGGATAGAAAGAGAAAAGACTATTATTATAGTGTAAAGGGTATTAGAAAAGTCTCTGGGTTTAGCAGCAATATAGAGAATGAAGAAGAAGGCACGGACTTGTGGGGAATTTTGAACAGAATTTTTAAAACTTGGTTAATGATAGAACATGGAGTGTAAAATAAGAGAATGAGCCAAGAGTGCTTCTCAGATTTCTAGCCAAGTATGTAAGTACATTGAAATGTCATTGATTAGAGTATGGAATGAAATAGGAAGAACTTCTGGCGGATGGGTAAAGACAAAGATGCATTCAATTGTAAGTTTCTTGATTTCTGAATGAATGCAAGTTGCCTCTGTACAAATACCAAATAAAACCTCACCATGGTACCATTCCTGATAGGATATAAATCAGTCTCATCATGGCAGAGTGATGACATTGGACCTCATAGGAAAAACTTACACTTTGGGCATAGACTTGCCTTCTTTGAATACAGCACTTCTGACAGTGCTATTACTCAGATTTATAGAATATTGTATTCATTACCACATAACATTGTTCATGAGGGTGTGATAGCAAAGGAAGTGTGACGACATACTTCCTGTATGGAATTTACTGATCTTATCATGTGATCCATCTACCAATCAGAAGTATTTGGCTTTAAAGAACAATGTAATGTCTTTCAAAATGCTCAGTTAGTGTTAACAGGTGGCCTATATGAACCTTTTGCATTGGTATCTTGGCCCTAATAATAAGGCATTCATCTATAATTAGCAACTAATATGTTATTCAGTCTCCTCTATAGACAGAAATATTAACCACCAAACCAACAGTAAAGATTGGACTGTTTTTTTCTCATTATTATTATTAGTAATCTATTTGAAGAATGTTTGTCCCTGTTTCCAAGAATTTGAATTTGTGCTTATATGTCACCGTGGACAAGGAAGGCTATATCCATCAGGGAACTCAAAAATGGTTTCAATGAATTGAAAACTTAAAGAAGCCCCTCATAATTTGACATTCCTTATTCAGATTAAATGTAAGTCAATAGTGTTGATTGATCCTGATTAATAGGGAAAATTGTGTTGTTGATACCTAGCAGGGGACAGGAAGATTATTTGGAAATCAGAAGGAATTCACTGTGATTCTTCCTAGAACTCCCTTTCAACTAAGTTGGTCAATGGAAAACTGTTGTTTCTACTTAAAAAATAAAAATAGTCAACAGTAACTCAGTTTCTTTAGGAATAACACTGAGTTATTTTGTCAGATTAAGAATGCAATTTATCTGTTAAACAGAAAATGGTAAGGGAGATATGGAATAATGTCTCATTATTTAGACACAAATAAATATCTACTTTACCAACATATACTTTACGACCAGCCAGGCAACCCAGGACTTTAGCAGCTATATACACATATTTCATATTATGTATTTTTTCTTTCCACTCTCACGACCTTACATGAAGAATGACAATGGAAACAGACTATTGGCACCATAATGATACATTTACTAGCAGATGATTGTATTTTGTGTATGTCTGTGATGGAGACACAAACTCCTGAATGAAGGAGAAGAGTGAAAAGCTAAGGGGCAAAGTGAACTTTGCCAGATCTTTTATTTGTGACTTTTAATCTACTCCATCTTTTTCCTGTCCTCTGTCATGGATAGCTAGGCTTGTTGGCATCCAGTTTTATTTAGCCAATGCCGAGTCCTGGCAGGAAATCAAGGGGAGGGAGGGATTATATTGATGTAAATATATTAACGCCATGTGTTTTATTTTGTTTTGTTTTGTTTTTATTTCTGTTTTTGTCCTTTGGAGGTATTTGGTCTGTGTGTGTGTATTGTCTTAGATGGATGTCACTTCTTCTTTCAAAACGGCTTTCTCTGTTTGTGTCTCTCTCTGCAGCTTCTGCTAACCACTTCCTCCCTGTGCTCCTCTATGTCTGGGAGATTTAGAGTTCCTAGCCTGTCAGGTGACTATCTCTTGTGAGAAATTGCTTATTCTTATTGAGGTCAGTGGCATCTACCTAAGTAAATAAAAACTTAGGAATTAGTACTGCTACAGTGGAAAAAGAAAAGAGAGAGATGTCAGGGATGCTCTTGAAGGAAGGACACAGCAAGGTGGCAAGCATCTATCTGCAAGCCAAGGAGAGAGGCCTGGGAAGTATCAACCTTGCTAACACCTTGATCTTGAACTTCCAGCCTCCAGAACTGTGAGAAAGCAGATTTCTATTGTTTAAGCAACCCCATTTGTGGTATTTTGTTAGGAAAGCCATAGCACAACTCTCCATAACTCTATAGTCAAGAGAACTGTGCTTTCTGTAATAGAAATAAATAAGAATAACAAGAAATAAATAAGAATACTTTATGGTAAAATTCCACATTTGTTTGTTTTATTTCAAAAACAAACACTACTTCCTAGCATTACTTGGATACTCTGATGTTTCAAATATTCCTCCTATCCTTTCATCAGTCAAAGGACACATGTCAGATACATGCCATCATCGCAGCAGTGCTGCTTTAGAGAAAAGGGGTGTTATATTTTATAACACAAGGCGCTGGTCAATCAATTATATTTCTATTTTGTTTCTCAGAATAGCCATATATGTAAAGGATCTTCTCATAGTTGTAAATAACTTTTACATAAAAGTTATTTACTAATGTTAAGTTATATTTTTGAAATACTTTACCACACTTTAATGTAAACTTACAGGCATGTTATTCCATACTGTATGACTCTTATGTAAAAGAAAAATATACATATTATGGTATAATGCCCCAAATTTAATTACCTAGTACAATATTCATGGAATAAAAAATAAGAAAATAATATCGATAAAAATGCATTAATTTTATCTAAGTTTTTGTTTTTAAGTTAAATATTTTGAAATTAGAACATATAAATTGAACTATCACCTCTAAAATCTGTATTAAAGTATAGCAAATTTGGAATGCCAATAGGAATTTGAGTTAGCTCCCTATTTTTTACTGTTATTTTTTAAAGCATTTTTTTTTATCAATTTCGTGAAGTCTATTTGTATTTTCTTTTCTTTTTAAAAAAAATCTGCTGCTGTCACTCCTTGGTTTTCTCGAATATCTTTCCTGATTCTCTTTGGTCTCATTTTACTCGTTTAGTAATTTGCTCTATCATCTATCTGTCTATACATCTATCTATCTATCTAGTGGTTGCTCCAGAATTCAGAAATTCACATTATTAAACTGTAAGTGTTCCCAGGACCACTTCAAATGATAATATACCTATCCACATATAGGGTAAGAAGCTTACAGCCATATAGTTCCACAGTACCTTTTGCAGCCTGCGTGCTGCTATTGCCATAAATTTTACTTCTATATGTTTTATAAAACATAAAATGCATCGTCGTTATTTTCTACTCACTTTCAAGTGTCAAAAAATAAGAAAGGGTATTTCGTATTTAATTATGTATTTTTCATTTGAAGTGCTCCTTATTCACTTCTGCAAACCCAGATTTCTCTTGAATAACATTTTCTTCTACCTGAAGGACTTCCTTTAACATTTTTATAGTGCTAGTCTGCTGACAATAAATTCTATTTTTTATGTAAAAAAGTAGGCTTTATTTTGCCTTTTGTAAAGAAGATATTTTCTCTTGGTATATAATTCTGATTTACTGTCTGGTGTTTCTGTGAATACTCACAACCCTTTTTTTTCCTTTCAGTACTTTAAAGATAGATGCATATTTAAAGAATAATTATGTTAATAAAATTATATAGTATATTTATACTGCTGTGGAATAACTAAACTTTCCATCAGAGTATTTTGTCCTATAATACCTACAATATTGTGTCAGAGGGCAGAGGCAATAAGCATAGAAGCAAAAAAGTAAAGGCTATAAAGGTAAATAGGGATACATGGAGAAAAGGAGAGAAAAGATGGGGAGAGATGAGGAGGGGTCATTAGGTAGAATGTTCAGAAAACTATTCTCTAAGTGTTTGAGTATAGAATTGGAAGCTGGAGAATACCAGTCAGCAAAAAACATAATCAGCTCTGTGGTTGGTGAGTGCGTTGGTTATCACAGTTGATTTTCATAAGTGTGCTATACTTATACCTATAAATTATAAGTTAAACTAAAAAATCTGGATTTGATTTAGACAGCAAGAAGGAGGAGTATATTGACCATGTTAATGTTCACTTGTTTTTTTACATTAACAAAGCCCAATTTTAAACCATGAGATACTGTACTTTTCTTTATTTTTAAATTACATTTGAATTGTACAATTGGGAAAAGCTACTAATTCAGTTTTTTTTAAATTAATCATATTCACTTGTTAAAAATGATTACAACTCACTCCCTTTTAACATTTTTAATTTTTAAATAATATTTATTTTCTCCCTTTTTTTATAACCCCCATAAGGAAAAACTATATTTCAATCTGACAAATAATTATTAATTGTCAGCAAGTACATTATGCCGTTGATTGGCAGGCCTATGTGGTTAAGCCCTGGTTGTGATTAGACGTGAGGCCGGAACTGCTAGGAGTCAACTGAAACATACTCAGAAATTGCTATCTTGACACTTACTTCATTCCATATTTAGAAAAGGGAAAGAAGTAGATTTCTTCTCCACAAATAAGCCTGTGTTTATTACTGATTTTTTAAATTTCCATTGTTCTTTTTCAAGGAAAAATAATCATGGTCAAATACTGCAGAAACTTTTTTAACCATGATAATTTCATAGCAGTTTAGACTTTATTTTCAGTTTAGGGCTGGAAAACAACCACTAATATGCCACCTTTAAAGAAAGTTAAATCACATAGCCCTCTGGAAATGCTTATTTAAATTAAACAATTAAGTATATACATACATAAATAGATATAAAAGTAATACATGTGCATAAATATATACATATATTTATATATTGTATAATGTGTACATGTATATATGGGTTTCTAAATATGTGCTTATGTATATTACAAATATATGTGTAGTTTTCATTGTTCAATGTTTTACATCTTTTCCTTTTTCATATATGTAAATTACAGAATGTCATTATAGCAAATTTTTAAATTGAAATGGATTCGGAGTCATTTCCACAACAATCAGTAGGCTGACAAAAGCTCAACTTAAATATTTCTTTTTGAGAACAAAGCAATAGTATGTATTGAATTTTCTAAATCTAGGTATTCCACACTTGACAGTGAACCAGACTCTCCAGCATGCTTCTACAAAGAGAGAACAATTGTATGTAACTTGGTATTTTTCTATTATATTCACATGTATTTGTTTTCTATTGCCATGTAACAAATTTATCTCACAGTTTCTATGGAGCAGGAGTCTGGACATAAGAATATTTGGGTTCTCTGCTCAGCATCCCATCAGGATGAAGTCTTGGTATTTTTAGGACTATGATCTCATCTGAAGCAACATCTATAACAAAGTATTTACCTGTAATGTCTCTTAGTAGAACACAAGCGGTTAAAATACAAATATTTATCAACTAATGCAAAATTCCAGAAGGATAATATTCATTAAGAATTTTAAGCAGTATTTAGCTAAATGACAGATTAAATATAATAATAGTGATAGTTACCTAAAATATTATGTGAGGAAGTTTATAATCCCTCAAATAAGAAATATATAGATTTTTTAAAAATTAATTTATTTGGTTATCTAATGTTGATTGTTATACAAAAAGTTAAAGACATGTTAGCTTTTTACTAGAGATTATTTTCTGCAGATATTTTGAATTTTTATTTCCTCCCAAGTATCCAGGAACAATTAGTAAAATAATAGGTCCTAGCTTAATATTGGTTCCCAAGATATCTTATTTTAACTTATTTGTGTTCTTATTTTAAAAAAGATGTTAATTAAACAACATAAAAAACATAAAAAGGCGAGAAAAACAAGGTAAAATATAAACGTGAAAAAAATAGCCCAGCTAATTAAAATATAACTATAAGCTTTGCCTTGTTTATGTATGACATGTTTGCAGACATGAAAAATCTTTATCTCATTTAAATTATGTTTAGAAAATAATTCTATAAAATTATAAATTAAAGCATCACTGATGAAGAGAGATAAGGATGGCCAGTAATGAGCAGAAGTGATGAAGACATTGCAAAAATTTGTCAAATTGTTCACCAAAAGTGTCGGCTGACTGTGAGAAGCACAGCAAACCAAGTAAACATGGATAGAGAAACAGGAAAATCTTAGTTCAAAATCTTGGCATGAGAAAGATGTGCAAAAATGGTCCCAAAGGAGCTCAACAATGAACAAAAGCCAAGGAGAGTTGAAGTTTGCCAAGACCTTTTGGAGAGGCAAGATGATGTTTTATGTTGTGTTATCACTGGTGATGAAACATGGGTGTATCTATATTACTCTGAAACAAAATGTCAAAGTGCACAATGGAAGTCAGGCAATTCTCCATCACCAAAAATTTCCATCAGTCCAAATCTGGAGTCCAAACAATGTTGCTAAACTTGTTTGATATCAGAGGGATTGTTCAATATGAATTTGTGCCAACTAGACAAAAGGTCAACCAAATTGACTATTTGGAAGTGCTGAAAAGGCTGCAAGAGAAAATTAGACAAAAACGACCAAAACTTTTTGCCAACTCATGGCTCTTGCATCACGACAATGTACCAGCTCACGGGGCACCACCTGTGAGGGAGTTTTTAACCAGTATACAAATCACTATATTGGAACACCCCACCTACTCACCTGATCTGCCTCCCAAGGACTTTTTTCTTTACCTGAAGATAGAGGATGAAAACCATCAAATGACATTTTGATGACATTCAGGAAATCAAGGTCATAGGAGGACATCTCTTATGACCATTCCAGAAAAAGAGTTCCAAAATTCCTTTGAAGGGTGGACTAGGCACTGGTGTCAGTGCATAGCTTCCCAAGGGGAGAGGACTTTAAAGGTGACTGTCCTGATATTCAACAATGGGGTATGTAGCATTTTTTTCCTTAAGGTGAGATCATGAACTTAATTGTCAGACCTCACATATCAAATACTTATTTTTAAATTTGCTATCTCTATATATTAACTGTCATTTTTAAGTGACCAGTATTATATATGCTTATTTTAACATGTGTTTATGTGTGTATATCTTTCATAATATTAAGTTTTATTTTGGAAAAATTATAGCCAGATTTCTTATGTGAAATATTAAATTTATTTGTTAGCTTTATTATCATTTTCTTTGTGTTAATGTCTTAATTAAATTCTCTATTATATTATATTTACTTTCTTTTTTCAGTTGTTGATATTCTATATTACATAGCCAGATTTATTAAGCTGGTAGTGAAATAATACTAAATTTGCTTATCCACATGATTTTATTTTCTATCTTTTTAAGGTATTTTATTTTCTTGTTTTTTTTCTTCAGAGAACAAGTAGAAAAGCTGTCTAATAAATACTCTGGTTTTCTATAAAATGCCTGTTCCTGAAAAATAACTTATTTAAGCCTCTTTAAGCTATAGTAGCAGCACTTTTGACAGTTCTAGGTTAATGTAACCTTGGAGAGTTTGGGCAGACAAGAGTTCAACTGGGAAGAAACTTATTTTTTTCCTCCAATATTTGTTCCACTATACGACCTAGCTAATTAAATGCAGTTCACTTCTAATGAGACCATTTTTCTAACTCTCTCTCCTCAGCCAGCAATTTCTTTCTAGTATTATATGAACACTGCATGTTTTTTCCTCCATTAAAGCTATCTTGATATGGTACTGCTTGCAAAAACAATAATTTATAATCACAAGTATTTTTGGTCTAGAAAGAAGGAATAGACAATACTGATGAATTTGCAAAATTATGAAAAATAACTTTCAAAACTGATCTAGGTAAACATTTAAAAACTCTAACTGGTTGATATGTTTTAAGTATAAAAAAATAAAACATTACAATGAATGAAAACCTATTTCTCTGTCTAAATACACATATAATTTTTTTTTGAATTTTGATGGTTTTCTTTGAAATTATTTTCTGTGGTTAAATAACACAAAAAATAGCGATGAACATTTGATTCACAACTCACAATACTAGTATAAAATGACAGAACTAATTCAACTAATTTTAGTGTCCTCCAAAATATGGAACAAAGTAGGCAACTAACATTTGAAAACAGCTGGGATAGACTTCAAAAAAGACAGAAGCCCTTTTTGTCTATATTGAGATGGACTAATATTTAAAGTGCTCAATAGATAATTATCTTTTAAAAAATTAGAGACACTTGGTTCCATTAGTGTGTGCTGTTTTGTCAACTTAAATATTGGGATTTATCTTTTATGGACATAAATAATATAGTAAATTTATAAAGAATGATGAAATAGCTTTTATTTAATTGAAGATACATTTAAAATACATTGAAAATGTCACTTTCTAATCATGTAGAAATATATGGATTTCATTTTAAATATAATGTTGATTTTCAGAAATTTGCAGAAGGCCTAGTATTTTGTACAATGTAATGATATATTTTTCTTTACCTTGGCTAAGATCCATGGCAGATGAGGAACAATATAGTAAAAAATAAATACATAAAACCACAGATACCACCATGAAAGATGTGTGTCATTAGAAGCAATAATCATTTATGAAAGTCTACATCACTATATGAGAGCATAGTTTACACTCTTTTCTTAACTTATCCTTCTAACCTTACACTATAAAATTAGATTCTTATATTAATACAATCAGAATTCTAAAGCTCCCCATTTTCCACTGTTCTTCTCTCATTTTTGGTCTCTGCATCTAAAATGATCTGTGAAAGGAATAAAGTCATACTTCAGCTTCTATTGTATTTAATCTATCAGCATTCAGACATTTCTCCAAGGACATTATTCACAGTGTCAAGAAAAAAATGCACCTTCAAAGTATTAAATGTGGTCTCTCACTTTTTAAATACGATAACATTCTAAAAGGTGAGAGGTCTACCTTGAAACTAGCAACTGATTTCATGTAAGTTCCTCATTTTATTCAAATTTAATATTAAAGAGAGGAGCACAAAATCATATCAAATACAACTGCCTTAGTTTGTTAAACTCAGACGTATTAGAAAGCAAGAGACATATGCACTCATTATTAATCAAAAGATGACAATCTATCATAACATTTATGGAGCACTTATTTTATTGAACATTATCATCTAATATACTATCCATAATTACTCAATATGAATATAATTATATATGTATGTGTGTATATATGTATGTATATACATACACACACACACACACACACACACACACACACATAAATAAAAGACAGCTCTTGGATATGGAAATCTTCACATTTTAATTCATGGTCATTTCTAGTCAAATGGTTTTATGAAACTACTTCATATATCTCTTTCATTTTTCTGACTTTTAAAATGAGGGTATTAATCTACTTCATAGTAGTATATGGGCATTCAAGAGATAGTTATTTTATAATTTTTTGTAAATCATAAGATATTAAATAATTATAAATCATTTGTAAAGATCCTATCATAAGATAGAAAAATTATAGAATTTAAGAAAGTATGGCTATTCTTCAAAATAAAGTCAAGTCAGGTCAGATATCTCTTTATCTGAAATCAATCTATGTAATAGAATCATGAATATTGGGACATTGATTGGCCCTTCCCCAGCATATTCATAGAGCAAAGGTACCATTTTGAAAGATATAAGCCAAGAAGACCACAGGCTACTGTTCCCTCCTCTGCCCAAATACCCACTCACAGAGCAAAAGTGTCTCTCCAAGAGAATGGGGTACCAGTGCACAAGGGTATACTGCCCTGAGAGAAAACGTTATAAAGGCACAAATTATTCAGCTCTGCCTGAAGGAGCTGACTTAATTTAAAACAGAGAATAGGGAACTCTATGCCTAAGCTGTTGTCTAAACAATGGAAATATTGGTGGAGAGCAATTATGAGAACACTGGTGATATAAGCAAAACAGCATAACTATAAGTTCAGAAAACCAGGGAAAGAGATTGCTGAGAAGAGCCCTCCTGAGATCACAGTCAACCCTGTGGATATGGTAGGCTTTGTAAACGTTCTAGGTTATACCTACCTAGGAACAGTGAGAAAAAGTTAGGTGGGAGACTGGGAAGCACATAAACCCATCAATTTATTGGTACAAGGGGCTTAAAACAACCCCTGATCAAATGTTGTCTGAATAAGCCTCTCTAACCCAGGGACTACTCCTAGGAAGACAGGCTTAAATATAATATTACACAAAACCTGCAAGTCTGGAAGATTGTTTAAATGACCAAGACTGTACCTTTTGAGATACTAAAAGAGAACTACAAATTCAAGCCAAACATGAAATAAATTACCGAGTAATAATAAGAAGTGCATAAAAGATAATTTAAAAAATCTACATGGAAGTTCTGACCTCAGAGACTGCACACTGTGATGGAAATTGCACTGAAATAATTTGGTTTAGTTATTTAACAAATAAACAAATGACAAATCAAACAACAAGAACTACCCCTGAGCAGAATCAGGGTCCAGAGTTACCATATGACCCAGCAATTTCACTGCTAAATACATATCCCCACCAAAATGAAAATATGTGTCTGCCCCAAAACACAAATGGATCAGAGCAGCATCATTCATTTTAGCCCAAATAAGGAAACAAATGTCCATCAACTGAAAAATTAATAAATAAAATGAGTAAAATGTGGTGTGTATCTATACAGTGAAATATTAGTCACCAATAAAAAGAAATGAAATAGTAAAACATGTTAAAACATGGGTGCACTTTAAAAGCATTGTAATTCTATATTCTAATTCTTAGGGAAATGCCAAACTGTGGTATGGAGTTTCATTCAGTGGGAGCAAAAATGTTCAGAATTAGATTGTGGTGATAGTTTCACAGCTCTGTGAACATAATAAAAAGCACTGATTAGTACACTTTAAATGAGTGAATTGTATGACATATGAGTTATATCTCAGTAATGCTGTTATTAAAAAACTTGAGTATGTAGTAAAATTAATGCCAAAACCTGACAGGAATTGTCACACTGAAATGTCTACATAAGTAGAGCTGAAATAGACATATTTTTTTCAGTTTCTTTTTGTTCATGTCTCATTCTTTAAACCACCTCTCCAACCATAAGTTGAAGAAGTGCCATAGGGGTACTTCTAATGGGTGACTCTGTCGCTAGGGGCTGTTGATTGGTCAGGGATTGACACCTAATCTATGGAGAGTTCTATCAATGGACCAACAGGCAGATTCATTTTCTTGAAAATTTCACTGAGAGATACATAATTTCTAATTAAATATAGGTACTTAAATAATAAGTTCTGTTTCATTGGAGCTAGAAAAGCCACTAAAAAAAAAATAAGTCCAAGCTGATTAGCATGCAAAGAAAACAGTTTGCCAAAAAGAAGCATGTGTATAGAGTAGATATGCAGAGATAAGCAGAGATGACCTTAGGATTGGAGTGGCGTGAAGAGAATGACATAGACAGAAAAATATAAATAAATCATTGATTAGGTTACTGGTGACTTCCTACTTCCAACTTCTACTCACCTTGTCCCAAGTCTGTTTTTTTATTTTTTTAATTGACAGGACCCACATATTTCCATTAAATTTGACACAACTTTAAGAGGTGCTGGTTCTTTGCCAACAAGGGAACTCTATAAATAAACCAAAATTAATGGTAGAAAGCTAGTTTACAGAAGATGCAGCAAAATAAAAATCTGACTGTGGGCTGGAGACTGCAGAGTCTAGAAGGGATAGTAAACAGTTTCTGATAAGATGTGACAATAAAGGCATCTAAGTCTCAGGAGATTTCAGAACCCATGCCTATAATGATGAGAGACCATGGAAAACTTAAGAACCAAAAGGGGGAAAAATACACACACACACACACACACACACACACACACACACACACATATATATATATATATATATATATATATATATATATATATATAAATAAAATAGTATCAGTAGCCTCAGACAATTTATGAAAAGTAAAAGATAAACTCAGATAAAGGGTGTACTGGCAGAAAATGTAAAATGAGGAATTGTTATATAATTTGTTTAGGGAAGTCTTTTCTGCAATAATCGTAGTTCTATGAGAGGAAAATTAAGCTAGATAATAACATCTCATCAGATACTCTAGTCTAAAATCACACAGGTATTGTACTATGTACTTCATACAATAGCATATGTGATTCTAGTAAAATAAATTAGGTCCTTAATTTCGAAGTAATGAGAGCTTTGATAATTTAAAGAATTCTTTCTGTAACTGAAAACAGATTGTATTTTTGCATTGTTAGGTTTTGAAATGTACATTGTCAGTGAAATAGAGTTGATCTAGAAATACAAGGGCAGAGTCATTTTCTTAGAACTTTGAAGTGGTCGATATAACTGTTTTGAGTTACAAATATGTTATTTCAATATTCAATGACAAAGTTTAATTTCTGCATATTGACTTGTCTAAAGAATTGTGACATGTAATAAATATTAAAGTAAAGCTTTGGCCTTGGTTTTGATTTTCAACAAAGGTCCACTCTTCAAATGTCTTGGCACTTAATCCTTTAATTGTTTAGATAAAGGCAAAGGCAAGCATCTTCAAAATCTCTCACAAGTTACAGTCCTTGCACACTCATCTTCTTGAGAGTAGAATACTGTACATAACCTGCTTACAAATCTTTACAAGGGTTTTCTCTTTGTGCCATGACATCAGAGAGAATTGGAGAAATGCTATGTGATATAATAAAAATATTGTTTAAAGGATAACAAATATGAGCTTTGAGGGGAAATTTACGGAATCTGTGCCAAAGAAATCTCCAAGAGTAATAGAGGATAAAAATAAGGAAGCATTTTTGTTACACAAACATTTCTCATGAGATGGTATCATTAGAGAGACTATTGCCAGTATAATTTTCTCTTCCTATGCAATAAAAATTAACATTTACTAGATTAATGTCTTAAACAATAAAGTATAAAATAAGGATTTACAGTAGTAGCAGAAGTTACATAAAATTTGTTTGTGATGTTATATATTATATATAGGTCTGGAGACCAGTGAACTTTGGCCTCTCCAGAAACCTTTGTGAAAATAGAGCAGATTGAAGCATATCACTCTCATTCACATAGTTGTTTTACTTTTAGCACATTTTGTCTTGTGTGATGACAGTTTTTAATCAGTTACAACAGCTTTAGAGCTTTTTAACATGACAACATTTTACAGTTAAATTAATAATTCAAAATTCAAAGTAAATACTGGATGAAAAACTCTGTCTACTTAATTCATTTTATATATATATACATATATATATATATATATATATATATATGTATATGTATGTATATCTTTTAAGTTTCTTACTTTATGCAGCAAATCAGACCTTTAAATTGGCATTTGGATTTACTGGTTTATGAATACTTTGAAATTACATTCAAAATTACATGTGCAAATGTATATATGTCTTTAATTTTGATGAGGGTTTATTATCTTCTTAAAATAGTCCTTAATTCAAGAAAGTTTGAGAATCAGTACTCTATGTTTTTAAAAATGTAAGGTAAAAGGTGTAACTTCAGAAAATACTTTTCAAACTTTATCAAGGTTATAAAAAAAATAAAGAAATAAGTTCCCAGTGTATTTTCTGTCCAAATGCCACATGTTCCAACTGTTACATCTATGAATGCAATTTATCACTGATGCTTTGACATTGGTATACTGATGGTAGACTTTAAAAATACGTTGCTTAACTAAATTCATCCATTATAGAAATGCTTAGTCAAATTATAATATTCTTGTGCACTGAGAAGAGACAGCCATAAATCATCTCTAGTAAAACAAACATTTCTCGACAAACTTTTCATTTTAATGTATAATGCAGAAGATAATTCTACTTAGAGAAAAACCTGATAACTTTGTGTCCAAAACTCATGAAAATTCTCTTTATCAAAAAGGCCCTTTTGAAAGAAATCCATCTATCTGTGTATCTATCCAGTGACCAACTGAACTTTTATTGTATTCATGTATATCATGTTCAAGTCTCCGTATTTTTCATTTAAAAATAATTTTGAGCTTTTATATTGTGACAGCATTGGAAAGTGAATGGTGAGAAAACCATATTATTTATATCCAGATAAAACTTACATTTTAGTGAAAACCATTACTATCTACCAAATAAATAATTACAAATTGTTGTAAGATTTTTGGAGAAAATACAG
Organism: Lyroderma lyra; assembly: GCA_004026885.1. Taxonomy (NCBI): domain Eukaryota; kingdom Metazoa; phylum Chordata; class Mammalia; order Chiroptera; family Megadermatidae; genus Lyroderma; species Lyroderma lyra. The sequence goes on along the minus strand of PVJL010000963.1, from coordinate 254,492 downwards.
AATGCTCTAGAAGTATATAAGACAACGACTTGACCTATTCTAGAGGCAGATTTTATAACAGATTAAAAAAAAAGAGAGAGAGAATCCATTGACTAAATTTACCTGAGAGTTATATGATTACTAATTCAAATTTAAAGAACCCAGTTTTGTGTCTCTTCTCTGCTTTCTGTAGCATTATTTGTTCATGGTTGGTTTTTTTGAACAACTAAAAGATTTATTTTTATTGAACTGGCTTAGGACACATGCAACTTCTGAATTAATCACTAGATAGGAAAATTAAATATACTATTTGGAAATGGGAAGTTAAGACAACGAGTTTTTTAAAAAGACCCACAGGATTCTTGTTTATAAATCATATTTCAGTATATGATATTAAATTCCACTTACCAAAAAAAAAAAACAAAATAAATTTTAAAAAATAATTTAAGAAAAGAGGAAACTTAATAAGAACAAAGTACTGTAGGATAAGTGGGTCCTACATTTCAGTTTTAAATTTTGAGTATCAAGAGATAATGATAGCCCTTTTTGGAAAGTCTGAGCAGACAGTTGCCTGTAGATGCACAAAATTCATTGAAGCAGAATCAGTAAGAGGTATTTGGGTTTTATATACTTTTACATGAAACTATGAAACATGGGCATTATGAAACATCTAAGTTAAAGGGCTGAGTGTTAAGTAAGCCCAATATATAAAAGTCAAGCAGAGGTGGTGGTCAAAAGATTAAAGTTTTAGACAATGGAGGTCCTAAAAATTTGGCTATACCTTCTACACAGGGTGAAGTATGAGGGAAGAATGAGCGAATCATGAATATGCAGATTTAGAGGGATAAAACAATTGAAGTTCCTTTCAGTTCCAGATGAGATTGAAAAATGGTCATGGTGAAAGTAACTAGAGAAATGTTAGGAGGTTGTACTCACAAGGATGTGTCTTTGATACTTGATATTCACGCCTGTGAATTTTTATATATTAATGTGGATATGCAAGGGTGATTGTCAAAACATGTAATAGCTGGTTCCACACCAGAGCAGAACAGGGTCTTGAAGGCCACCTTCAGTGTAAACATGTATACTTTAGTTGTAGAATTGAGGTGGTATCTTGAGGGTAGGAAACAAAGTAGCTGTTTACTAATAGGTATGGAAATATTTAAATATTTTAACATTAAATCCACAAGATTTTAGCAACATGCATAATTGTATCAGTATACACATGTAAAATTTCCATAAAATCAGAACTAGTTTGACTATGATCATTGTCAAAAACACTTTTGAAAACAACTCTTTGATTTTTACTTATGATACTTCTGAAGGTGTTATTACCTACAATGCCTTACCAATATATTTTGTAAAAATTTATTACTAGTCCCAACTTATCTGTAAATTTTAATACAGAATCAATAAATATTCAGGTCTTCAAACAATGTCATGTTTTAATGACTTCATCATTTTCATTTAACAACTCCAAATCATTTTTTAAAAGTACTAGTGATTTTGACATCAAGTTTTGGTCATAACCTTTTCCAGTTCAAATGTGTTTATTATTCTATATAAATTTAACACCCATAAAAACATTCTTTAATTACAGCAATTTGATTCCTTAATTCTAATTTTTTTCCATTCAACTTAAGCCATTGAAGTATCTACATATATCCTTAAAGTAGTATCTCAGATACTATTCAACCTCTAAAGTATTAATGAGATCTTATGCTTTTTGACAAAAATATCTTTTTAATCAATTCATTGAATTACTTCCACTAAACCCTTTCCCAAACTTTTATTTATTGCCTAATTCCTATCTGTCTTATACTTATTTTCTATTTTTAATTGCTGTAGACTTCTCATTTCATAATTTCAAGAACTCTTTTTAATCAGCCTTATCCCTTTCCCCTTCCACACCCTATGTCCTTTGCCTCACCTGTAAAGCAAAACCCCAACTCTAAATTATTCAGAGGGGATATTTTACTCACTCTTATACTTGCAATGTCGAGTCCTTAATAAACACATAAACACACACACACACACACACACACACACACACACACACTTGAAGATATTGATCTCACTGAAAAGTCATAATCTCTAAACCCTCTATGATCTTTGCCTTATTTGGGTATGTTTTGTTTATTTTTTTACCTTTAAAAAAGAAAAACAACTATGTTTTATATTTAAAATTTGAAATTCATTTATAAAATATAATAGATGAATATGTAATGCTATAAAGAATAGTAAAATAAACACTACTTCTCTCCACATAGCTTAAGAAACGAACATTACTGATAGTTATATAGGTTCTTGCATGCATCTTCTCAATTCTATTTCCTTCCTTTCTCCAGATGTAGATAGTATTTCAAATTTTGTGTTCATATTAACTTGCTTTTATTTTTAGTTTTGCTACATATTTATGTATTACTTAGTTTTACATGTTTTAATATTTAATAAAAATAATAATATACATTTTTTGCCTCAATATTCTCAATTATATTATGTTTTAAGGTTTTTCTACATGTCAAGGACTGTGAAAGGTCCAAGATTTTTACCCTACTTGCTAACTGACAAGTTAGTCTGCTGGCATTTCATAGGACTCCTGGGTTGATAAAAAGGAATCAATTACTGCCAGCACAGTGGGCCTCATGACCTTTAAGTTATTATGGGTGTAACTTGCCCCAAGTTTCACAGTGGTGATATGGTGTCAAGGCCAAGGTGGATGACTTACACACAGTGAGTCTGCCACAGTTGAGGAACCCAGAGGTTAGGAATCCCCATCCTTTAAAAACACTGGTGCCCCAGATGGAAACATTATCTTTCTATCTCAGACAGTAAACAATTGTGCCCTCTTCCTGAGAGAAAAGCCCTCTATCTTTCAAGGCTATTTGCTCTCAAAACATCCTTGAGAAAAGAGTTTGGGACAAAAGGTTATACAAGGTATGTAGAAACACCATGGAGAATTGTCTCCCAACCCTACATTCACATACTCAGGGGTTGATATTCACTTCTTTGTATAGTTTCGTAGTCGTTTTGCGTGAAGAAAAAAACATATTTACTTATTGAGTTGTTTTTTAGTTGTTCATGTCATTAAAATATCCATAAATAAAGTTTTTGGATAGAACAGTATATGCATCTTTAAATTTAAGAGATAATAGCAAATTAATTTCAAAATTGATTATACCAATTTAAAATTTTATTAGTAGTATATAAGATTGTTATTGATCCATATCTTTGTGCCAATTTTGGTGTTAGTAGGTTATATACATTTTTGCAAAATGATGAGAATGGTAGGATCTCATTTTGATTTTGAGATTCATTTCAATTATTATTTGTGAAATAGAATGGTTTTTTATGTTAATTGGCCATTTGTGTTTCTTGAGCCACTTGATATCTCCTGAAAATTCTTTTCTGCTTGATATTTTTAATGTGTTAGTTTGATTTTAAGAAAATATTTGTACATATTTTATGTGTACATGTATATATGAACATATCTACATATATCTATAGGACCATTATTTGCTTATATATATTACAAATTTTCTTCCCAAGAGGTTACTAAATTTAGTATAGAATGATAAACCTAACAATTTGTGTTTAAGACATTTTTATTACTACAAGTTTTAAAAAATATTATTTTACTTTTCCCTGTAAAATTTTGGCCTTTCAGCTTAAAATTTTTAAGCTACCTGGAAATGATGGTGGGTAAAAGATTTAATTTTATTATATTTTATATGGATATTAAATTGTCCTAGCACATTTTATTGCAATATACTTTCCCTAGCAATTTGCATTGTCTCTTCTGTCATAAATAAATTTTTCATGTATGTCTGAACCAATTTCTGAGTCTTCCTATAGACCAGTGGGTCTTTCCATATTGTTTTAATTACTACAGATTATAATAGCAGTGTGCAACCACTAATGTCTCAGCTCTGTTTTTATACTGATTGTTTTTTTAAGCCTGGCCTCCTTCCTAATGGTTGCACCTATGTCTACATAGCTTAGTGATCAGCCAATGATTGAAGAGAGGTTGTGCTCAAAGAGCCAAGAACTAGTAAAGTCAGTTATTTTCTGCCAGTGGATTTATGTGAGAATGGGAAATACATTCAACATGCGAGGTTTGGTCAGGGCTTGGCTCTCTCTGACCTCTACTTTGTATGTCCACAGGCTCGGCTAAGAATATACTTCAACTATGACCATAATCTTAGGCTAGTACACCCAAGCCCTTAGTCTTCTCCTACTCACCTGCTTCTGAAATATTTTTCACTTTCACAGGCAATACTGCTGAGTATGCTCATTGCCCCATGCTCCAAATAAAGAGCCTTCTGCTACCACAGCAGAAAGGGTGCTGCTGCCAGTCCCCACAACCTACATTATTAACCTGGGAAACTCTCCCTTTCAATCAAACTGGGAGTGGGGAATGGGGAAGGAGGTGGTGTGGGAGAGATGAGAGCAGCCTCAGTCCAAACTATCACAGATATACATTATTCTTACCAAAATTTCAGCAATTTTTTAAACCTTGAATTTTCTTTCCTGTTTTAAGTAAATTTCCAGAGTGCTATTTTTACATTCATTTAATTATTATTTATTTTTATTTCTAATGGTGGTGGTAGGATAGCAATTTTATTCAGCTTTATCACTGCTGTCTGTGGAAAAATTTTACATTATCTTGTCCCTTTACTTGATGTTTGCTTTGTACTGTTAGAAAGAAAAAATTTGAATCAAACCCAAACTGCTTTTTACAAGTGGATTTTTAAATATTTCTTTTTTTTAAAGCAGTGGAAATAATAGCAAGTCTAATATTAAGTACTTTATTCATTTTGAAATTGTTTTAATTGAAAGTGATGACAGTTTTTATCCTATGATAGGAAATTTTAACATCACAGGTAAGCCTTCTACACAGCCAGAACCTTCCCTAAAAATGATTACATTTATATATGTAGTGTAAAATGCACCATTCGTTTGATACATACTGTTTTAAGTAGAGTTATTTTCCAAAATTGTTGAACTTTCTGGAAAAAACTTATAGAAGTAGAGTTTCCTGCTAGTCCTCAGGTTATCACTTATTTTAGGTTTGTTGAAGAAATTTGCATGTGCAATATTTTTTTCCTAGTTCTTGAATCAAAATCTAAGTAGGCATATATATTCCAATTACTCTTGTTCATGATTTAATTTTTCTCACTTATCTTTTATTTATATTCTTCAGCAATTCTTCTTTTAGTCATAAAGCATTGGATGCATTGGCGAGCATGGTCCCCAAACAAATTTTCTAGCCCTACAGGCTCTTACATTTTGAGACACTATTGACTGATATAATTAGTGTCTCTTTAGTTTGTATTACTTATCAAAGGAAGTTGAGAGAAAATAATTCTGTTATATGCAAGGTCGGATAAGATATTGATTATGAACATTGTTTTTTTAGGCAGAACTCAGTCAAAATCTTAATCTTCATCTGCTCTTTGATCTACAAAAAAATATAAAATCACCAAAGTTTAGTTTCTTTTATAGAATGGGCCTAATATTTCCTACAGAACTTGTTTTAAGACTTAAGTGAAATAATACATAGTATTTATAGCACAAGATGAAGATTCAACCTAATTCCCTTTTATTGTTTCTACAACCAATTCCTTTCCCGGGAGCACTCTATCCCAGGACACAATGTACTGCTGCTAACCCATCTCACTCTCTCATCTGCTACATTAAAATTGGAGGCATTGAATGGAACCAATATTTGGGTAATTCAGAGAATAATTTTTACATCATAGGAAGAATCCAGCAGAATTGTAAACAGATACGGTTTCTGCATTCGTGAATTAGGTATTGAGAGTGCGGTGTGGCAAGAGCCAACTTCTAATTATTTCCTAAGTGGTTGTGTAGTTCCTTTTCAGGTTAGTCTCATCAACATTGCAGCATATGAAAGCATTGCAATTCAGAATTACAATTTTTTATTGAGAGTGTCATAGTAAATATTTATCTTATTTTTTATTAGTGACCATATAAATGGGATAATGAAAAGGAAACATAAGATCCCACCAATGTTACAATAGCCAAAGCAAATATCTTGTACATTCAGAGTTTTTTCTAAAACTCTTATATGAGGATATTGGAACAGCAATACTCTGTTTTAGGAATGAGAATCTATAAATGCAATGTACACAAGAGCTGCTTATTTTTATCTGCTCTGTTTGTAAGAGCGATGAGACCTCCACATGGAGCTGAGGCATAGAAAGTAACATACTAAATATGTCTTTGTAGCCTTGATTCATCAATGACTAAAGTTGGTATCCCCCTTCATTTTTCAATTACATAAATCCATTGATTTTTATTTGTTCTTTTGTGATTTTCCTGTTAATTGAGCTAATTTTAAATAAAACTCAATACTCAATACACCTGCCATTTATCAAACAAGTATTTGTTGCTTTGCTAGAATCTGAGAATAGAAAAACAGTGTGCATATTCTTTTTCCTAGGAAATTACATTGTTATTCAAAGTAATTTATTTTGGATTCTGCCAGAATTTGGAAAAGTACAACCAAATGTTTTTCTTAAAAAGTTTTTATGTTTGTTTTAGATTACTATGAAATTAAGAAACACAAGAATTTTAAAACAGGGAGTTCAAATACAGATGTGCTGATGGATAACCTCCTAAATACATAAAGAATAAAACAAAAATATATAAAGGATAAACACAAATAGAGAGGATTAAAAAAAACAAAGGAAGAAAGAATAAATATAAACCAACTACCAATGGGAGAATGCCTGATATTAAAAAGTGTGCATGATTGTTTTATGTTAGGAAGAAAATAATGTTCTAAGGCAAAGCAATTTTGAGAGGGATTATTTGAGTGGGAAAGCTTAGTAAGGTTAGAAATATTCTGGTGAAGTGAAATGCATTGTTGTTACTCCAGATGAATTGGACTATTTTTTTAAAATCCTGTACCTAATATCTTTTCTCATCTATTAAAAGTTGCCAAACATGTCGGTCAATTTCTCTTGTCACTGATGCACAGTACATGGCTCAAGCAAGGACAATTAAATGTTTATTGTTTATTTGTTATTTTATAGGTTAAAATGGAACCTGGGACAGAGAAAGAAAATAATGCTCTTTTAACTAAGGTTTTGTATTGTAAACATGATGCAAGTTTAGGCTATTTGGAGTGTTAAGCAGGGGAAAAAATTACCTTCACATGGAGACACAATGCTATATTATGCTAGAAATAAAGAGAACCCGGAAAACACAAAGGCATATTATATTCTTCATAATATTTGGTTTCCTATGTCCAACTATCCCTTGGATTTTTCAACTACATAAATTGATACATTCCTATGTTTGCTTAGCCAGTTTAAATAGAGTTTATGCCACTGAAAACTCAGATACTGCTAACTAATGAATCACTTTGTTTTTGTCACAGAACATGCGACATATTCAGGAACGATTTTAAGGAAAATTTTCATCAGAAAGGATATCTTTTGACCTGGAATACATTAGTACTTGTATGTTGAATATTTAAAATACTTGTATTTTAAAATGTGACAGATTATCTAGGATATGTTAACAAAGGTTCTCCCCTCCTAATTGGCTGATTGAAAATTCTGTGAAGTATGAGTTTTGATTTTGTGAAACAGTTTCCAGGGGAATAGTCTGTGTAATATTTCTCTTAAAGTGTTTCAAACCACTATCTGATTAATTTCAATTCCACGTTGCAAAAATCAATGTTTGGCAGCTCTTTTAAGCCATACATTGCTTTTCTACACATTCTGCCAGAAACTCTACATTGCCTTTCAAGTATGGAGAATATGCAGACAGGAACTTTAACAAAATTATTTCATTACAACCAGCCACTTAGGAAAACTGTAAAGATAGGCAGAAAACTAAAGCTGACTATTGTAAAAAAGTGAATGACAAATAGTACAGAATTTTTATTGTTTCCCATGTTATTCTGTTTTACTAACAGGAGGAATAAATAAGGTAATATTTGAAACTATATATACATAATTTTCTGATGAATTATAAGAACAACAAAAACTAGTTGAATGATGGTAATCTACATGTGAAATTTGTAGAATGCTTATTTTAGCAAGGAATAATGAACCAAGATTATTCCTTCCAAATTACATTTTGAGGCTCCTAAATTTGGCCCACAATATAGATGAACTGATCTTGCTTGGTCATGTTGATCATCTTTGAAAGGCATCTCCCAGGTGACTCTGAAACAGTAAAACCATTAGACATATATCCCCTAGAGCTGTCTGGTATTGACTTGTTTGCTTCAGCTGAGACATGAATCAATAACACTTCTTTGACAATCATCACTACTAAAGTGGGGTCACGTTGTATTCCAACGCTTCCTAGTATAAATCAAAGCTATCATTGTAAAAAGTTATCTGTTAACTTATCACGACACTTTTTTTCAAGTAATAAGGACAACTGATATGTATACTATGATACAGCACATTACTTTGGAGTGTAGTTTTCATTTAATCAAGGACTTTTGTTGATGGCCATGTAATTTCTTTTAGATTTACCGCTATTTACACTGCTGTAGTATAATTAGTATATAGGAATTAAGAACAATCAAAGTTTATCAAAGTATATATTGTGTATATATATTCCTTTAATTTTACAAACATGCACATGTTTCTCATGTCATTAAACCAGAATAACATGATAATATTAATTTTTTTGGTGATACAGGGACTGATGTGTAAAGGTAATGGCTAGACTCAAAGAAAAATAAGTGAAGATAAAAGTTGTTGGAACTAATGCAATAGAACCATTGCAGATTTTGCCTAAAAAGTCAATTCTTACTGTATCTCCCTTGGTAATTTCTCATTGCGTTTTATTCCACACTATACTTTAGTTCTTTCTGACTTAAGAGGGCTGTGCAGAAAGTATCCAGCCATGTCACTGATCTTGTTATTTGATAATGACTGGATTTCCTCCAGAAAGCCCTCATAAATGCAAAAATGGTATCTTCACTGAGAGTATTAAATTTTTTCCTATTAGTATGTATACTTATTAGTTGAAAAGTCATAGATTTATGTTTCATTCATTTGTTGTTGTCTTAAATAAAGGCTTGGGTTTCTAAAATTGAATATTTACATATGGAAATTTGTTTTCCTCCTGTCATTTGACATTTTAGGTTTAAGCACAAGTAGTATAAGATCCTCTTCTATTGACTAAATTAACACAAATTTTATTTTTGCTATAAAAGATGGCATTTTACTATAATAGATGACATTATTTATAACTGAATTTTAAATGTTTGATTTTATGTTATCATAAACTATGTGTAATACTCTAAGGAATATAAGAATTTTCACAGGCATATACAAAGAAATACATACTTGCAATAGTGTTTGTATCTATCTACTGTATGATATATATATATAGGTCTTTCCTTTTGAGAGAACTCAAAATTTCTTAGTGAAATAACATGAAACAACACATATGTATTTATATAACCATAGTGATTTTCTAAATTATTTGTATTAGTTAAATTACCTCCCCCTTTGTATGTAAACTTTTACAAATACTTTTCTGAGAAGACAGTTGTTGGTATTCTTCTGCAAGTGTCCATTAGAAACATATATTATGCACATTAAAACAAACTTAACGGTCTAAGAAATATTAGCACTCATATAAATATATATTTATTTATTACATGTTATATATAGTACAATATAAATGCTAATATTTTGTATTTGTATATACACTACACACATATACACACATATTCCAAATATAAGTAAGATCTGTTTACACTCTCAAATATTTTTAAATGTGTGTTTTATAATTGTAATTACATTTATGTGCAACATACTATTTATTTTTATTTAGCAATAAATTTTCTCTTAAAATGCTAAGATGTATTTTAAATATTACTTCAATCTTGATTTTGTTTTTACATCTATATTTTATAAATATACATACACACATACACATATAGGCATATACATTACAGTATGTTAAATTTATTATTCACAGAAAATATTTATTTTGTGTCTATTTTAAATATAATTTTTTCATTCTACTTTCTACCTACTAATAAGTGTACACATATAAAACTAGTAGGAAATATGAAATAAAATTGTTTAATTTAAGTGAAAAGAATATTGGATACATGAACACAAGCATACAAAATAATATAAATACATTTAGAAAAGATCTATTTCAGGCCTAAAACCTCACCAGAATGCAAAATGGTCATAATAGAGCTGCAGAAAACTACATCCATTTATCTGATATAATTTAAATCAAAAAGTGCACAATGAATAATACTAAAATATGTCACAGAACAGAAACTGTATCTGTTAAGGTATTCTCCATGAAGAAAAAAGGCTGCTACTACTTTAGTTAGTTTAGCCTCTTTATTAGTTTAGCCTAAAAATAGCCATTAACTTGTTTTTCATTATGTGCAATGTCAAAGTGAACTGCCAATTTTGCAGGTGAAATGAGTAACTGCTTTGCTCAAAAATACTCTAGCAATCAACCACACATTCTGTCAAACCAGCACACTGACCACCTACTTGGCTTGAGTCAGATGGCTATTTGGAAAGCTTTTAGCTGTTATCTTTTTACGTGATGTAACTGCCCACTTTTCAGCATGACTCATTTATCATTTTATGCCAAAGAACTGAATTATCTTGGGCTTTTTCTTGTTATCTTCCTGGAGAGTCTGACATGACTTTAATGTCAGTGTATTTCTTACTAGAAAAGAACATATGTGTTATTTTGAAAACTGACTGAACTTGACAGCATGTGAATTGACACTCAGAATATGTAATTTTCTAACATTCCCTTGTGGAATGTACGTGTGTTTACTTTTAAGGTCTAGAAACCTAAAAGTTTATATATAACAACCCCTAAGATTGTTTTTAAGATTCTTCAAAATAAAATATAGAAAAATTAGATCCATCTGGAGCTACTGGATATGGAATAACTTTGGTTAGCACAGTTACTATAATCACTATAAACCTCACTAATCACTATTAACATTACATAGAAATTTGGAAACTGATAATTCAGTTATTAACTCCAAGGAAAATATAGTAAGAGCATAAATAAGGTTATCTTATGGAAAGGCACAGAATGCCATAAAGAAATACCATGATAATGTAAGTTACTCATAGAGAGACAGCGCGTCTCCTACTGCCACTCTATCTGCTATACAATCATCTGTTTTTCCTTTTGCCATTTTACTACTCTCTCTTCTAGCAATATCTTCCTTTGTTTTTAAATTACCGTTACTATGTTAACTTAATTAGCAAACAAGAGACCTAACATCAAACTTAAAGCATTGTTCACTATTTTCTTGCTAGTACCTTGTACAAGGATAGTATTGACAAGGGTGCTATGAATGAAAAGAAATGACTAGCACTTGTGAAGAAAATACATCTGCTGATGTAAATAATGCTTGAGTCAAGAAATCTGCTCTAAGAAACGTGGAGGGCAGAAATCAAAAAAGAATCAGTCTCAAGATCTATGTATGTGAAGACACAGCAGAGGTCCAGAAGCTCAGGCAGTTCTTTCATCCAATTGTAGATTAAAGAGTACTTTGAGCTCAACATTTAGCCTATATCTTGATTTATTGTCATAATTAGCCTTCTCACAACCCCTAATTTGAAAGACATTAATGTCAAGGACATTGCATCTTATGTGTGAAGTTCAAATAATCACATGATTATTTGTCCAAATAATCACACTACTCATGTGATTATTTGAACGAATAATTTAGTCTCGTTTTTAATTTATGCAACCTAAATATTGTGTTGCCTAACTCATAGTGTTGATATAATATTAATAAGATAATGAATATACAAGTAAAGTGCTTAACATGCTACCTGGCTCATAATGAATACCCCGTGAGTATTATCAATTTAATCATTTAATAAGAAAACTTTATTCATTTAATTAATGATGTTAATATTAATGTGGATTTTAATCCTTTTCTTTTGGTTTCTAAGCTATAATTGTTTTTCTCAACTTATTCAAAATATTTTTGACTAACAAGACTATACAGTGAAGGTTAGTAAAAAGAGAAGTTCTACGAACTCATTGAATTGTGGTTTAGCCCAATATTTAACATGAAGAAATAAAAATCTCTATTTTAAAAATACATAAAATTTTGAATAAGACAAATAGGTAAATTGTTTATAAATTTAAGTTGGTGATTATGGTGAAAATAAAGGATATATGTTGTAAATATTGTATATAGGCATAGAGTTTAAAATTCAGTGCTGGAAATTGTAGGAAGGCATGTGATCAATTTATTAGTGATGTCAGAGAAATGTTTGTAAATGGGAAGAAAACAAAAGATATAAATGCAATTGATGCACTTATGTATCAGGTGGTCCTATTCTTGTCAGATAGAATTTTGCAATGCACAGAATGTCCAATTTGAGGCAAAATAAAGTTCCTTAAGCAGTTTTCTATAATAATGCTGAATTATACTCACAACACAACATAATATCTAAGATTATGATAATAAATAATTTGAAATTAGAAAAAAGTGACATTCCAAAAAGAATGGTACAGATGAGTTGGAGAATGGAGTTGTAACAATGCATACACTAACAAATCAGATTTCCCTGGGGTTATTGCTATCCATGTTCTCAGTCCACAGGTGATAATTTCTTATGAGAAAATTTAGAACTATTGGGGGAATCATATGCTTGTTTCATACCCATGGAACTTCTGCTTCTGGGTATATCTGCAAAGCACATACATGCATACGCGTACACACACACACGAACACCATTAAAAAAAATCCAGCCTGGATACACAGGGTACACTCTGTAAACCTTGAGGTGAAATTATCAAGGAGAAGTAGTTTTATAAAGTGGACAAAAATTTTTCCTTTTATTTTTATTGATCAACTTTACTTCTTGGCAATATCATAAGTTAACGTAGAACTCAAATGTCTTTCTAACCTCTATACTAGTTTTGCTCCAATTGAGATATTTTCCGGAATGACCAAGGAATAAATTTTTCATATATGTTCTTCCATTACTTTATATTGTTCCTCCCCACTTGTCAAGAAACAAACTTAGTCCAGACTACATTTTCCAATATATCAGTAGGTGGTCAGAGAGCATAAAATTCCCATGAAGCCATTCCTATAATCATGGCACTGGCAAGCTAGCTTCCAGAAGCCATTAAAGTCATATCATAAATCTGGCCATAGCAAATCTATATGGGAATTGATGGGACACAGAGAATGAATTATGTATCACAGAACTGCTGAATGGCAAAGAAAGAATGCTCACAGACACATATTGTATAGAAGAGAAATACATACTTTTATGGTACCTCTGTATTCTCAATATTAAGTAAATGAAATTGTCACAGAATATGAATGATCATGTAATAATATAGTTTAATCAATTCAAGAGCAGTATTAGAATTCATAATTATAAAAATATCTGCATTTTTTGTTGGTGCAGAAAGTATACAGTAATTTTATAGGTATGTATTATTGAAAATACATGAAGCATAATAATATTTGCATTGGATACAACTAATTAAAGTGTTTATCATTGAAGTCTCATAAATAAAGCTTGGCTTATAATTATAATGAGCTCTTATCAGCTCAGCTGGTGAGTTTTCATTAGAAAAAATGCATATTTAATTACAGATGCAAACATGCACATTCAGATTAATATTAAAAGTGTAATTAATAGTCTCAATGCAAATGATAATTAAGATCTCTTTTTAAAAGTTCCAAAAGTATATATTTTAGAAGTATGTATCTCCTTTTTATAAAAACACTTTCTAAATTAAAGTACACATTTTATATAAAATGAATATATAAGTTAGAGATCCTAATGAAAGAATTAACGTGTGGAACAAGCAGATCACTTCTAGAATGCCTTGAGACCTGTAAAATTAATTTCAGTTATTTAATGTATTTTAATTTTGTGCCTTTTATGAACATGTGAGGAAGCCATTTAAAGAGGCTTTATCCTGACAGACAGGAAGATTTGCCTATACATACTGTATAAATAGAGTCAGAAATTTCCAAGCTTTCACAAATAGTAGAACTTTTCCACTAATGAATTGTTACATCTTTAAAAGGCAGAAGAAAAAAATCATTATTAGTAATTTTAGTGAATAAATTCTGATTCTCAAGGTGCTGATGAAAAAGAAAACACATTTATTCTACCATTAGATCCTAAAGAACGAGAAAAGTTTTATTTAGGAGACATCCAGCAACACACAGAAGATAAACTTTAGCTAGTTAAATTCAGCCATTCTCTATTATTGAGGAGAAGAAGTGGGAGAACTGCGAAAAGAAACTTCCTTTTCTGGAAGCGGGGGTAATTTAGTAAAATAAGTAAAACCAACACTGATGGCATGTTTAAATTACAGTTACTGTCAAACAATCCATATGTATGACATAACTTGGTAACACATTTTTTTGTGTCTAAGAAAAATGCTTATTTTTTAAATTTTAAAGTGTTTTTTAAAAGTTAAAAGTTCAAGTAAAAAAAAAGGTAGCTCGATGGTGTTCCCTCCATTATGTTCCAGAGCATAATCATAGATCTTCTTTCCCCACTATGTCCTCTACTTTTCAAATTCTAGTGAAAGGAGATGAGCAGAGCACTTATGTGCTTGCCTATACGCTGAACTATAGAGCATAACGCCTAGTATGCCCCAAAGGCTTTTTAAAAAATTTTTATCTAGTGGTGGCTACTTTTACATCATATTATAGAGACAGGGTTTTTTTCTTCTTTCTCTTTTCCTGGAAATAGGTAATGTGAAAGGTATAAAAAAGTGCAAAAGGATAAAAGAAGTATCTTTAAAGGAAATACAATTAAAAAGCTGGAATCTTAATACAAGTAAATAAGAATAAAAGGGAAGGTGTTTAGATCCAATGCCAGCAAGATAAAAGAAAGCTTTCAGGTGGGATTTTAGACATTCAGTGTACACACTAATCAGAGGCCCAAGTAATAGAGATAATTTCAGCACCTTAGTGCACTTCATCCTTCACTTAAGAGTTTTTTCTCTATTGCTCAGAAAAACATCTTCCCTACAAGCATATTCATATTAATGTAAATTGACCAGTTACTAAAATACAATGAAATTAGATATTGTTTTCAGCTAAATTCATGTGATGAATAGTACACAAATTTTCAAAGTGTAAAATGGGTTTTCTTGATCATAAGCTGATTAAATAACTTAACGGCTATCAGTAATAATCTACAAAGTGTTTAGTTCCTGAGCAGAGTCAAGGTCAAAGATTATTGTTGTTTATAGACCTCAAGTGCATTATGAAGTGAAATAAGTCAGGCACACAAAGGCAAATACTATGTGCTATCAATTATAAAAACACACACACACACAGAACTGAAGTCATAGATAATAAGAACCTATTGGTAGCAGCCAGAGATAGGGGGTAGGGTGCAGATTTAATGGAAGAAGGTGGTCAAAGGTACAAACTTCCTGTTATAAAATAAATAAGTTCTGGAGATATAATGTACAACATGGTGACTGCAGTTAATAATACTATATTGGAGATTTCAACTTTGCTAAGAGAGTATATCCTAACGATTCTAATCACAAGAAATAAATTGTAACTATGTGTGGTGATGGATGTTCACTAGACTTATGTGGTGATAATTTCCAAATATACACATGCGTCAAATCTTTATGTTGGACACCTAAGACTAATATGTTATATGTCAATTATATATTCATTTAAAAAATAGTATTGATGTCATCCAGTTCATAAAATTTCTTTGAAGGATTCTTTCAATTTTGGATTTTAAAGACGTTACAACTTGTTTAAAGGAAAATAATCTAAAAATTTGAATAGACAGTTTGTAGTTCCTTAAAATTAATATAAACCATAATTTAGTTATTACCAGTTATCCTTACAACTTGTTTCTGTATTAACACAAAAAATTTGGTATTATGGTAGAGTGTAGAGTCTTTCATTTGGGTCTATGGTTCTTGATATTCCAAGAACTATTTGAAAAAAATATATACATATATAAACACATATACATATATATGTACTACACATACACATATGTGCATATTTAACATATTTAACTTTTATTTTGATGTCATTTGCTTTTAACATATAAAATAGAACATGTTTTTAAAATTTACAATTAAGATACATGGTCAGGAAAAGAAAATTTCTCAAATAAGATGTCCCCAAACGTGGAATTGAGATTTAATATTGAGAATTCAAAATTATCCATTTAAATATGATCTAAATATTATCTAGGTTACTAAACACTTACGAGATGGAAAAGCAAAACAATGGAAAAAGTGGAATTTTAGAGACAAGAACTAGATTAAAATAATGATTTTATGAAAAGAGAACTGACTGGGTGATGAACACATAACACAAAACATAGATGATGTAATGTAGAATTGTACACCTGGAACCTATGTAAATTTTACTACCCAGTGTCATCCCAATAAATTTAACAGTAAAAGAAAAAAAATAAAAATCATGATTTGCCTCCTAATGACAAAGTGGATGTTAGTCTCAGTTTCCTCAACTATTAAGTGGAAATGGTAATATATGAATACTTAAATAAATTGGTATATTATAAATTTTTGTTGTCTTTCTTCAATTTCCATTTCTTTGTCAGAGAAATGGCAAAATTTATATCCATGAGGAACTGAGGGGTGTTCAGAGGAGTCAATAACTCTTCTTTCTCTGTTCTAGTTTCTGTCTTCATCTGCTTTGTTCATTTTTTTCTCCTTAGGCTAACTGATTGCTCTGTTTGCATGCTTAGGTCAGAATGCCCTCAGTTGCATGGCCTGCACTTGCTTAGGCTTCAGGATCCAGAATGATATCCAGCACTGACATCCTTTTCATTTAAAATTGCTATGATAAAATGGCTTCAAATGTTTGTGAATCCATTCTATTCTATACTATCTCATTGAAAGAAGTTATAATTTTATGTGTTTCTAGAAGAAAACAAAAAACTGTCTAGTTTGACTCTCTCTACCTTAATGTTTTTCCTTTATGATTGCTTAATCTTTCATTGTTAATACTCCCTCTTCAATAGAATCATCTGTTGATGGAATTAAAATTGGCCGAGCCTATAATTTTCTGCATGGATCACAAAGGTAATGTAAGTAGTGACTCTATTTCCAAATAAATGTCTTCCTTCTGTCACTTTACAGAGAAAATACAGACATACATATTTACATGTGTGTGTGTATGTGTGTGTGTATGTGTGTGTGTGTGTTTGCTAATAAATATCTCATGATATCCTACACATTGAGATTGACATAATAAATTTAAACATGAATGACTATGTGACAAGTTTCAAGTATCTTTATTTTACATTTTCATGATAATTATTTAAAGCAAATTCCCCAGAAACATGTTGCTAAATGTGCCTTTAAATAGAATATGAGTACATTTTTGCTGAAACATTTGTGCTGTGGTTAATTTTCATAAGCCTCACAAGTGTGAGGGGGACAGGCTGGAAAGCTCTGGTGGCAGGTGCTTTGCCACCTGCCTCACTGTAATATATGGCTAGCAATAAAGTTAATGCTTTCCTCACTCACAGATCACCGTTCACAGAATGACTGAAGCTTTGGATATGGTACAATATTTAAGGGGATGGCATTTCAGATGCATGGATGCTTATTCTACGAATCTAACAGTTTTTCAAACTACCATTTCTCAGTTCTTGTATATCAGAGGGGAAGACAGACTTCTCTGTGTGTCATGCTGATCATTTAAATGTACTATGTTAAAATAATATATCTACATTGTATATGCCTTGATTACACACACATATACATGTTCATGTGCGTGCACACATGGTACAATTTGTCAGATACTTCACATGGCTTATGACACATTAGTGAATAAGATGAAAACATTACCTGCAGTGACAAGTATTATTTAGAATAGCTGTCATTTCATACTCATTTCAATAATCCTCATTTTATATTTGACAATACCAACTCATAAGGACAATAAGGAGTTGGGACCTGATCAGATGGTAGATAACAGAGCTGCAATTCAGGCAGTTATATTTTATTCTAGAACCTGATAATTAATTATTATATTATATTATAAACTATAGATTTACATAAATCAAACTAATCATGAGTTATTTGACATTTCCTAAGTTATAGTTTCTCAGCCATAAATTGAGGCGGAGGGAGTATGTTGCGGAATCTTTTTGAAAATTTGAAACTATATGCAAATTGCTGGCATAATAGAATACCCAATAAATTTTAGCATTATTTTTTTCTCTTTGGAATCTAAGCTACCATCACAGATGGCAAATGGATTTCATCTTGAGTAGTAATCTCTATTGTTAGTAGTTGCTGAGATGACTAGTGGAGCCCTCTGTACAGGCAAAGGTGTACTGATCAAGTGTTAAGCCTTTCTATGACCCCAGACAGGGAAATATACTTTTCATCCCTCTGGTAAATACTAAGATCCACATAGGTAAAATCAATTTCTTTCTGTGCCTATTGTGTCTTGAATTTGCCACTTTTAGCTTCGGTCCTTGAGAAAATTAATGACTTCTCTATACCTCCTTTCCTTTCAGGTGTAAAAGGAGATTAAAATAGTGCTGACTGCACAGGGTTATCAGGAAGTTTAAATGAGATGATAGACATAAAGTCCTAAGTTGAACATACATATTTTATTTCACTATCTCCAAAATTGCAGTAAAAACTCAGCACCTGGGAAGTACATATTGGAAAGCACAAAGAGAATAGCAGAAAAGACCACAGCAGTTTTGTGTATCGGAAGGTCAGAAGGTGAGTTGTAACCTGATTCAAAATATTGAATGCTGAATCTCTGGATGGTATAGTTGAAAGACCAGGGAAAACAACAACATTGTTTTTACTCACTGGATTCACCCTGAAAAGTTAAGGTATTTTCAGATAGCTTTGCTAGTGAATGTGAATTAGAACTAAACAACTGATAATATATGTAAAAGATTCTTTTTATCAGCAAGGTTTTGATCTCCTTCATTCAGTGCAATATCAGAAGAAGGGAGCACTAGAGGGTATAAAATAGGGGATTGCTAGAGTGGGAAACCCTAAAGTGGCAGGAGAAATGAATGGAAAAGAGGGATACTAAGTGAACACATAACTTCTAAATGTAGAGACCTTCAACATTATTCTCCTATTTGGCTCCCAGATCCCCACAGACAGAACTGTGGTCTTTGGCAGAAAAATGAATGGTTCTTCTCTAGTGTATCTGATATTAGGATTTTCTCGATGAAAAAATTTAGCCAGTCTATCTCAGTGAAGGGTACAGAAAACCAACTTACTCAGAAATTTCAATGAGATTCTTAGTGAGGCAATCTGAAACCTCAACGCAAAGTCAAAGATCACCTAATTTTTTGATGAAAGCTTCTATCAGGAAAAATGTAGAAAAAGTGTCATACTTGGGAAAGACAGATTTTTGCAGGTAGAAGAAAATTCAGAACTATCATTAATATCTTCAAAAAGAAAAAGCTACAGTTGGAATAAAATTGAGTATTATAAAAGAGAATTATTCAGATAACAGAATTGCTTTTGAATATTAAAATTATACCACTCCACAACAAAAACCTTTAAATAGTTTAGAAGTTGGGGAAACACCTTGTAAAATAGAGCAATAAAATTAAGTAATAGAAATTGAGGGAAATAAAATTAAAACTGTAGTCCAGATGACCTAATCTGAATAAAATCACTTGCAAAAGA
The DNA here is from genome assembly GCA_004026885.1 of Lyroderma lyra. Lineage (NCBI taxonomy): Eukaryota > Metazoa > Chordata > Mammalia > Chiroptera > Megadermatidae > Lyroderma > Lyroderma lyra. The sequence continues at coordinate 234,827 of PVJL010000963.1, read as the reverse complement.
AAATAAAAAAGATAGAGAATTTAAGAACAAAAAAAATTAAAGAAATAATTCAAGAAAGTATCTCAATTAAAAAATTTTCCCAGCCAGGGAACTACCTCCTCAAAAAAAAAAATTATAAATAAATAAATAAATAATAAAAAATTAAAAATGGAATACCCAGATTTTGAAAGTTCACCCAACACAATTGATTGAATATCTTATGTACTTAAACATATTAAAAACTTTAAATAAATTGTGCAGTTTTCAATCATATTAGTGATGATTTAATGGAAAAGTGAGAAAAATAAATTTTTATTTCCAGTGAAAATCATGTTCTATGTGAATCACTTATAAATAGCATTTACATGGTTGTAATATGTAACTGTTGAACATTACTTTAAACAAGTTGACAATATAATTATATTAGGAATTTGGGGAGATGGAAAAGTTGCTTATATTTATAGAGGTGGAAGGTTGAATAAAGATATACAAGTTTTGAAAATTAAATTTGAGAACTTCCCACCATGCTCTTAGGTTGGCAGCACTGTACAAACAACTAAGCAAGGTTTCATAACCTTGGTGTCTCAAGCTGTATTCATGTCAACCTGTGGTAGTGTCTTGCTAAGTGGCGTTCATTATAGTTGCATGTTTTTGGGTGCTGTCACAAGAATGTCAGAGCTTGAAGGAAGCAATGAACAAACATTAAATTTCTGTTAAACTTAGCAAGAGTGGAAGTCAAATAAGGGACATGTTAGTCCAAGTTTATAAGAATAATGCCATGCAAAAATGGCAGTATATAAATGGATTAAAACATTTTTCTGATGTGAGAGAAAGGGTTACTTATGAAGAGAGGTCAGGGTGGCCAGTAATGAGCAGAACTGATGAAAACATTGCAAAAATTCATCACATTGTGTGTCAAAATTGTTGGCTGACTGTGAGAAGCACAGCAGACCAAGTAAACATCAATAGAGAAACAGTTAAGAAAAGCTTAACTGAAAATCTTGGCATGAGAAAGATGTGTGCAAAAATGGTCCTGAAGGAGTTTACCAATGAACAAAAGCAAAGGAGAGTCGAAGTTTGCCAAGACCTTTTGGAGAGGCAAGATGATGTTTGGGGCTGTGTTAGCACTCATGATGAAATACAAGTGTACCCATATGACCCTGAAACAAAGCATCAATATACACAATGGAAGGCAGCTGATTCTCCACAGTGAAAAAAGTTCCATCAGTCCAAATCAAGAGTCAAACTGATGTTGCAAACCATTTTTTATATCAGAGGGACTGTTCATTATGAACTTGTCACAATTGGACAAATAATCAACAAAGTTGACTATTTGGAAGTGCTGAAAAAGCTGCGTGAAAAACTCCAAAATGATCTGAACTTTTTACCTGTAACTCAAGCTCTTGCATCACACGGCACTGTCTGTGAGGGAGATTTTAGCCAGTAAACAAATAATTGTATTGGAACTCCCTCCCTACTCACTTGACCTGGCTCTAATGACTTTTTCTTTTCCTAAAGATAAAGGAAATATTGAAAGACATTTTGATGGCATTCAGGATATCAAGGGTAATACAAAGACAGCTGGCCATTCCAGAAAAAGAGTTCCAAAATTGCTTCGAAGGGCGGACTAAGCACTGGCATCAGTGAATAGTTTCCCAAGGGGAGTACCTTGAAGGTGCAGCAGTGATATTCAGCAATGAGGTATGAAGCACATTTTCTAGGATGAGTTCGTGAACTTAATTGTCAGACATATTTTCATATCCTACTGTTAATTTTCTAGCTAAAGTTAAACATTGAAAAAAATAAAGAAGCAGCAGTATAAGCACAAGCATATAATTCTTAAAAATGCAGATAAATACCAATAAGCAGCTAAGAAGTTAGAAGTTGTTGCTCTGGGGAAGAGAAAATATGGACAGAAGTAGCGGATCCAGTATAACTATTTGAAACTTTTATTTGCACATCTGCATTTAATAAACATACCATATGCAAAATGAAATAAAAACAGCTTTTAATAATGTCTCACCCATACAAGGCTGTTCAGAAAAAAATCCAGCCATAAATGCCTCTAATTTTCCTATTATATGAATATGTACTTTCTGGACAACCCTGGTACAAAGAATCCTTAAATTATTAGATGATGATGATACTGTCCTCCTCCTCATCATCATCATAATCATCGCCATGGGCCAATATTCTTCAAGCAATAGGATGTAAGAGTAAAAATACCTAGGAAGAGAAACATTGGACACAAATTTAACTAACACCTAGCTAACATGGAGGCACAGGGCACGATTCCCAGAGGAAGTCCTGTTTTAGTTGAGAACTGAACAACGAGTAGGAGTTTCCACATGAGGATTGAAAAGGTGGAGAAGGTGTTGTGGAGGCAAAATTACTTGCACGGAAGCTGAAGCGAGTATGATTCACTTGAGAAGTTTTTAAAAATAAATAGAATATAAAATGAGGAAACGGAAGAAATAACAGGGGAGAGCAAGACAGAAGCCAGATCTGATGGTTTCGTAAACCATTACTATCAAGAGTCAGGACGTCATTTAAGCAATATGTAACAGGATACTGACTTGCTTACAAACACATGAACTAAGTTTGAATGTGGTAAGACTAATAAATTAGAGGAATATATTGAGACCAATAAAAGGTTTTTTAAAGAAATTCTATTGAGAGGTGATTGTAGTCTCACAACAGTGTGGGAGTGAAGACCAAGCGGGCCCTGGGAAAGGGGAGGGGAAATGATGATTTGGTTTCATTGTGCTGCGTGTGCATTGTTTCCAAATAATCAATGTAAAATAGGGATATAGCCGACAGAAACTCCAGCAAATGTTGTAAGATATAACTTATTAGGAAGTCATCATCATGGGCTCGTAAAGCTGCAGAGGTATAGTACATTTCCCCAGGATATTGTGTGAAGGAGGGAAAAGAAACTGAAGCAGAGTGCTCTAGAACGAAGCATCATAGCCAGCCCCATGAAGAGTTTAAGAAAAAGGGGTGCATGCTAAGTGATATATCATAGTATGGTGATATATCACAGTTTGTTTAACTATTATCTACTGAGGATAACAGTTCTTGATTATAGTCAGTAATGATTCTATGAACAACTGAACACTTGTTTAAAGGATGTTTTGTGGACGTAAATTTCTTTTCCCCCTCCGGGATAAATGCCTGCGAGTGCAATTGCTAGGCCATATGGTTAAGTATATATTTAGTTTAGTTTTTCTTTTTTGCTTTTAAAGAAGCTGCCAAACATTTTTTCCCAATAATTCATTTAGTGTAGTAGTTCTTTTCTTTCAGTTCTTGAAATGTGCAGTGCCACTTTCTTCTGGCCCCACAGTTTCAGATTAGAATTTCACTGTTATTCAAATTGGTTTTCCCCTATGTGTAAGGTATCAATTACGTTCTATTATTTCCTAATATCCCATCTGTCAACAAAATTTAATTCAAAAGGAATTTTTAAATGAAGAAATATTGTTGTATTCTGATTTGCTTTTAATCAGCAGTGAAGTCTTTCGGTTTTGGAAACTATGCAAACACGTGAGTTGATAACATTTTTAATTGGCTCTCTCACCACAAATATTCTAAAATTGCAGCCCAAAAGTCTATGCTGACTTATCATAAACATGCAAGCCTTTATCTTCTTGGCATAATGTAAAAGGCAGTCATTTCATGAGGCACTGTTGTTTTTTTTCATCTCAATGTTTTTTCAAGTGATAAACCCAAACTGTGACTTTTTCTCTGGCACTGAACTAACAGTGAGTCACAGGAGAGAAAAACTTTAGGTGCTTATGACAAGAAGAGACATGAAATGAATTTACTGACAGAATTAAAAGTTGCAAGAAATAACGTTATCACTAGTGTGTTTTTTTTTTTAATTTATTTTTGACACTTTTTTACCTGATAATGCTGCCCGAACACGTGGTTAAGCCCTAACCACAAGCAGAGGAATATACAAATATACCACAAGCATACACATACACAAATCTCAACATGATTCTGTAATATCAAAAATCTTTATTTTCGAATCAACGATATCATCAGATAAAGTAAAATTCAGCTATCTAAAATAAACATAACCTATGACCATTTGAGATTTGTTAAAATTAGGCAGGGAGGGGTAGTTTAGTAATTTTATAAACTGCACATTTAGAATTTGATTACTTAGTTAATGATGAGGGAAACAAAATCAATAATATATACTGAGTGCTTATGTTGTTTCTGGTAATAGTTAAAGAACTTTACAAATGTTATTGATTTAATCCTGTCAACAATCATATGATATGTTACAGATGAAGAAACTGAGACAAAACTAAATTAGATAATTCCATATCTGAACAAGGATAATCAAACTAGTAAGCTGTATAGCCAGGAATTGAACTCAGGTACTCTCACTCAAGATTCCAGTTCTTGGCCCCTAAACACTTTAGCCTCTTTAAAAAAGATATAGGGGCACATTATGTAACAATCAAGATTTGAAAATATAAGTAAAATTAACTTTTATGCAGTAATCCAAGAGTCAGTGATATGGGAAAGTAAATGATGAACATTTTTCTTCACTTTGACAAATTATTACAACATTGGTAATGGTAATACACCCTATAATTATTAAACTGTTCTTTTATCTTGTATTCCCACTGGCTTTCTTTGTTTTGAAGTGTTTGTATTGTAAAGTATAAGTGCTAAAGCAACTAAATGATTCAGACTACAGAGAATAATGTTTTTATTTCAGTCTTTAAAAGGTCACTAAAACTGAACAGCACTGAATTACATTGCTGAAATCACAGTGACTGTCAACACAACCCACTTTCACAGCTGGTTTGCTCAATCTGAGTTAGATTTGCATTTTGGAAATCATATTAAGGGGCTGGTAAGGGGTAAATTGGGCTTATTTTGATTGAATAAAAGGAGTACTTTTTTAAAAGTGTACTTTCAAAAATTGCATTTAAAATTATAATCTTCAAAAATATTGATCAAAAACAAGATAACAAGTTTCAAATAGTAATTTATTTATTTTTATTCTTCTCATAAGTTTAAAAAAATAATAGCAAATAATGAAGAAGTTTAAATCTTAACACCAAGTAAATCACATATACGTGAAAATTAAAACACTTTAGTTTTGTTTCTTTTTGTAGGAGAAAATATCTCCTGTGCTTCTTCCACTTTCTGATTATTTTCTATCTAATTCTATACAGAAAAAGCAGCTTCCCTATGGGAAAAGAAATTAAGGCCAGTCATTATGATTATACAATGAAAGCTACTGATATTTCAAAAAACTGATTGGTTGCCAATAGAAGAATTCTATACGGACTTTATGCTCTTCAACTGTATATTGGCCTGCTTTACTATTTAAAGTTTAAAGATTTTTTGGAGTTCCTTGGTGGTGTGGTGGCTTAAGGCTTCAGCGCTGGCGCTATCAGCGCTGCGGCCTGGGTTCGATTCGCAGTCCGGGAACTACCCATATACAAAATATAAATAAATAAATAAAAATAAAGTTTGAAGATTTTCAATTTAATCTGACACTTTTTTTAAAAGTTCTATTTTATTAGGGTTGAATAAGAGGATCAGGAACTCCAAAACCTTATTTAGCACTATACCATGCTGCTGTGCTCTGGATCACAGTCTACCAGGAACATCTCAAGACCAGGTGACAGCAATTTAAAGTGCAACAAATGACAATATTTAAAGAACATATAATATCCTAAATGGTTTATCTATTGCCTGATATTAAAATCTAAAATTTCCAAGATTAGATTTCCTGTTTGGTTAAAGCTTCATCTATATAAAAAAATGAAAGACAGATGAGTATGAGAATGTTAAAATCAGTAATATCACTAAAGTCAAGTACATCTTAATAGTATGATGAAAAGAAAAACCTGCAATGATGCTAAAGAGGAGAGACTCAACTTGGGTGGCACAGACCCTGAGTGATTGATACACAGGCATAATACATGATAGGGTGGAGGTTAAGTTAGTTAGACATGCACCTTTGGCCACTGGCAAAATGAAATTACATAAAATAATTATATATCACTGGATCACTTTACAGACTAAAAAATTCTTTATGGAACACTGACCTTTTGTTTTGATTATCATAGTCAATTACCATACTTCTCAGGATGCAATTATTAGTTTCAGAATTAACTAAGAAAGCCATATATTTAGATATTGATTTTTGCAAAGTGACCCTTTGTTTAGACCATTGAGTATTGGAGAATAATGTCTTGATTAGATATCTTATTTATTAGACTTTAAAATTGGTAAGTATACCTCACTGCATATATTTATCTGACAATTATAAGATAATAGTCCAATTTGAAATAATTTCCAACCTTATTATTTTAAGGATCAGAAAAGAATCAGAGTTACAGTGAAACCACCACTTTGAAAATAATGAATTAATTTTTTTAGCAAATTTAAATAGGCCTGAAAGAGTAGGCAGGAAGGTAGATATGAGCAGGAAAGCAGAAATTGTCCTTGTCTATTATCAGATGCCTCTAAATGAAAAAGATAAGGAGAAGGAATTCAGGAAGCAAAATTTGCCTTTAAGGAGGACCACTAACAGGCACCCTGAATCTAGGAGTAAGCCCTGGCCCATTATCAGCTACTCAAATTGAAAGCGGAAAAAGCCTCACCTATTCAACCATAGGCCCTACTCCCCAAAATCATTATTACATAGCTTTGGCCCTTTCCAGAAAGATCATGCAGAAAAAAAGGGGGAGGAGCTACATCCATAGGTAATAAAAACTCCCCAACAATGTAAGGGTGGGGCTGCTTCCCGCTCTTGGGTCAGCCAGCTCCACATCTTCGAAGTGGACTTTAACTTTCCTATAATAAACTTCAACTGTTCTATATTTTCACAAACTATCTCTCGACTGAATTCCTTCCTTTGAGAGACAAAGAACCAAGGCAAAATTCCCATTTCATGGTAACAGGCCCATCATGATTGTATTCTTAAAAATCCATCTGTCACTATAGTTGAAAAATAATGGTATTGACAAATCTGAGAAGATTAGGTGAAATCAATTATTATTAATAGTAAGTAATGTGGCACACACTAAATGCTTAATATTGTTTTTTTACATTCTTCTGCATTTAAAGTTATTAGTTTTACATTCTTTTGCATATAAAGAATTTAAGTTAAATATCATACTTCATGTTACAAAGTACAAAGATAAAAACATTACAGAAATATATTCAAAATAAAAGCTTAATATTAAGGGTGAAGGAACACCTCAGAAAGATCATGTGTTTATTTCTGTACTAAAATCATTTATCAGTAAGCAAATATGTATGGAGAAGTTACTTTGAGACAGTAAAATTCAAAAGTGATTTTTGCTGAAGGAAATTTTTTTTCTAACAAAGACAAATATTAAATTAACTTAATCTGCTTTTGTATACACATTACTAAATTCCTTGAGATGAAAACCAATAGACAAAAACATCAATGGAAAGTTTTCTTTTGAAAAGGAGATAAAACGCTGATCATTTCTGTTTCAGAAAACAGTAGATTTGAAAATAAAGTTATATTTCACTAGGAAATAATCATCAGGTGGGAAAATAAAAGGCCTTACATTTTTTTTCACTTACATGTAGTCTTTGTATTAATATCTATCTAAAACTTTTTAGTATTATAGCTTTCCCACCATCAATGAAAGCTAAGGATGAATAGTAACGTGTTCATCACGTTTAATTCAGTTTCTCTCTCACCCTTAGGAAACAAGGGCCATATTAAACAGGTAGCTTTGTCTTTACTAGCTATGGAAATTGCAAATCAAGTTTGTCCTTGCTTAGCATTCTTGAAATAAACATTTTTGCAAGGGGGGATGTCTACGAAATAACCTCACATATTCAAACAGCAATATTTATTTATTTATTTATTTATTTATTTATTTATTTATTTATTTATATTTTAGTTTTACATTTGAATCCAGAGAAATACAGCCAGTTACCAAAGGACACTGAGTATTTGAAGGTTGTTGGATCTTATTTTAGTGGTGATATTGATATAGGCCAAACAAGACAGCCATGCCCCCACTTCACTAAAGACTTCTGTTCTAGTTCTTTAGCTCTGTTTTACCTTTTTCCTAGTCCCTAGCCTTAATCATCTGCTCAATCAGTTTTCCTTTAACTCTTACTTAAACAACAAATGACTCCTAACTTGAATCAGAATGTCTTCATCCTGCCTCATGCTTTAGACAATTACCCCAAGACTTAAACAATAGGTTTGTAGCCTGTATCTCCCAGATGTCCTTTGCCCCAGTTTGAGGTGAATGATTATTCAGAGAAGAACTTGTAACTTATGTTTGCTAATTGTATTTCCAAAATGTCTGTCTCCAGCCCTGGTTAGCCATCCTAAAAGTTGTAATATGTGAAAATAAAACTTTATATAGCTGGTTATGTTAGATTTTAGCTAATCATCCTGGTGACTGTAAATCTGTGTTTGTTAATTGTATCATCCCCAGGCCATTCCTGGATAGGCGGTGACCTGGATGGCCGGTGGAGCCCAATATCAGCAGGGTGAAGACTCCAAAGAGCAAAACAAATCTGTCATGTAGCCATCCTGCAGTGATGGCTTTGAGGCCTGCTTTTCCGGCCAATGTTTTTGAACTTATTAACTGGGTCTGGTCCTCTTTATCTAGGGGCCATTGGGATGCAAATGTCACCTGGCAAAGCTTTGGAGCCCTTCCTGACTGAAGAAATCAACATGGTCTCCCAGGCAGATCTCAGAGGCCCCTTCCCCCATTTAGAACAGAGAGATCCATGAATCCCCGCCCCCCACCCCAGCTGGGTAGAGACAATGATCATCCTCAGCAGGAAGCAGATACAGAAGATGAGACCTCCAGCCCCTTACCTTCCCATGGAGATTAGTGGGGACCACGTTGCAAGAGAATGTGAGGAAGGCAGATAGAATAGGGGGATCTCAGGACCCCTCCCATGAAACTCGCCTTGCTAGAATAATCACCACCCTGATAACACCTTTTTTTAAATAATCGCTGCCCCAAGATAAGATAATCACAGGAGAAAACTGAGTTTAGAAAGGAAACGTGGGCAATAAAAAGGCCCCCAGCAATCAAGATGTCAATCAAGAGGCCCCATACCCAAATGAGCATAACCCTTTACAACTAGAGAAAATAAAAGTACCAAAGCCTCATTAATTGGGGCTCTTGAGCCATTTTCCTGCTCGAGTCCACTTCTACCTCCTTGGAGTGTACTTTCTCTTCAACAAACTATCTCTTTGTTTTATCCCTACACTTTACTGTGTGTCTCATTCAATTCTTTCCTAGAGATACCAAGAACCTGGACACCACACTGACAAGGACACCCCATTTTCCAGTAACAGAAAGTAAGAAAATTCAAAACTATAAAACAGTGAACAAAGAAAAATGAAATAGCAGTTAGGAGAGTATTATGGGAATTATGATTCAAAATAATGCAATATTTTATGAAACCGCAGAAAGGACAGTAAGCAAAGAAATAGAAAAGACTGTGTCTTTCAAATGCCTGTCTTACTAAAACTGAATATTCAAGTATGTATATTGAGTTAGATGGTTAAGTAACAAAAACAGGAAAAAAAAAGAATCAACATTGAAACAGGGTATTGAAAGGTATACAGTTCTGTAACTGGGAACATATACATTGATTTGTTAAAAAAGAAAACGTACCTCCCCCATTTTTTACTGTCCCTTACCTCCTGACAGAACATTCATTAGTGCCTAACATTTTCTCTACTTATTTGCAATTGTATACTGTATGTCAATGTTAGTCCCCAACCCACTATAAGGTTGACCCATGATACGCTTCCAAATCTCAGGAAAACCTGTGGCAGTGTTAGCTTTCTGTTTTAAAAGCTAAAAAAGGTAGCTAACACCACTCTTTGACATGAGCAGTTGTCAGCATTTAACACATTTTTTTTTCTTAGCACTTGGAGGCAAGAAAGATCATGGCTTGTCAGTTTTATGTTTAGAGCTGAAAATTTTAAATATAAGGAATATCTGAGGGAAAAAACGCTCGTGAAGCTCTTTTACATTGTCAGAAATGCATTGATATCTCTATTTTTTAGTCAAGAAAACTATCAGCTATTTATTTTTGCACTATTTGTAGCATATAACTCATTAGCAGTTCATTTGCAAGTGGGCATTAAAGTCCTCCAAGAGGATAAACACATTCTCAGGAAAGTCTTAGATAATACTTGCATATTTCCATATTCTTTAAGATAACAGACCTTAAAAATCAAGAAATGGAGATTAGCCAGAGTAGGGAGAAGAAAGAATTCTTAAGCATTTTCTTAAATTAAAGTTGAGTGGAAATAAATAGTAGCATCTCTCTGGAATTGTTTTGTGAAAGCAGTTGTTTTATTTGACTTTAAAATACATGTGACTTCTTTGTGCATTATGTACCAAAAATAATTATAATTAAATGTGAGACTCTGTCAAACATTTAAAAATGGTAGCTGTATACTTAACATTATAATTAATTAATATATAAAATTAAACTTATAAATTTATAAATTTACTTGGTTTATTGACATACATAATAGATACTAATATTTTAAATAGTAAACACATTTACCTTATCCATGAATACTAAATGTTATTCCAGTCACTCATATACCATGAGGAATGATATAATTAAATGTATACATATGCATATATATATACATATATATAACAAAAATCACCAACAATCAATTTTTTATAAATAGAACTTATAAGATTAAGTTAAAATTTTATTTTTAAAAGTATAATTCCAAAATTATATATATATATACACACACACACACACACACACACACCCATTTAGTAATACAAATTATTCAGCATTTTAGATTATGTATCTTCATTATGACTTTAGTGAAATTAACAGGTAAACAAAAGTAATTCAACTGTCATATTTCATTTGTGTATTCATATTTAAATCAAGATTGTATTTTTAAATGAAAATGTATGTTTGTGGTAGATAAAATGTAAAACTCCACAGCTGCTCTAGAGCCAAAAAAGAATATTTAATGTTTTTACAAATATCTATTGTTTTCTGAAACATTAAAACTCCAGCTAGATCTCAATTGTAGATTCATTCTTTTGGCCAAAATGGCACAGAATAAAATCTAATTTCAGAACAATATGTGCCTATGTGCCTGTGTGAGTGACCATGGATGTATGGGCAGTAGTTAGTGTCAGAAAAGGATTCACAGAGGTAGAGATACTTCTGGAACACAAAGCAGAATACCACAGCAATACACATACAAGGAGAAAAGCCATTTCTGGTTCATTAGTAAGGAGTAACAATAGTAATTTTCAAAATATGTTTGAGGAAACAACTCCCATTAGCAATGCATTAGAGAAAAGAGACTTTTGTAAAGTGGACTTTGATCAATGAAGAATTTTCTGTATGGCCAAGAAGAGTGGTAAGAGGAAATGACCACACTGGTACATGCTGCAATAAACAAGAGTGTGGCCCTCATAGAAGAGGCTCATCAGAAACTACAGTTACAGGAGTTCCCTGATGGCCTAGTGGCTAGGAATCAGTGCTCTCACTGTCACAGCCTGGGCTCAATTCCCGGTCAGGGAACCACACACAAGAAAATAAAAAAAAGGAAAACAAAAAGAGATACTAAGATTACAAGAAAGGAAAACCAATGTGAATTAATATAAAAGGATCAATTAATAACATTCCAATACAGGGGGATACTGGAAATGATTACCAATATAATTGCATCCTTTAGAACAGCAGTGCCCAACCTTTTGGCTTCCCTGGGCCACACTGGAAGAAGAACTGTCTTGGGTCACACATAAAATACACTAACACTAACAATAGCTGATGAGCTAAAAATAATAATAATAAAGATTGCAAAAAATTTTCATAATGTTTTAAGAATTTATGTTGAGCAGCATTCAAAGCCATCCTGGGCCACAAGATAGACGAGCCTGCTTTAGAACTTGCTATATTCATGTCTGTAACTGAATATCGTTTCTACTCCACAGTACTGTTTAGTGATCTTATGCAATTATTTCCATTTCTATTATAAAGTCCTTCTTTAAATTAAGACTACCTCTTTGTACAAGCAGTATTACAGATATATGAGGGCTATCTGGAAGTATCCAGCCATATACTGTGAAAAATAAAAGCATTTATGGCTGGATTTTTTCTAGACAACCCTTGTACAACTGAATCGATTATAGCACATGTCTACTAAGGTCCAGGTATATGTCTCTAAATGGATTTTGTGCTCTACTCTTGTGTTCTTGTTTTTTTTTGTGTTTGTGCTCTACCCCTCCAATTATGTTCCTGGACCCAAATGTCAGATAAATTTTTACTGTCAAGGCTCGTGGCTCTTATGACAATTCAATATCTTGATGTTCCTTCACTCATTCATCTCTCTTAGAACTATGATAAAAGTCTTCTATGTATTTTCCACCATTTTCTGTACTGCAACCCATTCTCCGTATGGCAGTCAGAGTGTATTCTTTAAAACATAAAACTAAACTCATTAAAATATTTGAAATAAATACCAAATTCCTTACTCTGAAAGAAAAATTATAACATTTTAAACTAGTATTTATACTTCATTTGTTTAGTATTCCTACTACATCAATCCTACATTTAAAAGAGAATCAATTCATTTGAAAATGGGGCTTGTAAACCTTATCAGGCCATAATAAGTTCTATATCTCCAATCTTGTCCTCACCATCGTGGAGGGTTCAATGACTTAAGTAAGAGTTCTGCTCTCCCATATGTAACATCGCAGTAATGTAGTAATATCTTGATATGTTGTAAGGATCAGATTTGTAAGTGTAAAAAATATAAAGATTCATGTATAAAAACTATAGATTTACATATGTAAAGATTATAAATGTAAAATTAAATATATAAAATTATTTTGAAATTAATGTGTTCCACAGATACTAGTATCCTATAGATTATAATAATTTGATTTGAAGTAAAATCAAGATTGTGTTAACAGAAGCTATTAAAATATTCTGGTATTATAACTAGTTTATAAACAAATCTTATGATTGGGTTGGTGGTATATGCATTGAGTCCCTCATATAGTGGTTTCCAAAAAATTTTTATAGGAAATAATATCTAAATCTTTCAGAATTTGAGAGTTTTATGTTACAAACTTTGGTTGTAATTCATTTAGCCTGACAATATTTAGCAGTATGATGCGAAAAATTCTTTCTCAAATGTCTTACCACTGCCAAGTATGGTTGACAAAGGCAGTTAACAACTAGACATGGCCCCGGCTGACTGAGACGTCATTAGAAAGAGGCTCTGAGTGGTCAAAACACTGAGAGATAGAAATGCAATATATGCACAATTTTCTTTTGTATACTTTGTATACTTTCTTTTGTATACCCGGACAAGTGCTAAGTTAAATTTTTGTGATCAGGAAGACATATATGAGTGGTGTCTCCTGTCTTCTGTGGGTCAACTCAGCCATAAATAAAAAGATTTTACTTTTCTCAAAAGCCAGTATCAGGGTTTAGGCTCCTATGCACAATGGGCAGCAAGACCTTGCTCCATAACAATGATCAGATTTCAATTCCAAGTCTGTTTGATTCTATTTACAGCCCCACCTAATCTTACTAGATACCTTATGCTGAATGAGTCATGCCAAAGTCCAAGTGGATAGTTCAAATGGAAAGAGATGAACAGATTCTCTTTTGAAACCAGGAGTAGGAGCATGAAAAACTAAGTTTTAATAGGCAGGTTTGCAGTCATTTGGTAATTTCTTAAGGATCTCTTTTGTCTAAAAGGCTTTTAATTTTCAAGAGTCCTGTTAGATACTATGTATATCAATATGGAGACTAATGTCTTAACCATTGTCAAGAATGGTCCCAGCAGAGATTAGTTTAATATTTTATTATCTGACAGTTATCTAAGATCAGGACCCTAAAGATACGGAAGTGGTGAAAGCTGAAGGGTTATGAATTCTGGGATCTGACAGATAAAAGTAGGGGAGCAAAAATATTATAAGAAAAAATATTTTAAAATTATTTCTGGGATATACATATATAAAGTTATAGAAGAGAAAAGCCATTTTTACAAGCACAATTTACTTTCTAAAACATACAATTCTACTCTACCTACTACAGCAGTTAATATACAAACATTTTAAATATCTCTTATCCAAATTCACTAATGTTTCAGTATTTGTTAGTTGTGTTTTCTTTTATTGTTTTGTATTTGTTTGCTTATAGATTGGTTATCAGAAACATATTTATGTCTACATTCAGCTTTCATGACACACTCTTTTTAAAAAATCAATTTTGTTAAAATTAAATTGACCCTTGCTTACATGCTTACTCTGTATGGTGTTAGATTCCTGGAAAAGGATTTCATATTTTTCTTAGCATGGTTTATTATAAAAATAACAGTGTTCTAAATTCAGTGCCAAATTGAAAGACATAAAATTTCTTCTCTTTATATAATCTGTAAATTCATGAGTGAATGAGAGTTATATAAATTTTATGAAAATGTATACATTGAGAGCCAGCAAGACCCTGGCAGTTAAGGGAATAGTGTTATTGGAAACTACAGGCCCCAAAATGGCATCACATGTGCTAAAGCCCATGATACCAAACCTAGATTTAATACCTGACCTAATTGTTATTTCAACCTTTCCTAGAAATTACAGTCTTAATCAATCAGTCCAGAATTCTCTAGTCAAGCATCACTAAGGTAACCTGTTTTATGGTCCCTCTCCAACCCCCATAGAAAGAAGAAGCAATTTGCATAACTAAAACCTTTGCCATTTCTTTATCCCCAAAAGAAGAAGTCTTGGTCTTAAAATAATTGTTTCTTTTTTTGTTAATAGCACCCTACCTCCTACAAAACCTTCCATTTTGTGTGAGCTCTCACAGCACCCTTCAAGTTGCTAAATGGATGCTGCCCCACCATGAATCACTTAAGAGAGCCTATTAGAGCTTCAAATGTACTCAGTTGAATTTTATTATTGATCAGTATTTTATACCTGGAAAGAGATCAGTGTAGCCCAACACAGCATTTATTCTATGCCACTTAAAGCACTATGTGGATCTACATCTTCATGTAAGTTTTGGAAGCATTTTCTCCAAGGTTCTGGAGGATTTGTTTTTCCCCTGGGGAAACAGAGTAACGAACTTAGTGCAGTGAGCCCTATCCACTGAAACTGGTTCACCTAGGTCACAATCTCCACCAACTCTTCTCTGTTTTTTTAAGGTTCTATAATCCCCAGTGCTCTCAGTAATGACAGCATTATAACATCATCTCATACATTTA
The DNA here is from genome assembly GCA_004026885.1 of Lyroderma lyra. Lineage (NCBI taxonomy): Eukaryota > Metazoa > Chordata > Mammalia > Chiroptera > Megadermatidae > Lyroderma > Lyroderma lyra. The sequence continues at coordinate 219,580 of PVJL010000963.1, read as the reverse complement.
GTTCTGGATCACACAGGAGTGCTTCCACTTAACTTTTCAGTGATGCTCATGCCTCTTACTAGTGCATTTCTTATAGCTTTAGAAAATGGTATATTCTCTGGGATCTCTTGTAAAACACAACCTTCTGATGGGTTTTCTGCCTTAGATAGTATACTCACTCTAGCATGCTCAGTTTCTTGAGCTTTTTAATGGTTTTTTTTTTTAATGGTACTTCTGTCATATTTACTTCATTTAGTGTAGGTCTTCACTTTTGCCATGCTTCTTACTAGAATCATGTTCATACATTTACTGAAGTATTTGCCAGGTGATAGTCAATTTTCTACTGATGGTGGGAAAGTTTTGCCAAATGAATATACTTGTATTCTGTCTTATCCAACTTTTTCTTCCTCCATCTTTCTCACAATTTTGTCTCATGTGTATTCTCTTAACTTCCATGAGCCAGTACACATTGACTAGCTTTACAGTTGCTTTAGGGTATAGTCTCTTTTCTCTCTTATCAAGGCTTAGCACGTTCCTACCAATTTATTTGCTGAATGGCTAAGTGAATAAACAACATTTTAGTTAGTACATTTTTGGACAAAACATATACTTTCTAGCCAGGATAAAATACACATTTAAAAACAATGCTCAATGCAGCCTTTTTTAAGTGTGTGTGTGTGTGTGTGTGTGTGTGTGTGTGTGTGTTGTGTCTATCTCCTTTTCCTAATTTTTTGGAATTTTGTGTAAAAGTCTTCATTTAAAACGTTCATATCTTTTAACAGAAGTTGTGGTTGTACAAGTATAGCCTGATCTAGCATTCAGACATGCTTTGTTTATTCCATATTAGTCTTAAAAATGAATGTTTTAGCAGCTGAAATTAAAAATGTTAGAGATATCACAAACACATCTGCATGTGCTTGTATAACCTCTCATATCTAATAAAGGTGCCACTGTGTTACCAGATCATCTCTATGGATCCAATTGGTGAAGCAGAGTTGTCATCCTTTCTTATGCAATGTCACCACCAGCCTGATTCATTAATTTATTTTATTTGCCTTATTTCTTTATATTTTGAGTTTGTGGCTAAGGATTCACCATAAAATTTACTTTCAGAACATTTTATTATATTTGCAGTGTCAAAAATTCTAGTTACTTTTATTTATCTAAAAACATTTCTTTCCTTTATTGTTTATTTAAGCAATTTATTTAGAAATTTTCTAATTTAATTTTGTCTTGTCATTAAAAGGTTGAACAAAACTGTGTGAATATAGTCTGTAGCTTGTATTAACTGCTTTCATCCTATCTAATTCTTTTTTTTTCTTTTAAATTCATTTTTATTGTTAGACTTATTGGGGTGACATCTGTTAGCAAGGATTACATAGGTTTCAGGCATACAATTCTACAGTGCATTGTCAACTTGAACTATTTAATTCTTTATATGAAAAATATGACCCATTGTTTTACTAGAACTAGAATATTTTAAATAACCATTTTCTGTACAAATTTAATATAAAATTGTTAATCGTGGATATAATTCTGAAAAAGGAAATGCAATCATTCAAGATCAAGAAATACTGGCCATTCTCTCCAGTAGTAGAATCAGTTTTATTAGAGAATAAATACTATGTAGACATAGTCATACTTGAAGTAAAATTTTTACAATCCATTTTTTGAATAAACATCCTTCAATGTATTTTAGAGAGCCAATTTTGAAAAGTAAAAGATAATCTGTACTAGTTTCTCCGAATCTTTACAACTTCCATATCTTAGAACAACCAGTAGAGAAATATATTTATAAATAAAGTACATTTATAAAATAAAATATAAATAAGATATAGTAACCTCAGAATTAGTAACATGAGTATTATATTCAACTTAGGAATTTGAATATAATCATAGTTTTATAAAAGTAAATGTTTCTGACTATTCAGATAAAGAAAATGTTGTGTATTGGGTATCTCCTGACCACCCCTCAGGCTCAGTGACTTGCTAGAATAACTCACAGGAATTAGTATATTGTTATATTCATGACCATGATTTATTACAGGCAAAAGATAAACATCAAAATCAATAAAAGAAAAGGGCTCATGGGGCAAAGTCAGGAGCAAGCTTCCAAGTGTCCTCTCCCCCGGAGTCACAGAGGATGTGTTTAATTTCTTCCAGTGTAGGATTGTGACATGTGGAAAATGTCTACTAGGGAATCTTATTAGAGATTAAATGCCCAAGGTTTTAATTGAGGGTTGGTCAGTTGGCACTGTCTAGAATGTACAAAATTTGAAATTCCCAAAAGAAAATCATGTATTCAGCATAAATCATATTGTTTGTTCCTAAAGTTCAGGCACAGTGAGATCCTCTTATCAAGATATGGTGGGAACAGGCCACAAATCCAAGTTCTCGGGCATCAGCCAAGGGCAATTGCAAGCAGTTGTTCTTAAAATAGCATTCTCAGGCCTGCTACATTAACTATTTTCTGTACAGGAATCTTTTAGAACTGGCTGCCATAGTCAATTTAACTATTGTTTAAAGTGTTATGCTAGTTGTGATGGAAATCTGAGGTGTATTTCCTTCAAAAACTTCACTATATGTTACAAAGTAATCATAGGTCATCAACTGGAGAAGCAAAGATGGAAAGAGCGTATTTCTAATGTATTCAAATAATGGGTTAATGTTGATTGCTTACCATTTAACATAAGGTTTAAAGAATTCAAATATTTCTTTCTCCTGATCATTAGTTTTAAATTGTTAAACATGAACAGTATCCCTGTGGCATGAGGTTTGCTTTTTAAATCTCATGTGCTATAGAGTCTGAAATGGTACTTGTAGGGTCTTTCATAGCTGATGGTGCTCACCAGTGCAGGTGTGTGCTCTAGACACTGCACAGCTCATTGTGAGAGAGTCTCGTAATTCTATCAAACAGTTGAAAATCTTGTTTTCACCATTCATGTGCATATCTCTAAAGCAAAAATAATCATTTCCTTTTTTTTTGGAAATGAATAAAGTATTACTACTACATGCATCAGTAATAGCAACTTAACATTTATAATAATTACAGGAAATCAACACCACTGTTGCTCAGGTTATGGCTATGTTCTCAACAGATTACATAAAAGAGATTTATTTAAAAGATGGTAATGATCAGAAGAGTCAAAGGAAAAGATACTACTGCTTTCAGTGGACTGAAGAAGCTATGACCATTGTGGCGTTATTATCTTAAGTATTATTTTATTTTATTTAGGCCATCTACTTTGGCCTATATAGCATTTGAATGTATATGAGTGTAGGTATAGTAAATCTCAATGGGATTCTTAAATTTTTATTATTCCTTTTGAAGTGGCATTTTAATTGTTCTTTCCTGTGTGTTCTCCATATATTTTAATGTAAACATTAAAAATAAGCAGTCAAAAACTAGATAATACAACTTTTGAGAAATTTTAGTACATTTCTTTTTCATAACTACACACACACAACTGTCTGAAACAAGTTATTGCCATTCCTCTTCTATTTTAAAAATATTATTCCAAATACTTATTTAGTGTCACTTATTTTTTTCTTAGCAAATGACGATATAATTTGTTAAAGTATAATGATTTAATTATCCAGGAAAGACAGTAATTAAAATAGAATCACATTATTTGAAATGATTAAGCTAATTCTATACTGATGTATAGTCTGAAAATGGTGAGGTCAAATTGAAGGTTTTTAGGACATAGAACAATAAATTATAAAATCTGTACAAGGATCTGTTTAGAAGAGAAAGCAAATTAAAATGGTGAAATCTGCTCTTTGAAAGTGTTATTCTTTGTGTGACATGAAAGGCATGCATAATAAGGATATTTTAGTCTCTTTAATCACATTTTTAAAACTGGCAAATACATTTAAATTAAATTTAAGAAAATCTTCCCTTTAGCAGGCATTCAATCAAGTGGAACTCTAAATCTTTCATAATCAAACACATTTTAAGCTTAATGAGTAACTGAAAAATATTTACCACATCACAGAAAAATGCTACAGGTCTTAGGATTGCCCTTATTCTCGTTCAGTGATTAAACTTGTAAAAGCTTTGATGTTTCAGTATCTTCACATATGTAAACACACACACACACACACACACACACACACACACACAGAGCGAGAGAGAAATTAAGGTAAAGCATTTAAACTTTATTAAAACCTTTCGGGTTTGGTCAATATTATAACATCTAATATTTTTATCAGGCCTTGTAGTTTTCAAAAAGCCCTTATTTCCATGATCTCATTTGTAAGGGAGACTGGGGAGTCATTATGCATATTTTGGAGAAAAGAAAACTGAAGATTTGAAAGGCCAAATGAAGTTTTTATAGGCTTAGAATCATATTCACTATTAATAAGCAAGTAAGTGACGGCTCTAAGAAAGGAGGTCAGGACTTTTTCCTTGGAGACCAGAATTATTTCCTTAAAACACTGGTGTTATGTGTGTGTGCCTGTGTGTATGTGTGTGCGTGTAAAAGAAAACTCAACTAATAGAGATTGCATAGATTTTAGTATTATTTGTTTGTTTTAGGTCCAACTGTGATTCTTTCCTTAAGGATTTAAATTTAAAAGTCACTTATGTGCACTGACCTATAAAATTGTTTGATAAAATATTGCTCCTGTTTCATAGAACCTATAGCTATATACAAGGGTTGTCTGGAAAAAAAATCCAACCCTAAATGCCTCTATTTTTCATATTACATGGCTGGACACTTTCTAAACAGCCCTTGTATATTTCACCGTTTAGCTTAAGGATTTTGGTGACAACGTAATTTCTTAACGTTCAGGTGCTATATTTGTTTACTAGTACAATGACAAAATGCCACAGGCTGGGTGGTTTAAGCAATAGAAATTTATTTCTTACAGTTAGGGAGGCTAGAAGTCCAACATCAAGGTGTCAGCAAGTTTGGTCTCTCTCAAGTCCTCTCTCCTTTGCTATGGGACAATGGTCTCACTGTGTCCTCATGTGGCCTTTTCTCTGTGTATGCACATCCCTACTATCTCTTCCTCTTCTTCAAAGGACACCAGCCAGATTGTATTAGGACTCTACCCTTAACACCTCATTTAACTTTAATTACCTCTTTAAAGGTCCTCTCTCCTAATATATAGACATTCTAAGCTATTGAAAGTTAGGATTTCAACATATAAACTATTTGGAGGACTGGGCACAATTCAGTCCATACGAGGTGCCTAATCTGCAAAATGGTTTCATACCTGGCACTTATATTCTTAAAATAGGAGAGATTAAAAGTAGGCCCTGATTTTTTTTTGAGGAAAAATAGTTGTATTAAGTAAATTAAGAATAATAAACTTAGAATTTATAGGGATGTTTTATTAGTGTTTATCAAGGTAACTATTTTTATAAGGTTGTAGATTGCTATGTATTTGAAATCATTATTTCTCATTTCAGTAAATATTAGTTCATAGAATTACATTAGGGAGACATCTCTAAGAGTTAGCTTCCAATGGTTATTTTACAGTTTCCATAGGTAATCATTCTAAAAATTATGTGTGCAGCACCCTAAGTTCCCTGACTCTTTGCCTGTGTGTTTTGCTGACTAGCCTATAGTCCTTAAGAGTGCACCAATAGGTGGTTTTCTTTGCCCTTTGATCTCTCTGAACACTTCATAACTGCACAATCTCAATTTCTTTTGGTAATTCCCACGCAATTTGTCTCTGTCCTTTCGTTCTTTTCACATGGCAAAAACAGAATCGGCCCCTTTACAAAGTTTCTACATCCCATTTTCTTTTAACTTCTTAGAAAGACTGTATTAACTTATTCTCCTCTGGACTATAATTTCAAAATCAAATTTTTGAATTACCCCTTTCTATTAACATTGAGACACATTCAGTCTCTCCTATATTAAAAATTAACAACAAAATAACCAACAAAACCAAATAAATCAGATATATTATCTTTGCAAAGCATGTGAAGTGCATAACTTTGTATGTGCTTCTATCTCAGAAGGGCACAACGTCAAGCCACCCCCAGTATCAGTGACTCTTGAGAATGCTAACACACAGGCAACAACATTTCTGATGAAATAATAAAATTCCATAATCTCCAAGCTCTGGAGTTCCAAATGCAGAAGTGTTTGATGGAAAGAAGAGAAATGGCTCATACCCTCAATGCTCTGTCAGATGAAATTCAAATGGAAGAACAGTGATGGGTGGAATTCAGAGATGGACTGCGCTGCAGTCTCAAAATGCCTGCATCAAGTACTTTAGCCATTGGGGGTGTCATATTTCTAAGAATACGTGTTCACCCCAGGACAGGTGCAAGATGGAGAATGAATACAGTATAAGCTCCCGTGTTCTCCATTCTTTAATGTAAGTCCCTCTTTACCATCCCAAATTCTTTCTCTCTGTGTAATGTCATCATCAGCCACACCCAGGACTCACTTCAGATAACAAAACCAACAATCTATGGTACTCTATATTCCCAGTTGAATTTTTGAAATATTAACCCTGTTGAAAGATATATTTCAAAAGTGTACTCAAGTTTTCCATATGTTCTTGAATAAAATTCTAGGTACACTGGCAATACCTGTTCACTGATAGCTCATCAAACACGATTTTAATTCAAAAATCATAAATCATGTAATGGTGCTTTTAGAACCTGAACATATAAATATATACCTATGAGACATAATAAAGCAAGTTTTATCAATGCCGGTAAACAAACTTAGCTCAATTTAATTCAGATATACAGGAGAGAAAACTGACTTTTTTAAAAAATGTTCTCATTAATAATATGCTGAGCATTAATATTTAAGCTTTAGTGCATTACCATTCAACATTTAGATTGTTGAAAACAAAACTTTTAAAAATGAGTTCAATTCAATGGATACTTTTTTCCCAAAGTATTCTTAAAGTTTTATCCTGAATAGTAACTTGCCCTCATAGGTAGATAGCAAACTGTATATGAGGAAGCATCAAAAGACAGAGTCAATAACACTATTCTGTTTTAGTCATATATAACAAGTATTTCCAAGGGACAGACAGGTAACCTTTATTTGTCCTCACAGATGAGGCTGTTAGTTTGAATAATGTACCTCTTTCCACTTTATTTCTCCTTTTCACAACTCTATAAGGCTGCCTATTTGTTATTCTTATAAAGCTTGCTTGAATATGATAAAAATATGCAAATATTTGTAATATTAGAGCTATTGATGGTTTGCCCTTTAGTCTAACAATTCAAAGTATACTTTTTAGCAAGTAAGACATTTTCAAAGATTATATATTTTTTAAAAAATCATCTTAGTGGTAATGTTTTGTTCTGTCTTGATTTTGTGTGTGTGTGTGCAGCAGTGTTTTAATATCTAGTACAGTAGCTGAGGGCATTGACTCCAAAACCCGACTAGACCTGACCACAAATTAGTTTATACAAATGAGGTACTTAGAATAATTTTGGCACATTATAAGCAGTAGGCAAGAATTAATTATTATTAGTAGTGTTCTAACTAGAGAACAATACACTTTGAAGTCATAATCATTGCATATATGTGTTTTTATGTGTGTATTTAAATATATGTAGGGGTGTGTGTGTGTGTGTGTGTGTGTGTGTGTGTGTGTATGCTGTCTGGAAAAAAATCCAGCCATAAATGCCTCTATTTTTCATATTATATGGCTGGATTCAGCATTTAACTGTTCTCATTATATTGACAATGGCTGGATTTTTTCTGGTCAGCTCTTGTATATATGCATGCCCTGGGATATAATGACATATTAAATATTCTTCATATATTTTTCATTTAATAACCAATAGATTTCATATAAGACTACTTAACGGTTTATAGATCATAGAAACTTTTGATAACATTATGATTTTTGTATTCAATGAAGAAGAAAACATGTGTTTTGTTAAATGTGAGGAAATAGGTCAATTTATTACTTCTGTAAATTGCTGTTTCATCCATTCACACATCACTCAGGTAAAGGTAAAGGTAAAACTTTACATTCTCAGCACTAGAAAATGAGAATAGTGTTTACCTACCAACTGATCCTGAGAGGTCAAGAAAACACCAGTAATTGCAATAGTTGGTGGCTGTGTTTTCCATGGTACCTGCTCCCACTGCTTTACCACATTATAAACAGTTCCTTTATTAAACTATCCTCAGTTACCTAAGTTTGAGTGTGTTATCCATGTCTGGTGTGGACCTTGATTAAAATGGTGATTTTTTTTCTAGGAGTAGCCTTAAGAAATGCACCCTTGTCTTTCTGGGTGTGGTTGCTACCATATTTGACAATTATTAAAATAACTCCTCTTGCTATGAAAAATAAGGGACACATGAAATATGTGACTTGTGGTGATATCATAATTACACAAATTATCAAGATTGCTGGTATGAGAAGAAATGCAGGTGGAGGGAAAGGCAAGGTAACAATCACAGGTTTTAACATTTGGTTGCTATGGCAACAATAGGGCATGGAAGAGTTAGCTGTTTCTGTCTGACACTCTTGTGGTAGATTGTAAATTCACTGCATCCTTCATTCTTCCCTACATTCACATATTTTGACATAGTTAGTATACCATTGTAACTTGGTAGCAATTCCTATCACTTCTCCTGCCCTTGAATTTGCACTTGCCTTGTGATTTATCAGGCAATAGAGTATGGAAGAGGTTATGAAGGACCAGTATCAAACATAAGATACAAAAGGCTTTGCAACTTCTGTATGTTGCTCTTTTGGAGTCCTCTGTTTACCACTGGAATAGTTCTGGGCTATTTAGTTAATTGGGCCGAATTCAAAAATAATTGATCATTACAGTGAAAATTATGATTTATACTCCAAGAAAGGGTTTTTTATGTTGTATAACTTAAATATTCACTTATTCCCATTGTTAAATTTTTGCAGGAGATATTAAAATATAACTTTCTAGTCTTTAAAATTTTTGGATAAGAAATATAGTAAAATATGTTTACAAAGCCTATTTATATAGTGTATTATGTATTCCACATAAACTAGCCAAATTACGATGTAATTCTAAATTGGTGAACATTTTACTTATAAATGACAAAATACACACAAATTTTAACATGAAATAAACCATTTTAACATGTTCTGAAAGTATTTATATTAAAATATATTAATAAGTAATTGAGAGTAATTGGGAAGATATTTGTAATGTACATTATAATGATTTGAATATAAGTAAACATTAGACATTAAAAGCCCCAACATGGAATTAGAACACTACAGTTGGAATCCCAGTTCTTCCATTTATATCCCAAATTAATAAATACTATTGCTTTGTGCTTATTAAATATGTAAACAAAATACAGAATAAAAATCTATATTCTTTGTCAGTTCTTTTTATCACTCATCATATAGCTCTAAAAAGAAAAGTTCACTGAGGAGAAAAAACAATAAACAGCAGCATCTGCCTGAATTATCCTGTATTATGAAATAGAGGAAAACAGATTAATGAGGTTGTGTTCTGACTATATCCTTTGTATGATTTGTATTTCATAAACCTTATAAATGCCTGTAAATCACAAGGAACATTACAAGAACTTTTATTTTGACTTGTAATCAGAATTATTAAGGACTACATAGCTATATTCAATATTCATTGAATTATGAAGTAAGGCTGACTCTAAATACTTAGAGGCACATGTGAAAATATGTTCAACATCATTAGCCATTAGGGGAATGCAAATTTAAATCACAGTGAGTTATCACTACATTCATATTAGAGTGACCAAATTAAAAAAATTGATGATAGTGACAAATGCTGGCAAAATGTAGAGAAACTCTATTTTGTGTACATTGCTGGTGGGAATGTAAAATGTGATAGGTACTATAAAAACAGTTTGGCAATTTCTTGTAAAATTAGATACATGCTAACCATACAACCTAGCAATCAAATTCTTGGGCACATATCCCAGAAAATGCGACTATGTTTGCATAAAAAACTGGAACACAAGTAACAGCATTATTTTTAATAGCTCAAAACTGGATACATTCCAAATATCCCTCAATAAATGAATGGTTTAGCAACCTCTGGTACATCAGTACAATGAAATGCTACTCAGCAATAAGAAGGAACCAATTTATAATACACATAACAAACTGAATGTAGTTCAGGAGCATTATTCTTATTGAAAACAGTCCAATCTCAAAAGCTTACATATTGTAAGCTTGCATTTACATAATACACTTGATATGACAAAACTGTAGAAATGGAGAACAGATTAGCAATTACCAAAGGACAAGGACAGTGTTGGGGCAGGTGAGTACAAGTTTTAGGGAGTGCAGTACAGGCAGGTTTTTTGTGGTGATGACATAGTTCTGTATTTTGACTGTGGGGGTCACATGAATATATACATAATAGGAAATTAGATAGAACTATTCACATACACAAAGAAATGAATGCAGTAAAAACTGATGAAAACTGGTTCAGGTCTGTGGCTTAGTAAATGGAATTTTATCTATGTCGATTTTCTGATTTTGATATTCGTCAATAGCTATATAAATTGTCACCATGGAGGGGAGCTGAATAAAGGGTTCTGTATTCTCTTTTTGCAACTTTCAGTGAGTCTATAAAACCCTCAAAATAAAAGTTCAAAAACTTTTATTTAAGAGATATACCTCTGGTAAGCAGAATAATGGCCCTCAAAGACATCAACACCACTATACTTGGAAGCTATGACTATACCACCTTCACATGGCAATAGTGTCTTGAGAGATATGATTGAGTTTACAAACCTTTTGATGGAGAGATTATCCTGGAACATCTGGGTGCAATCTAATCTGATGAGTTCTTAAAAGCGGAGGACTTTCCTAAGCTGTAGCAAGAGAGATGTGAAGTCAGAGATGCATTGCTTTGATGATGAAGGAAGGAGGCCGTGAGCCAAAGAATAGGGATAGTCTCTAGAACAGGCCTGGGAAGACTTTTATAGGGCAAGGGCTACTTCTAATTTTCCCAAGTGTCACAGTCCATTAGCTATTTATTTTATTATTCAGGGGGTCAGGCCCAAATTGTCTGGTGGTCCATGGGTAGACCATGATTGACATCTTGCCCAGTCTTGGTCTAGAAGTTGAAAAAGCAAAGAAACATACTCTGAGAGGTTGTAGGAATGAATACAGCCTCGCCGATATATTGATTTTAGCCTGTAAGACCCATGTCAGACTTTTGACTTCTAGAACTGTAAAATAACCAATTTGCATTGTTTAAGTCATTTCTAGTAATTTATTACAGAAGCAATATTAGAAAATAAACACATGAATTAGAAAATGAGTAGATTGCACTAGAAAACTAATATAGTAATAATAAAGTGCATCATGTGGACTTTGGATCCTGATTAAAAAATCAAAACTAAACGAAACAATGAAAGGACAGTTTGGAGCTAATCATAGAAAAGTGAGTGTGGCATGGACATCATATGACACTAAGGAATTGTTGTTAATTGTGCTAGTTATGATAATGATATTGTGCTTCCTTTTTTGTTGCCTTACCACTGCCAACCTGTTTGTCCCCATGACTTCCTAAGGCAGGAGCTAAGTGTGGAGGCCACAGGGGCATAGAATACCTCACATCGCCCTGTATGGCCCTGGAGGATGGCTGGTTAGTCAATGACGGGTAAGATTCCTCAAGGGAGGAACAACCTAAGACAGGCACAGTCACGTAGGGGCCATCAGGAGAGAGCTTGGGCTCTACAGAGGTGAGGCATAGACTCTCACCCTCTCTGAGGTTAATCTTCTACCCTCTGGCTGCCTTGTGTCCCATGCTGCTCCAATGGTGACCTGATAGAACAATATTGGTCATGCTCCAATAGGAATGACTTAGGTACTGAGTCAACCCCCTGGGGTGGTTTTGGTACACTGAGTCCTGGGGGCTGTATGTTCTCATAGAAACACAATGCATGTTGAAACACAATGGGGACTTTCAGACAAAAGCAGGCTGCTAGGCAACATAATATACAGACCATGGAATAACCAGTTTCACTTCTTTGTATGCCCACCAATAAAAGCTATGTGTTGGCTCAATTTGGGGCTTTTTCAGTCCACGAGGCTGGAGTCCCTTGGCCCTGCTTGAAACCTATTTTTGGCTACTGTCTTTCACCACTTTGCATCGCCCTTCCTGTTTTCCCACTGCCTGTGTCCTGAGGGATACAACACGTTTTAAAGGAGACCCATCTCTCAGGAAACATTCATAAGTGAAATTGGTTCTATTTTAAATATTCCAGGATAAAATATATAGTTGGGGTGGGAATAGATGAGACAATTTTGAAAATATTGATAACTGTTGAATTTGGGGGTGAATACATTGGGAATAATTAAACTAGTCTTATAGTAAAAAATCTCCTTAAGAAAAATTTTAAAGCTTGCTAATTTACCATGATAAGTCATTAGTAGTTGAAAATTTAATATAATGCCATATTACAAATGTTGCTTTTTATTAAAAATATTTAAGAGAATATAGAATAACTTTTAAAAGGTTCTAAGCCTTCTTATAAGTGGGAGATTTTAGTGTTAGTGATTAACTCGCAAGTGCTTGAACACGTCAGTCTGTATCTCATTGAGATCTTAGGTGTTCTTGACTGGGTTTTGTTTTGTCTGTATTAAAATAAGGCAAATCATTTTAACAAATTGAAACTGGGTTTTTAGATTGGCCATGAGTGTTCTGACAGTGAGGCTGAATAACAATTAACAGGTAAATTTGGAGGGAGGAATGGGCATTTCATTAGGACACTCGTCTTAATAATCTATCTATATAATTTGATTTTATGAAATATCCTAGTCTCCTTTACACTCCACACTCCTCAACCCTTCCAATTCAGAATCAGTGTATTAGTGGGGATTTTGTTACAGCTAACAGAAGTCACTTTAGCTACTTTAAACAGAAAGATTTAATGAAGAAAATTACATGCTTAAAACTGGGTTGGAAGGGATGGAAGAGTAGCCTCTAACTTGAATTTCCAAGAAATAAAACTAGGATAATACAGAATTTGTCTACATGGGGATCTCCAAGTTCTGCCAGTATTAGGAAGCTTGAAAATCAGCAGAAAGCTACAGGGACTGTTGACTGAAGGAATATATTTCTTTATCTTTGATCCAGAGATTTGGAAACAGCCACTGCTGCACCTGTTCACTCTAGAAACATGTTAATTCCAATAGATTTTTATTTCTAAAACATGATGGCTCACACCTGCATCTCAAAACCTATGTAGTAAATAGATATTAGGCAATATTATGGAAAAACCCAGGTTCTCCATAGCTATAATTTCTAGTAGAAATACAGAATTAGTAAAATTATCATTCCCATCTTATTTCCTGTATCACAATCCATTGTAATATGAATACTACCTTTTTTAATCGAATCATTCTCATTAAAAATGCTCTTGAGAGTTTTCTCTCCCTATTTTTAATGATGACTGTATACCTGATAAACATTTCATAATTAATTCATAGCACATATAAACAATGTGATATAGTTATATTATTATTATAAATTATCTCAGATTGCAACATAGGATACCACCTTACATTTGGCATAAAATATTTCTAAAATATTTCATCCCATGGCAATGTTATAACCATTATATCAACTGTTTTACTGAGAAGAGCATTATTTTATTCTATATTACCAAATGATGAATAGAAATATATTAGTATACTTCTCGCCACAGCATGATGTGAGAAAAAGCTCTACCATCTGTATTAAATCATGTAGTAATCTTTATCAAAAATAAATACCATTTTTTTAACTTTTGTTATTAGAAGACTGAATCATATTATTAAAACTTCCAGGGGATTAACTTAATTATAGACATTTCTAGATCTCAGAGACTAGAAATTTTATAAGTTTTGAGTTTCCCAGAAGTTTGGTCCTCAACTTTGCAGTTGTATGGCTGTGGGAGAGGAGTGAGGCTCTCCAATGAGATGATATTCTCTGCAAATGAAACATAGCGCTCCTAAAACAGCAATCTAGATTTATCTGAAGTCCCAGAAAAAGTCAATCTGAAATTTATTCTTCTAGAATTCTTTTAATTATTAAGTGTTAACATGATGTGAAGCTATTCTAAGGAGCCATTAAAAAAAATTCAGTGTAATACAGAAACAATTGTGTGTGTGTGTGTGTGTGTGTGTGTGTGTGTGTGTGTTTCTCAGACTATCTTGATCAGATTATGGTTGGAGTTAAAGCTTTTGGAAACAGAATCTATTTAGAGGGCTCAATCACAAAGATTGCCTATCAATATGTATGTCTACCTTGCAAAGCAGTACATAAATAAAGTTAAAGAAACATAAACACTACTCACAAACAAAACATATACTGATTATATAAAACTCAACAAAAGAACATTGGCCTGGAAAGCTCTGTGCTCATATCCTGACAGTATGACTCCTCTAGAAGAAAGTCACCTCTTCCTTTGCACTAAGTTTGGAGTTTTGTTATTTGAAGAAGACATAAAAATTCTATAAAACTTCAAAATAGAAGTATTTGTGTAGAAAAGATAAATAATTTACCCTGTTCTAATTGCAGTCTTACTTTAGTGGCCTAGAAAATGTTTAACTTTTATAAATCCTATTTGTGTTATCCTATAAACAAATATCTGTGCTTACATTGGCAACTATATAATGTATTTTAAGTCAAATTTGTGTGTGTTTCTTCATTCAGTTTATTCAGTATTCACTAGTAAACATGGAAAAACAGAAAATAATCATTAATTGAAAAACGGAGATGTAAGTCAGCATGTTTCTTCATGTGTGCCACAGATCCATGAAACACCAAGTTGTTAGTAAATAAAACATAATTATTTCATAATTTTGACCAAGAAAGGTAAAATCAACCACAAATAAATATTCAATATCTAAATGCAATGGAGATTAACTTTAAATGAACTAGAAATAAAATTGATGTCAGTACTTGATTCTGTAGGGTATTTGATACCTCTATATAATTTATTATTATGTAATGTTATATAGTCATTTATGAAAGTGTTAAAGTGTGCACATCTGAGTTTGTGGTAAAGCTGATGTGATCAGCAGGTGTGGTGCAAACTACAGCTTATTCTCTTTTTTTTTAATTCATTTTTATTGTTAGACTTATTGGGGTGACATCTGTTAGCAAGGATTACATAGGTTTCAGGCATACTATTCTACAGTGCATTGTCAACTTGATATATAATAAGTTCACCACCCAATGTAACTTCTCTTTCCATCACCTTATATAAAGCTTATTTTAATGGAGGTGTATCAGAGAGCTTCCAGTCAGGAGATAAACTCTGTAGCAGTAATTAAACTGGAAAATTTTGTTATAGAGAACTTTTAACTAGTAAAAGGTGATTGACTACTAGAAGGGGTGGAGGAGCTTCTAAGGAATAGAGAAATAGCAAATGTGGGAAGTAGCGATTACTTCTAGGAGTGGGCAAGATTAAACATGGGAGAAGCTAAGAATTGAAAACAGCATACTGATCCCCAGGCTGAGATGCAGATGTTGCTGGAGAGAGTGCAGCTGCCACATGAGCAGCATACCCATGGCAAAGAAACTTGACACACGTAGGAAAGGTTGCTAATCTGCAGGAGAGGCCTCTAAAAGGCTGAGAAACTTGCTAAGGGGTGCAGGTGGGCTAGACAAGTCCATAGAAACTGTGTCCAATGTGGCCAAGAAGTTCACATGGAAGTGCCAGTGTGCCAGATCTGGTCAGAGGAAATGGTCCACAGGACAGCAGGTGAGACCCAGTAGAGAGAGAGCCCCACTGAGTTTCCCACACACCCATTCACTGGAGGCCAAGTTTTTGGTAGTAAAGAGAACAAACACACCAGAAGCACACGTTGCTTAGGCCCTTAGGGCTTCAGTGTCTTACCAGCTCCCTCTATTGACAAAGTCAATTTTTTGCATTAGTGTGATGTATTTGTCATAAATGATGAATACTGATATCTAATTTTAAAGTTCATATTTTACATTAGTGTTCATTCTTTGTGTTTCACTTTCTATGGGTTTTGACAAATGTAGAATGCCATTTATCCTCCGTTCCAGTATCATTCAGAATAGTTTCATCATGTTAAACACACCCTGACCTAAACCTGTTCTTCTCTCCTTCTCTCCCCTCCTACCACTGACAGCCACTGATCTTTTTGCTGCCTCCATATTTTTGCCTTTTCCAGAGTATTATGTAGTTGGAATCATACAGTACAACGGAGGATGCCCCAGAAAAGGAAATTTATTTATTTAAAAAATGTATTTATTCTTACATATTTAAACTTCAGTCACCTTTAGCTTATTCTCTATTTGATGCATTACACCTATCGAGATGTGTTTCTAATGCTCAAAACAGTTTTTGAACTCATCAACTTGGATGCCTTTTTAGTCCTTCTGCTATTTCTTGTTTCACCTTTTCCACATTGGCAAAACAATTCCCCCTGAGCAATCTTCTCATTCAAAGAAACAACAACAACAACAAAGTCACTCAAGGGTGAGATTGGGTGAATAGGGAGGGTGGGACACAGGAGTCATGCCATTTTTTATCAAAAACTGCTGAACACTCATTGTGGTGTGGGCAGGTGCATCGTCATGGTGGAAGAACCAGTCATTGCTTCACCACAACTCAGGATGTTTCTTCAGCATGTGCCTCTCACAACGATGCCAACTTGTACACTAACACAGATGACTTTCTAGAACACTCACCTGGCAGGTGAAGTCTATACTACAAGGAACTTGCTCTCCAAAAACTAATTCCAGTTTTCTTTGGGGTACCGCTCATGTAAGAATGCGACTGACTTTTGTATGTTAATATCTTATCCTGCTACCTTCCTACACGTATATAATCACTTGTTAATTGAGAAGAAATTTTTGTTGTTGAATCTTGGTAATTTTCTATATAGATAATCATGTCATTTGCAAACAAATTTATTTTTTTCTTCCCTATATGTGTATTTTTCTTTTCTTTTCTTTTTTTATTGCATTAACCAGCACTTCCAATAAAATGGCGAATAGAGAGGTAAGAGCTGACATCCTTGCTTTATTCCCTGTCTTAGTGAAAAAGCATCTAGTTTCTTGCTGTTAAGTGTAATGTTGGCTACAGGTACTTTTGCAGATGTGCTTTATCAAGTTGAGGGAGTCCTCCTTATTTTTAGTTTGCTAAAAGTTTTGTACCATTTCAGCAAGCTCTCATCTTTTTGCTGGTGGAGGGTCTTGTCATGATGTTGATGGCTAAAAAAAATTTATCATGAGTGGTTATTGCATTTTTGACAAGTGTTTTCCTACATTTATTGATATGATTCTATAATTTTTATAAAAATTTGGTCTGTTGATGTGATAGATTACAATAATTGATATTCCAATGTTGAACCATTTATATTTCTAGAGTAAACTTCACTTCATTGTGGTATATAATACTTTTTATATATTGTTGTTTTTTATTTGCTAATACTTTATTGAGGATTTTGCATCTATGTTTCTGAGCTGTTGGTTTGCAGGTTATAGTTCTTATAATGTGTTTATCTGGTTTTGATAACAGAATGAATTATACCAAATGAGTTATACCTTCTGCTCATTTCGTGGAAGAGAATGTAGAAAACTGGTATAATTTTTTTCACAAACGTTTGCTAGAATTTACCAATGAACCCACGTGGGCCTGGTGATTTCTGTTTCAGTAAGTTAGAAATTATTGAGTTAATTTTATTAATAGATATAGACATATCTATTTGTATTTTTCCATGTTGAGTTTTCCAAGATTGTGTCTTTTAAAGATTTGGTCCATTCTATGTAAGTAATAAACTTTGTGAGACTCTAAACAACTTTTTCCTTTAATGTTGATACCCTCTTGTGTTTATTTTTTAAATATTAAAGACTTGATATTCTTATTATTAACAGCTTGATATCTCATTTATTCTGATGTCAGGTAGAATGGGCAGTATCTTAGATAACTGAATATGCTCAATATTTAAAGGCTAAACCTTTAAACTATAAAATAGCATCATGTCAACTAGGTTTAATTGAAGAATAATTTTTAAAAATTTGTTACACATGTTTCTTGGAAAATATTGTAATTTGGTAAACAGGTGTTGACCTTCACTTCACTTAATGATTTCAGCTTTATTACAATCAATTGGAGTTGAATAATTTTCTAAAAAAAATAATCTCATGTCTTCATCTAAGTTTTTGTGCCCTTATTGGTAATACTTTGCTTTGTCACTGTCAGTCAATCTGTTTTTTAGTGTTCTTTATTGTGAAAACTCATCTCAATTTGGGTAAACAACTAAAGTTATATATTGCTTCAATTTCTACCAGTCCTCACTAATTTTATTGGTGGCATTTCAAGGAATCTCTTTGGTATTGGAGGGGTCATCATCTCTTTCCAGAGAACAAATATTCCAGAAGGTTGAACTTAAGTACAGTTTGGATATATGAGTAAGAAAATTTCACTGAATTTTAAAATAATACAGCAACCAATGGAAAAACTCATAATTCTGAGTGGCTTATTATTTACAACCTATAAATAATTGAATAAATATACATGCTGGAGGGTGTTTAAAGAAATAAATCTACCTTATAATTACTTTTCAGTATCTTGATGAATATTTAATTTATTATGAAAATTGATATCATTTAATCTCATTTATTATGCTTATTCTCATAGGAGTGAAATAAATGAAAATAAACACATTTCTTCAAATGCTTTGAATAAGTCAGCATCAATGGAAGGACCAAATAAATCAGGCATAGCAAAACATTAAAGGTTTAGACAGGTCTACATGATTATTTGAGATGGAAATAACACATGTATATGCTTGAAACTCCATGCAAATTCTTATATAATTACAGAGGACGATGTACCTAGTTCTATCAACTTAAATAATTTCTTTAATGATGAAGTATAAGTACAGCCCTTGATACTCTCACATATAATAAAATGAAATAACTGACATTATTTTCTAGAAATTCCTATTTAGAAACATCAAAATGAATCTTTGGCAAAATAATGGATGATCATAATCATGTTGGGAAACAACAAACTTAGAAGAACTTTTCATGTGTAACTTAAATATAAGATTTTGATTTTACAATTTTAATATATAACACTACCAGGGATACAATAGTTTTCTATATTATTAATTAAATATAATATGCATTTTGCTTATTTAGTAATTTTGTATTAACTAGAAGACTCGATGATCTGACTATGCCACATAAAATAGAGTATTTACAGAACATTTTATCGATGTTCTTACTAGTTTGATTTTAGTGTAAAGCAAAGGAAAAAAACAACCCCAACAACATATGCTATAGTTTTGATGACATTGAGAGTAGAGATCAAGTGTTTAACGTGTAATTTTCACCCATGAAACTTCAAGCATTTGAGCTTTGATCAACATACATATCAAAAGTGCAAACTCATTTTCCAGAAGATAGATCTCTACATAGATGTCTTTTGTTAGACTAATAATACTAAAAATAGTGGTATCCTTTCAAAATTGAGATATTTCTCATTTAAAAAATATTTTCTGGGTTGTTTTTGGGTGTGTGTGTGTGTGTGTGTGTGTGTGTGTGTGTGTGAAATTCCTGTACACAATAGGCAATAACAGAGTAACAGCTGCTATAATTGGAAGTTCCATAATGTCTTCTGTTTACCACAGTTCCTATTCATATCTCTCTTTTCACTGATTGACCTTCTTTCCCTGGAAATGAAAATATTTGAGTTTTGACTCCTAATTTAATTTCTTCAAACTTTGATTTCTTATTTTGAAATATGGGAATGATAATAAAAATCTTTTTTTCACAGGGTAGTTGACAATAGGATGAGGTGTAAATTTCTCTGTAAACTACCACTACGCTAACAAGAAATGTGGGAACCAGATGGCAGTATCGCATATGCACAATTCATATGTCTTTATGTATATGCATATATCTGTATTTTAACTCTAAATGATTCCTGTTCTCCTAGCTGGAGGAGAATCCATTCTATAAAATTTCATTCAAAGTTGTGTGAAAATCAGGATTGAAGCCGATATTTAAACATATGCCAGTGTTGCTAGAACACATGAACAGAAGTTGATAGCTGAGGTAGTAACACCTTGAACTATCTAGGCAGGTAGCTCAGAGTGGATGAATGTTGCCACAGCAGATGTTAAAAGTGCAGAAGTTCAAAGCAGCAAAACCAACAGAAAGGTTTAGTAGCACTTTAAGCCAAGCAGGGTTGATTGCTATTGAGACACTGTTGGGATTGAATTTCTGAGTAAGGAGGAAGGTTGAGAGAAGATGAAGAGATAGTACAACCTGTCAAACCTGGCAGCTATACAAAGCTGGGAGCGCAGCTCTCTGGGTATGCAGACCCCAAAAGTGAGTGGTTATGTTTACAATTTTAAAGATAAAAGCTCACAGTGCTTCTGTTTCAGAGTAGTAGTTATGCTGCTGGTATTTTCTTTTCTATAAAAAGATGTAATTCTCTTTATACTACTCCATTTTTTCTCATGTGGGAAAAATTGCAATGAATTAAAATCCCATTTACATTACACTGACTAGCATCATTGTCCTAACTTACATGATTTAGTCCTTATTGTAGACCTGCGTGTTGTGGCTGAACAGATTGTTTACACACACACACAGCACACACGTGCACACACACGGAGTATGTGATGAGGTAGGTGACGTGCTGTTAGGGGAGTATAACGTTTTTCCTTCTTCCACCTGGTGTTTATATGTGGAACTATGTTTCTCAGCCTTCCCTTCTTCGTAGGTTTCTGTGTTAACGTCGGTTAAAGAGTAAAACTTCGTGTGATTGTTTTGAATGTGCATGTGAAGTAGCAGCCATTACACTCTGAAAATTCTATGTAGTTAGAGGGGCTGAGACACATAAGCCCAAGTGCCACCATATTCTAGCTTATCTTCACTCCTGACAATTATGTGTCCAATTCTTTTTCCTAACCACTGGTTTTGCTAACCAACAGAGATTCCATGTTCATCAATAGATGCTGCACTGTGAACTCAGAGAGGTGATACTATCTATGAGAACCAATAACTTTCCTGAGACTTCTACACCTGGTTCTTATTGCAGGCCTCTTCTTACATTTCAATATGCTTGACTTCCAGGTTTATTTTCAGAATGTCTTAGAACCTCCAACTCACTCACCTCTTCCAGGACACATTAATGCCCTTCATTTAATTGTTAAGCTACATTTTAATCTTAACTACACTAGTATTTCCCCAAATTATGCAAGGTCTAATTCCTATAACAAATCTCTTAGTCCACAAAATCTACAATGGCTTCTCTTCTGAACATACCTTGCCTGAAACAAAATGTTCCAAAGGTGACCACAACAGTATTTCCCATTCCACGTGATCTTTTGCAGTGCGACCTTGCCTATCTTCTTGCTCTCAGAACTTGAGTCTGAATGGATTGTTTCATTGAATAGCCTTAAATGAGCGCAGCACCTTCTGCTTTCTGTTTTGGTTTGAGGAAGCCAGTTCTTATGTAAGAAGTATAACCATGCTAAAACTAGCATGCTGGGAAAAACCTAAGCCACACTGAGACTCAAACCACACAAAAGACATGATGATGGGCCATGTGGATAGAAAAAGAGGCCAATGAGAACCAAAGTACCAGACATGTGAAGGAAGATTCTCATCTTGGAAGTAGATCCTTGCCATCCCAACTCCAGCCATCCCTCGTGGATCAAAGACAAACCCCTATTCAAAAACTAGACTCAAAATTGTAAGAAGAATAAACTAGGTGTTTTAAGAAACTTAATTTTGTGGTACTTTGAAATGCAGCAGTAGAGAACCCAAACCTCCCTTAATCTCCTGTGAACATCAGTGATGCACCAAATGGCTTTGTAAGAAAGGCCTTTGTGCTCGTATTATGTATCAAAACTATTAAAAATTAAGCTTTAAATATTTTGACTACAAAACTATGAGAGAACATCTCTGTAATCTTAGTCGTAAAATTTCCCGAAGCATTACCTAGCCTCAGATTAATCTAGGACTTTATTTCTCACATTGACTGACTATTGAGGTTGATGTTTCTGACCCTACGTTCTGGCTTTCTCCAAGATTAATTTCCTTCATTTATATGTTTGCCTTTTGTAATGACAACTTATAAATCACCATGATTCTAAGTACAAAAAATTATTATAAGCCTTTAAGAATAAGAGTTTGCACCATTGTTCAAAAGCTACTCTGTGACAGTAGGATTTGATATATTGAAACTGTTCTTGCCAAAAAGTCACAACAAAAGGTGAAGTGATGATAAAACAATTTATCACTCCAGGTATGTATAAGAAAACTATAATCTGTAAAACTATTTCTAGAGTAAATTGTAGGTATATAATTTATTAACTCCGCTTTAGTCTCTGCTGGCAATATTACTCCCCACCCAGGCATTTACTTTTTTAACTAACCAAAACTATTTTGCTAAGTTGGTGTTCCTGCCAAAAATGCATAAATTGAATTCATTTATGAGGAAACAACAAGCAAACCTAGATTGAGACATATACTGTGAATTAACTGCCCATGTACTTCTAAAATACCAAGGCGAAGAAAGTAAAGTTGAGACACTGATCTAAATTAAAAGAAACTAAATGTAATTTTGCATTTAGTAGCATTATATGAACTATAGTGATTGGCAGCTTTTGCAATTGAGTAAGGATCTTTCTATCTATCGGTCCATCTATCCATCTATCAATCCATTTATCTACACATAGATATATTCTTTTATTGAGACATAATTTACATAGAGTACATAATCTTAGTGCATAGCTCAATAAATTTTTTACATGTACATATTTATCTACTGAGTATTCACATTAATATATAGAATATTTCCAGGACATTAGGTTTTATTTTCCTTCTTTTAGTCACTTTTACTCTAAAGATATTACCATAGAGTAGTTTTGCTTCAAAATAAAATCATACCAGAAAACAAGAAAAATTTGCTGAAATATAGCAGATGCAGGCTGGTACAAAGAAACCACTCATGAGGTGCTGAGCGGTGACTAGCTAGATGTTCCCTGTTGGAATGCCAATGATACTTATTAAGGATGTGTATAACCGAGTGCCTCCAACAGTACTGCACTACTGGCACAGAAGTTACTTGTTGGTGGCTCAACTATAGGAAGAAAACAATAACAACAATAAAAACACCAGGTTCAGAAAGAGTTGTTTCCTTCTTACAGTGTCTCCATCCATCAAAAGACCTAGTAGCATCATGCCTGTTGAAGCAGAAATATTTATAGAATCCAGCTCAAGCATTACTAATCAGGGCAAAAGAAAGAGTAGATTGAAACTGAAAGTTAAACCATCTCCAAAGGTAATAGAAGCCCAAATCTTCCAAGTCCTTTCTAACACCTTCTAAATGAGATGTCTCACAGATCCTCAGGCATGACTTCTTTGCTGCAACAAGAGTATTAAGTCCAACTTAATTGATATCTCTGGTGATCTTTAGATAAAAGGAACTGCAAAATTTAATACCCTTTATGTCCCCCAATCACTATCCCCATGGCCCCATACAGTTAGGGAAAGCAAAAATGCAGTGGTCTGGTGCGAACAGAGGCATGGGGAGAATGCCATAGTAGAATTTGGTTTCATCAGTTGAAAATGAGAATGACAAGTCTCAATCTTTTCAAAACTCCTTTAAACAATTCTGTTTATTTTAGGGCAGGGGCTTTATATATTAATGAAATTCATAATACTGTAAAGTGCTTAATTCTCATACATACAGAATTACTATTAGATGTGTGTTTGGTGCATTCAGTGTCTAGAAATGTGATTACCTACACTATTACAATCAAGTTATCTTTATGAATCATTATCAGTTCTTTCAATTTGCACCTAATGTTCTAAGTACTTTTGTAATCAATGAAATTCAAGTAGAAAATTTGATTGGGGTATCTAATCAGATAAAAACAGGAATTCTCTCAACTTCTCAACTTACTCTTCTCTGCACCCCCGGGTTACCTTTCTCTGTGGGCAATTTCTAACATGTGGCAGCCTAACATTTCCATGTAAAAATGATGTTCAGAGGCTCTTGTTCTCTTTCATGTTTGGCTGGTGAGAGGGAGTGCTGTGTGGATTGATTTGCACTGGTACTCGGCCAGTCCCCTGTTTCCCGTTTGCCCACTGACAAGTTTTATGAAGGACACTAACTGCACAGTTGCCACCTTGTTTATGAGTTCATCTGTAATGTCGCACCATGTGCCTTTCCCAGTTTGAGCTTATTTACTGCAGTTTCCTTTTCTGCCAGGAAAGGTGAAGGTTATTTTATGGCTGTGCAGATTAGTGCCTCACACTTGGTACCATCTATATGGTCCCTTGGTACCTCATATAGCTTCTTGAATTATACTTTCCAGTGGTTTTAGATGTCTTCCTGTGCTGTTAGCATTTTGCCATCTGGTGTCCTAATACCACTGCAGTCTTGGGTAAAATTCAATGTCTACAAATCCCTTTGTAGTTTTTCTATCTACCTCTGGTTTCCAATATTTTTTACTACATTGATTGTTACTTTTTCTTTAATCTCTCATACTTGAGTTTTAATTTTTCCCAAGCAATTTGTGGCATTTCATAGGGGAAAAAATAAATCATTTTGTTAAATGAATCATGCTAACATATGCAGTCAATGTTCTAATTAATTCACATGCATTGCAAATATTTATAAAATAAAAGCTATAGCCAATTTATATCCTGGTCTTTACAGCTTATCATTCACATAAAATTTTATATAGTCAGATCATAAATAAGCTTTATGTGTCTAAGTTGTCATGGGTTAAGATCTTTTTAAAAAATGCTTTATTTTTCAAATTTTGAATCCATTCCAGGCTATTTTGATCATTTTATTTTTGTTGCTTTTATTTTTAGCACGATTTTCAATGGACACATAATATTTATATCCTCTACATTTTAAAGTACTTAATCATTAAACTACTATTAAGGAACATAAATGCCTGCAAATCTTTGAAAGCAATTATCACTTTATTTACAGTTCTTTTTCTCAAACGATCACTACTGACAGTTCCCTGGAACATATTTAGACATGCCTGCCACTTTCATCAAAAAATTCATTGCTTTGAAATTGAAGAAAATAAAATATTTCTGCTCCTGACAAAATGAATTTATGTTCTACCCCCCACACACATTGGGGTTACATAAAATAGATGCCTTTATGGTTTGTATTACCATCAACTTTACAAATTCTTTTCACTAATAAAAATTATTTGTAATGGGGGAAATTCGCAGTCATAAATAAAATTGATGTGGTGACACATGTTACTGAGTACTGTAGAAATACTTCACAGAACCCAAGGGAACTTTTCTAAAATGCTCTAAAAATTACAAGTGATGACAAAGCCATCTGGATGAGAATGATCATATATTCACTATAAAATAATTTTGTTGTAGCTAAAGAAAAGCACTACCTCAGAAGGACCGATTTACTTCACTATCCCCATGATTCCAAAATGAGGATTTCCTGTCCATCCTGCTTATTAGCAATGCATAATGGACTCCTCGTTCTTGCTTAAGTGTGTAAGAAAAATAGGGATTCAGAAATGATATATTTGAGTCACTGTGAGATACCATATTTTTGTTAGTTTAGTTATCTCTTCCAAGGAACTCAAACAAAACAAAACAAACAAAATAAACTCCCTCTCCCTCCCTCCCTCCCTCCCTCCCTCTCTCTCTCTCTCTCTCTCTCTCTCTCTCTCTCTCTCTCTCACACACACACACACACACACACACACACACACCTAAAAATAATTAGGCATTGAACCAAAGGCTGACAAGTCACTACCTTCTCTCTCTGTTCTATAATCTTCAGTTTCAGTTACAATTGAATAAAAGTTCAGACAATATAAAAATATGTTCTGTTTTATTTTTATCTTATAATTGGCTCAATTTGTATTAGCATCTTTGAATAAAAGAACGAAAGTTTAATATCATCATTAGAAAATTTAAAGCCTAACAGAAATGGGGGTCTTTATATCTCTATAGCTCTAAGCATTCTAGTACTAAATCTAAGAAACTCATAAATATCATGACCTTCTTCTTCTGTAAATCAAGTAAACTTCCTTTAGGTCCTCATTATTTTCTCTTTGCTCCTTTGTCCACAACAGTCATATGATTTTGTGAAATTTCTAAAGATTAAAGATATAGAAGTAGCAATTTAAGTATAACCAAACCAAACAACTGAGGTCAAAAGAAGTCATTATTAATAGAGTTTAATATCCAAATAATACTGATAGTATTACAATATCATGACATGTATGCTAAAAACATGGGCATAATAATATCAATTCATGAATTTTAGTTAAGGACAGAAATAGTCCTTGTGAATTTAAAATTTAAATGAAACAAACTTTCAATTTATACTGAAACTACATCTCTCTAGAGATTTAGCAAAATAAGAAAGTACTTTGGTGTGTCTGTCTGATAACAATAATTAAAAGTAGTAAAACTATGAGCTGGTAGAAACACTTTATTGGTTATTTTTAATGTGGTCTATTTATGCTGGATCATGTGCACTTGAAAAGACTTCCTTTCTGAGAGCTGTGATAGAGCAAATTGTAGACTAACATTCCTTTAATTAGTTCCATAATAAGGGCAAACTAAATAGCATTTTTTATTAGGTGATATAAAATCACCTAATTCACTCTTCTTTTATAAGTGATTTCTTTACGTAACTTTTACTTATCTAAAGTACATATTTATCCTATACTGTTGAATCATTTCAAATGCAAAATGCAAATGTCCATTCTCTTAGTTAGAAATTTGAAAGTTATTGGACATGCTTTTATCCCCTTCACTTCTCACAATTAACCATCTCTTCTATATTTAGTTGTATCTCCCAAATTGCTTAAGAAGTTTAATCAGTCTTCATTTCTATCCTCTGTCTTTAAGATCTCACTACATTTTCCCTCCCTGGAGTTTTGTGAGCACTATGCCTCTTAGATTCCTCTAAACTGCAGAGGTAGTTATGCCATCCCTTAGGTTAATACTTGCATGATTCAAAAATAATAAATAAGTGAATAAAAATCTTTAAATTATTAGACCATTCATTGCATAGTCCTTACCTATATCTCTTGCTCCTCCTCTCTCCACTTTCCCAGACCCACACTGTGATTGTGCATAGTTATGTTCCACATGATGATTTTCCCAGTGTCCCACTGATGCATCTGTGTGTTTCCATAGTGTACCTTTTCTTGCTTTCCACTCCCCTTTTTCTTTGGTACTTGCCCTATCATTAATTTGTTTAGATATTCCTAGTAGCCTAAAGATGTAATTTTATAGCAAATATCTGAACAACTCAATATATTCTTGGCACTGCTGGTTATTTTCTAACTTTACTATTTGCACAGTTGGGAATGTATTATAGCTGTATAGAAATACTTATCAGTAAAGTAAATGCTCTTTCTCTGATGTCTCATCTTAAAGGTAAAATCATCCTGCTGTTGCCATTAAGCTCTTCAACTCATGTATGGACATTGTGTTAATTCTAAACAGCATGCTTAGATCAGAGTTGTAAAATGACTGCACATTTTCAGTATTTCTAAAGATTAAGTTTCACATCGAATTGTTTTAAAGCACTATGGAAAACATTAAACTGTTTAATTCATTATTGGAACACTTTCATACAGATTACAGTAATAACAGTTAAACACCCTGCAGTGGAGATTCAGAATGGAAAATTAAGTATACATTTCTATTAGCTTGGGTTATTTATATGTTAGATAATGCAATCTTGGTATACAAGGTCTGACAATTAAATTTGTGAGTTTATCTTAGAAAAAGTGCTACATACTTCATTGCTGAATATTATTACTGTTACTTTAGAAGTACTCCCCTTGGGAAGCTATGTGCCAAAACTAGTGCCTAGTCCACCCTTCAAAGCAATTTTGGAATTCTTTTTCTACAATGGCCGTCAGAGCCGTTGGCATATTATCTTTGATGTCCTGAATGTCACCAAAATGTCTTCCTTTCCATATTTCCTTTATCTTCAAGTAAAGAAAAAAGTCATTGGGGTCCAGATCAGGTGAGTAGGGAGGGTGTCCCAATACAGTTATTTGTGTACTGGCTAGAAACTCCCTCACAGACAGTGCTGTGTGAGCTGGTGCATTGTCGTGATGCCAAAACCATGAGTGATTGGTGAAAAGTTCAGGTCCCTCTCGTCTAACTTTTTCATGCAGCCTTTTCAGCATTTCCAAACAGTAACCTTGGTTGACTCTTTGTCCAGTTGGTACAAATTCATAATGAACAATCCCTCTGATATCAAAACAGGTTAGCAAGATCATTTGAACTCTTGAGTTGCAATGACAGAACATTTTTGGTTCGAGAGAATTAGATGACTTCATTGTGCGCTTGACATTTTGTTTCAGGGTAGTACTGGTACACTCAATGTCTCATCACCAGTGATAACAAGGCCCAAAACATCGTCTTGCCTCTCCAAAAGGTCTTGGCAAACTTTCACTCTCCTTTGCTTTTGTTTATTGGTGAGCTCCTTCAGGACCATTTTTGCACACACCTTTCTCATACCAAGATTTTCAATTAAGCTTTTCCTAACTGTTTCTCTATCATGTTTACTTGATCTGCTATGCTTCTCGCAGTCAGCTGATGATTTTGACACACAATTCAATGAATTTTTGCAATGTTTTCGTCAGTTCTGCTCATTACTGGCTGCCCTGACCTCTCTTCATCAGTGATGCTTTCTCTCCTCTCACAAAAACATTTAATCCATTTGTACACTGCTATATTTTCCATGGCATTATTCCCATAAATTTGGACTAACGTGTCTCTGATTTCACTTTAACTCTTGCAAAGTTTAACAACAAATGTGATGTTTTTTTGTTGTTCTAATTCAAGCTCCAACATTCTTGGAACAGCACACAAAAACATGCAATAACAATAATGAACGCCACTCAGCAAGACACCGCCACAGGTTGACAAAAATACAGCTGTAAGACACAGATATACCAAGGTTATGAAACCTTACTGAGTTCTCTGTATAGTATGTAATCACATGGTGGCAAGCTCATGAATTTAATTGTCAGACCTCTTTAGATATTGTTCTTCAGAGAGAGGAATATGCTTTCAATCAACAATAGTTTAAATGGATAAAATCAATACAAAATATTGTTGTTAATTTCCTATTCTTCTGCTTAATAGATTGAAGTTTTTCAGTACATCTTTCTCATGAAATTTTAGTGTAAACTATACCACCATGAACAATGAAAAATATTGATGAACAGAATAAAAAGTTTCCATCTATCCTAATTCTGTAAAACCTAACCTGAAAGAAAAGATCCTGAAGCTAAAATAATTTATCAGCTAAAAGTAGTTTTGCCAATAAAAGTGGAAATAGAACATAGTGTCCTCATTTTAATTTTAACTGTTATAAATGAAAAGAAGTCTTTATGTGCGATTTTAGTAATTTATAAATTTCACTTCATGCTTTAGCATTTCAAAAGTTAAATTGAAATCTATGTACATCTATCTCTTTATATCTATAACAACTAAATACTAGAATCTAAATCTGAATCTTTAAATTATGACACTTAAAAACATATTCTATACTTAATTTTCTATCATGTGGCAAGAATAAACCTTAGTTTTGATGGAGAATTAAGGTATGTTTTATTTGTAAATAGATAAAACCCTAAAAGGTATATCTGCCCATAGCTCTTTAACTTAGACTTACTGTCTAACTGACTGCAAAAATTGATAATAATGCTTTAAAATATAGTATAGATAGATAAATTCCTTAGTTCATGGCCCACCTTACATCAATTGGATATATTTTATATTTTTATTTAATTGTTTTTAATTCCCAAGGAGAAAACTTTTTGATCTTGAATTATAAATTAATATAAATGTTGTTCCATTACTGAATGTCTTATCTTGGGAGAATAAAATCAATAGACTCAACATACTCCATGCTCAGTTATATTCTTACCCATACTGTGTTTCTAACAATGAATTCATTAGGCAATGAACTGGAAAAGAACAATACCTTAATATTCTATTTGTGATGATCTAAACTTAAGAGATAGAAAAACAAGAAGACTAAATTGTTTGTGAACTAAGTTTAAGAAGACTAAGTTTGTCATGTACCATGACAAGCATATAAATGACTTTATCTTAGATGCTACAGTCCTAATTTTTCTCATAGTTTAATGAGAATCATCTCCATTAGGAAGATCTCCACTACTAATGGCTTAATTGTAATACTAAGTAAACCAGAGAGTGGCCAGTGAAGCACATTCCTGGCTTCAAATGCCAGAAGCTGACTTCACAAAAGATTGAAACTTCGTCTTTGCAAGGAACTTTAGTGATGATTAGTCTGTTTTTCAGAAGATACACTGAGACGTCATTTTAACGTTTCAGCTTTTTGGAACATGAACTTTTGATTATCAACTGGAGCTATGCTGTCAAGTAGGGTAACTATTATCCATATGCATCTATTTAAATTTAAATGAAATCTTAAAATTCTGCTTCTCATTCTCATTAGCTACATTCCAAGTGATGATGAGCCATATGTGACTAGTGACAGAATGGTTAATAGAACATTTCCATTATTGCAAAATCTTGTAGTGAACAACCTTTTCGAGAGAATTCATTAACAGCTCACCCACTTAGAAAGTTTACCCCAGAGACTTAAGGTATAACCAATGATAATTGGGGCCCTATAACTACTACTGAATGTACCGAAGGATAAAATAAGACAATTAAATTTTTTGTGTATGCTTGTATTTGTTTATTTTCACTGAAAATTTTAAATTTTCAAAGTAACAAAAAGCACATGCTCACTGCGGAAAACAAACAAATGTCAAATAAACTGGCCAAGAATTAAAAATGAAAAGCTTTGTCTCTCCTATGTTATTTCTGTTAATCAGTTAGAAATTTTGCTAATGGTTTGGCATTAGTTATTTCAGACTTCCATTCATCTATCTAGCTATGACCCATGCATCCACATGTCACAAATAATTGAAGATCAAATAATATGTACATTTTCTCCCATGTAGATCTGCTTAGTAAGTCAATTTTTTTCAAAAGATTTCTATAGTTAAAAATAATTAGTTAATTCTCAAATTTTATGCTACCATTTTTATTAATTTTTATTAAATTTATTGTGGTGGCATTGGTTAGTAAAATTATATGGGTTTCAAGTGTACCTTTCTATAATACATCATCATGTATCTCAAGTACCAGTAACTGAACGCCCCCTAAACTGACCATTACTTTGATCTAAAATGATTCCATAGGAAAATGTCTAATTTCTATAACACCTTTCTCAGAATATGGAACTGATTTGATCATATTGTCAGATTATTGATTTAAAGTGCAGCAATTAAAACAAACTCTTTCAACAATATAAGAAAACCATTTTATCATTGTTTTATCAATCCGGAGAAAAGATGGTTATTCCTACCATATCTTTACTTTTATTTTTTTTATGAGTTTCAGGTATACAAAAAAATGTAGTGATTAGACATTTCTATACCTCCAAAAGTAATAACTCCAATAAGTCTATTACTCATCTGACACTGTACACAGTAATTATAATACTATTGACTATATTCCCTGTGCTGTACTATATATCCCTGCAATTATTTTTAATTATAGTTGACATTCAGTATTATTTCACTGTACACTACATTCTTAGTTTTAAACAAGGCCTACAATGGGATAGTTAATCATGCTTCAGGTTAAGCACTGCAAACTCTTCATCAGAGTTTGTCATCAGAATAGATTTGGTATCAGGTTTTGTGATTCAATAACCACAGTCAGGGACATTATAAACACAAGCATCCATTGTTGGGAGGGAGGACTAAAATAATCTATTTCAAGCTTTGAGATTCTTATATCCTTAATCAATTTCAGTTTTTTAATCTCTTATTTTGTATGTAGACAGTGCCACAGATTACATGGGCAGCTATTCAAAAATCTATATTTGAGGTTATTCATATAATAAGGAAATTACATCTTCATATCTCCTTGTTTTACACTCCAAAATTCATCTCTCAGAAGTATATCCTAAGTCTAATTAAATTGTAAAATTTAAATCCCTAATGAATCAAGAATCTTCTCAACCAAGCTGAAGATTTTAGGAGTTTCAAAAGCAAACATATTTTCTATTAGATTGGGTAAAATGTGTTATTTTTTTCCCATTGGCAATTAGCTAGAATATATGCATTCCCCATTACACATGCATGACTCATAGAAGAGGAAGCAAATACAATTAAATTAATATCCTTTTTTTCTTTTCTTTTTCTTGTTTTTCTTTTTTTTATGTTAGACTTATTGGGGTGACAATGTCCTTTTAATGGCTGTGTGTATCCCATGGGATTTTGCTGTTGTGTAAGCAAATGGGTAAATGATGGGAAGTTTGAGGTAACACTGTTCTGCTTAATTTAGACTGTCAATGGTAATGAAAATTAAATAGAGAAAAATTATATCCTTGTAAAAAAACTTAAAGATATGATAAAACCACAGTTGATAAGAGTGCTAGAATAAAAGCACTATTACATTACAGATGGGACTTTCAACTGGTACAATTTTTTGTACCAAGGGTAGATAATATATTAAAAGTAAAAATAAGTGATAAAAATACTCTTTGATACTGAAATCTCTATTCCAATACATTTTAAGATATATTAATACAGGTTTAAAGAGAAACTTCTGTGTTTTCTGTAATACTAAAATATCAAAAACAGCCTGAAATCTAACACAGTGCATAGCTGATAGAAAATTAAATCTTAGCTCTATGAAGAGATTCTCAAGTAGCAGCTTCACATCAAAATAGACCAATGTGAGAATGTTCTAATTCCTTGTGATATATCATTGCATAATCACCATATAGGTGTATCCTGATGTCTATATTGTACTAATTTTAAGAGATCACTGAAAATTTATCACTTCATAAAAAGAAACATAAAGAAAAATCTTTCTTTTTAATTTATTTTTATTTTTTTTACAATCTTTCTTTTTTTAAACAAAAGGGGACATATGCACTGAATTATAAATGTTTTTATTTCTGTTAATTTACTCTAGAAACTTAGCTTTTTCATTACCTATAGAAATTGAGAGTATGGGTTGGTGGTAGGAAAAATAATAGTTCTATTATTTGATATTTTTGTCATGTACCTTTATTATTTTTAATAAGATCATTTATTTTATTATGAAAACAGTATTCCAGAAGAATCAGCTTTCTTAGCCATGTCCTGAAATTTTACTGACTCAGTGGACTACACAAAGTCTGTATTTCACAAATTACTGCAATCTGAGAGGATTTCCAATCCCACATCCCTCACTTTTCCTCCCTAGCTCAGCACAATGACATTCTTTGCTAAGGACCACCATGCAGTAAGTAGTCAGGAGGTTAGTAAAAATTATGTCTTTAAGGCCACGTGTCCTGGAAAACTGACAGTATGCACACATTGATACTTAACTATGGGTTCACAGCAGAACATTTTAAAATAGTTATTAATTGGCCTCATCTCTGCAAACACTGATTCAGGATGCCTGGGGGAAAGGCCAGGTCTGTATACTGAAGACCCATTTCTAACTCTAATCTATATTCCCAATTTCCATTGTGGGTAAAATAGTTTCAACATATTAACTCTTAAAAGAAACAAAATAACAAATGAACAAATAAACCAAAACAAAAGCAAACTCATAGATACAGACAACAGACTGGTGGTTAACAGAGGGGAGAGGGGTTGGGGGAAAGCCGAATGAGTATGGAGGGTCAAATATAAAGTGATGAATGGAAGCCAAAATTTTAGTGGTGAGAACACTATAGTGTGTACAGATACTGAATTATAATTTTGTACACCTGAAATTTACATAATTTTAGTACTTCAATAAAAAAATGTACCATCATTCATCTCCTTTAAACACACATGCACGTGCGCGCGCGCACACACACACACACACACACACACACACACACACACCACGGGGGGGAGGAGAGAGAGAGAAGTTTAAAGTGATAATAAGCTGTGGAAATGCTCAAGGCCAGGTTTTGTATTTCTTTCTACGTGCTACTCTTCTGAGTCTGCTTTGAAGCCCACTGCTATGTGAAAGGAAATACCATTTTTTTCCTTGTTAGTCATGTCAGTGAAGCTCTACCTCTACTATCTATATCTGGGAAGGTAGCATACTAAATTGTATTAGGATCTCAGTTAATTTCGTAATATTCCTACAAATATTAATACTTTTAGTATGAAGATAATGAAGGAAAATTACTTCTGTAATTTCCAAGCTTTTGAGAATTTCAGTTAGCTAGCCTCATAAATGCAAAGTAGGTAAGGTCTTCGCTTTTGGCTGTGGTTTGGCCAGTATCAGGCCAAGACGAGATAAACAACGACTGAAAGACAGGAGAAGAGATGGCGCATACCCTGCCTTGGTCAAGGGGCATCACACACAAGGAGAAGGATGGCTGATTGTGAGGTCACTTCTGGGAGCTTATTGTCACACAGTGTTGCCAGTTTGGCAGCTGATCAATAGTATTGTTTATGTACTTTCTCCCTTATACTGAGTTAGGAACATTCTAGAAACTCCAGAATTCTACTGTTCAGTGAGAATGTAGGGTGACTTTTCTGCATTCATGCAGATGGGTATAAATAGATAAACTTTAAAAAGCAAGTGAGTCTGTGAACAAAGTACAAATAATTACAGAGAGGGGAGAGAGAATCCCATCAAGCACTACCAAAGCCTCTTGGTACAATTGTATTTCATTAGGAGATTTTTCCTTCACTGAGATGTCGCCCTCTAGACTGCTCCTCTGGTACCTTGATTATTTCTGGATGGATAATGTCCAATAAAATTTATTTTATTAGAATGTCCAAATTCACAGAATATTAAGGGAAATATTTTTTCTCTTTTATTTAAAGTACATATAAGGACAGTGTATATTATCACATTTATTATTTCTGTTAATGCTCAAAAATACATTATGAATTAATTACTTATTAACTGAATTTACAGATGATTGGAGTATAAAGAAATCAATGAACTTGCTCAAATCTCAATACTAATCATCAGCACATATGTTCTTTGCCCTACCTTTAAGTTCAGTGCTTGTCCAGCACATCTGCGAGTCATTTTCAATAATGAATAAGTAGCATTTGATTTTCTGGGATTCTGTGAATAGTAGGTAACTCTTATTGCTTGTCAAAGCTTTCCTGCCTTGCTACTTCATTCAATCAAAGTTTAATAATGTGACCTCCTTGAGGTATACTATTAGAAAATAAAATTAATTAGTTGAAGCCCCATGGTGCAGATAACCTAACTACTGAAACAACTAGTTCCCCTTTAGGACATGGACTCTATACAGGGCTAATTTTGAAGCACAGATTTCTTTTTTTCTAGTGGGAAAAATAATTCACATTCTTTTAATAGACAAATGCACAAGACATTTATATTTAAATATGCTCTTTGAAGGTTAAATTGATGTTAAGCTGGTTTCCTAAACCAATACACCAGATGAATCTCCAAGACCGTGGACAGCTGTCTGTTCTTTTACATCACACTTCCGACAGTGCTATCTCTAAGATACGCCGGCAAGAAACAGGAAATCAGTTTGAGCCAAATGCCCCACATCATGGAGTCTTGCTGATGAAAGCAGGAAGAATCTCTCAACAAGAAGGTGTGGGTGTGTGATCAAGCCCATGTATACTGTGCATCACTACCTCACGCTTGTCTAATTCTAGAGAAGGACTATTTTTATATCTAGTTTTTGTGTTTTTGATAAATACCAACTATTTCAGAAGCTAGTGCTTTAAGAATGGAAACAAGTTTACTAAACAGTGAATTGTGATTTCAAAATTCAGCAATCACATTAAAAATTTTCTTAAGCTTAATTGGTCTTTAAGAACTACAGACAAGGAAGCAAAAAAAAAACCATGTTTTATATTTAAGGACTTAAGCATTTTGTTCATTTCAAACATGTTTAAGAGTATAATATAAATCCTAAAATGTCTGTTCAATGAGGAGCTCTAACCAACGATACTCATGATACAAAAACGTATCTTGCATATTTGCATTTTTAATCTCATTCAAATTTGATCTAATGCTATATATTATCATTAGTATATGTACCCTGAAGGAATATTAATTTGTTCTGTCAGTTTACACTTTGATAAATACCATGTTCACAATGGCATTGCAAACCTGTAAAACATTTTATGATACATTTACCCACTATGCTTTCTTATAAGCCACACTCTACTCCTGACAAAATCTGTTTTCTTTATGGCTGTTTATTGTTTGGCACATTTGTTTTCTTCTTCAGCAATAATTTATTTTTTAAATTGTAGTTACACAAAGGAAAGCACAATATTCACTAAGTAATTTTTAAAAATCTTTGTTCAACTAATACATCTTTGTGTTTCCATTGCTATGACCATTAAGAGAAATGATGGAAGAAAAGAAAAAGCCTTAGAAACTTCAGCATTTTATAAATCATATTTTATATATTTGCTAGCCCATGGTTAGGAGTAAATAAAAATTTTTGAGATGTCTTATTAAAATTAATACATGTCCTGAAATTTGTCACCTTTACTTTGCTTGTTTTTTTCCTTAGGATATTTTCTACCATCTGACATATAGTAATTCTACTCATCTTCCTTAAAGATGTTTGTGTTTCTTCAGTCACAGTATTCTCTCTTTCCAAAGTGATCCTAACTTATTTTGTACTTTCCTTAGTATATTGGGAACACTTTTACCAGATATAGTCAGCTGGGAATGAAGATCTGGAGTTTCTTTATCCATAAGTCTGTCTCTCTCTCTCTCTCTCTCTCTCTCTCTCTCTATATATATATATATATATATATATATATATATATATATATATATATTTCTCTCTCTTTCTCTCTCTCTCTCTCTCACACACACACACACACACACACACACACACACACAATTTATTTATTTGTTTGCTTGTTAGTTTGTTTATAGCCACTCAGCCTGGGGATTCCAGATCTATCTTGCCTGCTTATGTCAAGGTAACAATCAAGTAGACAGCAGGATTTATACAATATCTTAGTATAGGGTCATAGATATAAAGCTAGATATAACTATAGATATAAGGTTAGATTTTTCAAACTCCTTAGAGAAGAACCTCTAGAGATACAGTTTATAAAGGAATTACAATGGTCTGGAAGGAAAGGATTAGGCAGAATAAGGTGCCTCTAAGAAAGAATAAAGGCAGCTGATCCAGTCTTCTTATAAACACACTATCTAGGAAGCAAAGGAAATTCCATATAGAATTACTCAATAGGATGCACTTGGTTGTGTAGATTGTCTTTCCTTTATTTTTTCATTGAGATCTAATTGACATATTGAGATATAATAGCATTATATTAGTTTCAGGTATATAACATAGGATTTGATATATGAAATCAGACAATTAACTTCATGAACTCATCCTAGAAAAAGTGCTACCTACCTCATTGCTGAATATCACTGTAGTCACCTTTGAAGTACTCCCCATAGGGAAGCTGTGCACAGATACCAGCGCCTAGTTCACCCTTCAAATCAATTTTGGAATGGCCATCAGAGCTGTCATTGTACCCAAAATCTGACAATTAAGTTTACGATCTTGTCAAACAACTCCTTTAGGTGTCATAACCTTGTGATTGTCCTTTGCCAAGGGCATATGACACCTTACCAAGTAATAGCTACTCTCACAACAATTTTCAAATATTCAGTACAGTACTGTTAACTACAGTTATCATGCTATATATTACATTCCCAGAATTTATTTATAACTGCAAGTTTGTGACTTTTGGCCACCTTCATCCATTTTGTCTCTAGCAATCACCAAACTGTTGCCCTGGAATCTGTGGAGTTATGGCACATGTCTCCTTGGAAAATGTCATATGAACTCTGAAATGAACTAAGTATAAAGCAGAAATATGTCATGATGAAATGGCTCTTTTGTGTACAAATGAAGCAAACTGCATATATGGCTAAGAGATCTCACGTATTAGTTTTCTATTGCTGCTGTAACAACTAACCACACATGTAGCGATTTAACAACCAAAGCTGTTAATCTTACATTTCTGTAGGTCAGAAATCTGATACAGATCTCACTGGGTTAAAATCCAGGTGTCAGCAGGATGCATTCCTTTAATGAAACCTCTAGGAGAGAATCCATTTCATTGCCTAGTTCAGCTCCTAGAAGCTGCCAACATTAGCTCATAGCCACCTTTCTCCACATTCACTGACCTCTGCTTTATTCTTCCATTTGTGAGGACCCTTGTGATTACATTGGGTCCAAACTAATCTTCATATCTTGAAGCCAGATTGTCAGGAGCTCAGCAGAGCTCCTGTGAAGGGTGGGAGGGAGAGTTGTGAGGAAGTAAAAAAGGAGAAGTGGGGAGATGGGAAAGAAGTAAAGAGTAAAGACGTTGTTAAAGAATAAAAATTCAACTGA
Organism: Lyroderma lyra; assembly: GCA_004026885.1. Classification (NCBI taxonomy): domain Eukaryota; kingdom Metazoa; phylum Chordata; class Mammalia; order Chiroptera; family Megadermatidae; genus Lyroderma; species Lyroderma lyra. The sequence continues at coordinate 181,223 of PVJL010000963.1, read as the reverse complement.
ATAAATTTAGAAATCTAAAATTAAACAAACAACATGTCAAAATGAAAGAGTGAAGCATTTAATTACTTATTCTGATGGTATAAACAAGAGTGTAAAGCTGGAGAGAGGGCAGACTTCCCACGCTCCAGTTTCCCCCAACAGAATGGCGTACCTGGCTTTGGGTATACGACATAATGATTTCGTATACGAAGTCAGACAGGTGTGTTAGCACAGAAGTGAGGATTGTGCTACAGTCAAGGAAGCCCCACACAAAAGGCTTTGGCATTTCCTTAAGGCCCAGGAAAGGAAAAGGGGAAAGGCTGGGAGTGGAAGAGCACTGAATACTGAGTCAGAGTTAGAAAAAAATGTCTCTTCAAGGTTTCTTCCTGCTTCTTCCACAAGGTGGCACTGTTAGAAGCCTCTAAGGAATTAAACTACTTGAGATAGCTCTGAATTCAAGCACCTGGAATTGGCATAAAAAAGAAAAAGGAAGCCAGAGGAGTCCAAGTCCTTGATTGAAATTCTTTTCAGAGGCTGCAATGCTTCTTACAGCATGCCCTATATTACTTCTCTACTGGTTGTTGTTGTTTTGTTGCGGAAAGATTCTACCTTCTGAATGTTGCAGGAGGCTCTACCCCTTCACCTGTCAGAAAGACCAAGTGCACTTGGAGAACTTGCAAGTTCAGGTTATTTATTTTATGCCCACAGGCTCAGGGGAATTGTTTCCAAAGTCTGAGCCCCGAACAAAGGCAGGGTGGGGAAATTGATAGCATAGCATTTCCATAATCATCATCAGTTTCCCACGTGGGCTGGGGTTGGCAGGAACAAGGGTTCAGAGAGAAGAAGAACCAGGAAGTGATTCCAGGAGAGGGTCCTGGACTAGGCTATCGGCCATGTTGGGAGGCAGTATTTCTCTACAGTTCATTTTGTTTTTGTTTTTTTGTGTCCCCAATATAGACTTATGCATGAAGTCTGGTTATATGGAGGGCATGGATACATTTGGGGAGGTCATTATTCTGTCTATTATACTTGGCATGTTAATTTCGGTCAAACTACATCACATGAGGTAAAAAAAGTCTTAGGGAGATGAAGTAAAAATCTCAGACCTAACCCTGTCTCAGCTAGTTCCTCATGATGACGTATATGCTTAAAATTACACATAAAACCTGATTCTAAGAAAGATCCCTTATCTGTGTGAGTCTGATGTGGCAACCTCATTATCTTTGTTATCTAAGATGACTTATAAAACATGGCCTGACCTGGAATCCCCATAACTCTTGGACCTTATCTGTTATCACTCCCAGATCCACCTAGACTCTGCTCTCCTTGCTTCTCCACAAAAAATATTGGGCGTATTCCCACCTCAGGGCTTTTGTATTCCTGTTGCCTCTGCCTGAAATGACTTTTCCCTTCATACCCAACAGTCAATACAAAAGCTGCCTTTTCAGTGATGCCTTCCCTGGTCATTTATCTAAAATTGCATTCTTACAGAGTGCCCTATCTCACTTCCCTACCTTATTTTTATCCCCAATACATATCAATACCACTCCACACAACTCACTAATTTATCTTGTTTTATTTTAGTTCCTTTTCTCTCATTCACTGCTGAATCACCACTATTAAAAACAGTTCGTGCCATCTAGTCAACCCCAGTAAATATCTGATGAATTAATAAATATAACACAAACAAAACATTATTTTATTCCTTTTCTGTTTTATTCTCATAACATAAATTTATGTAATTATTGTTTCCTGTCATTGATAGTAATACCAGAAAACTAGAGGGGGACAAGGATATTCTTTTATCATTTTATCACTGTCTTGGGCAGATAAGTATGTGTTTGATAAAAGATATTAATGATGATCTCTTTATCAGGCAAGAGAAGCTGCCGAATCCTTTTATTATCTAAATGACCTGTAGTCCAACTTGGTAAATTACTTCAAATCCATATTTTGGTACAAGAACTCCAGACATAAGGCTATGTTAAACTGAAGTTTAGCTGGTACTTAAGACTCAATATATTTAAAAATGTGATAAAACATCTGGTGTTAAGGCCTACAGCGTCTTCTTTCTTGTAGGGAATACAGGGGAATGATATTTTACTTCCTCCTTATTTGATGTGGAGCCAATGAGTGTTTCTATACCAAAATTTATGGGATGCAGCTAAAACCACACTTAGAGTTAAATTTATAGCTGTAAATGACTATGTTTAACTTTTTAAAGGAAGATTTCAAAATTACAACAGATTTTTCTATCTGAAGACCTTGCAAAAGAAGAGCAAACAAAACCGATAGCAAGCAGGGCATACATAATAAAGAACAGAGCAGACTCTGATGAATTTGAGATTATAAAAACAACAGAAAATCAACAACAACCCAATGTCTGAGTTTTCATAGAAAGACACTTATTTCTCACTTGCTGAAACTGAGAGCCAGTGTGAAATCAGGTTGGTTTGCATGTTCTTTGCTTTCAGTCTAGGACCACACTCTGAAGGGACAACAGCAAGGAGCCCTGCCATGCTACAAAAGGACATTTAAATCCCTACTTTATTTATTTCTGCCAACTTTCTTTTGGTGAAAGCACGTCACATAAAGCAAGCCCAGTATCAGCAGGGCAAAGTAGACTATGATGCAGAAGGGAAGAAGAGAGCACACAGATTGGCTTACAAACGAAAAAACTCCTCCACACTGTGTTGCAAAATTGTGGAGGAGGCCTTGAGCTGTTATGTTGTAGGTGTGAGGTTGAAACAGCCTCAGTTGCTGTGTACAGAAAACTGCTGCCTGGGAGAGTTGCCGGAATCTACACGTGAGTGAAATCTTTAGTGTGTTAGGCCACTGATACTGAGCCCATTTAAACAAATACAAAAATTGTTTTCTCTTAATTTAATTCTAATCTTGATGTTCTTAGCTGTACTGATTATATTTGAGAACCTAGGCACAAAACATTACAATACATTCAAAACATACTTCTCTTTTTTAATTTTCCCCAATTATAATCAATTGATAATACTTATGTTCATTTGCAAAACTTATCTGATGAAGTAAAAATATTTTATTTCTATTTTTCCTTTTCATTTTTTTCTAGCCTATTAGGGATTCTTAGTTTTGTTCCTAATAATTATGCTAACATTTATTGTTAGAGGCTGTTTTAATTATATATATTAAATCTAGGTATTAGAGTAATTATTCTTCAGAGATCAAATTAATTTTCTCTCAGAATTTCAGTGGAAATAAATTATTGTGCAGATATATGTTCAAAGAGGTACCAACCAATACCAATTAAATAAACTCAAATTTCTCCCTCCAGCAAATACAGGCTACAGGAATATCTGCTAAACTACCTTCCTCCTCCTTTTATATTAAACTGGTGACCTCTTATTGGAGAGTTGTTAATCCTGCTTTTTTCCTATGATTTTCATAGTAACTCTGACTAAAATATAGCAGGAGATCCGTGACTACTTAGCATGAAAAAAATAATTCAAATTTCTACTGTTACATAAACTACATAGATTTATTTTCTTTTCTCCCTATATATTCTTCTTGTCAAATCATTACCCCTGTTACAGGACAGTCTTAAAAAGTGCTATCTTTTCTTCCCCCAGTTTTACTAAGATATAATTGACATACACCTCTGTATGAGTTTTAAATGAAATATTATCTATGACAGTACTCCACAGGCATAGCTGTGCATTTTTCCACCAGTGTAGCTTCAGTCACAATCAAAAGAAGCCATAAAGAAATATTCAACCCTACTATAAACCGGAAGTTCAACTTAGCCAATCATTTTACATCATTTACTATGAAAGATGTCAAGTAGAAAATTGTCAGATTTAATTTTCATCTTCTGTTTCTCACCACTTTTTGGTGCAGGTGCTAATAAGCCACACAAAGAACAAATGGCAGACATACATAAAAAGAAGGCAAAATAAGACAATTCACAGGTATGATTACTAGCCCTTGAATAACAGAACAGTGAATAAAATGGTGGCTAAAATTGCATTCAAGAGGATAGTAAATTATATCTGTAGATAAATGATCATTGCATATAATAATATTTTAACATTTTTCTATGAATATTACTTAAGTAGATTCCCCCCCAATTCCATTATACACACAGTCAGCACCACACCACATGTGCACATGCATAAACATATGCACAGAAACATATACACATGTGGACATAGGAATCAGTACATTATCTGACTCATGAGCCTCTCCAATAAAATAATGTATGAGAGCACAATGAGTATTCTCTGTATTAACCAAATGGAATACTGTAATATTTACTGAATAGAATGAAAAATTTATGAGCATCATCCCCTTAGGTACTAAGCTGTGACTCTTGAAAATTAACTCTTTATCTATTCTAGCTAGAATAATGAATAAAATATAGCTCTTTTAAGCCTAGAGAATGGGTTCAAGCATAACTCTCTTATAATTAAGTGATAAGGTCATAGCCTGTGAGCTCTTTTCACTGGGTTCCATAAAATATTACAGTTATTCTGCCCCTGCTTCACAGCTTATCATTCCATGGGAGACCAATGAGAATAACAAGGGGTAGAGATCAAAAACATAATCTCAGAGACTACATTGGTGCTGGCATTTTAAAAGCACCAATGGTGAAATAGGCAAGGTGTTAATTCCATCACCAGTCTTATTTTCTACATATTTTTTATATTATAGAAGTTTGAATACATATCTTATAAATTATAAGTACATACATATGTGTATATATAAAATTATTTTGTACGCTGTATTTGTAGACTGTAGTTTTAGGGAGATGCATCCACCATGTTTCCACTTTCACTCAGGTGAACTACCCTTTTTATAAAATCTCATAGCTTCATGCTCATATGTATTACAGCATCCATTCTATTACTCTGCAAATGTATACACATAATTTTTTGTTTTACCCCAACAATGCATTGTGTACATCATGAGAGCAGGGAATGTCTTATATATTGCATCCTTAAATTCTAATATGGTGCCTATTACATACAGTCAACTCTCTATACCTTGGGGTTCTGCGTCTGCAGTTTCAACCAACTACAAATCAAAAATATTTGGAAGAAATGTTACATTGTGACTAATATGTATTATGCAGGCAAGCCAATGATAGCTGCATCTGTACTCAACATGTACAGATGTTTTTTCTTGTCATTATTCCCTAAACAACACAGTATAACAACATATAAATAGCATTTGCATTATATTAGTTATTATAAGTAGAGATAATTTAAAGTATACAGTAGGATATGTGTAGGCTATATGCAAATATATGCAATTTTACATAAAAGACTTGAGCATCTGTGGATTTTGATATCTGTGGGGATCTTGGAAACAATTACTCTCACATAAGGAGGGGTGACTGTAATAAGTTAATAAGTAGTATATGCTATTTCTAAAAAAGAACTATGAAAATATATTGTATAAAATAATTTTTAAGTATATAAAACTAAATTGAATACATCTAATACAATAGGTTGCTTCTCTTAGTTTTTTCATAAAATACAATAAAATCAACCTAGTCATTGATAAATGTTTTTTTCTTTTTCTTTTTCTTCTTATTTTATTTTTTATTATGGCAAGACTGGCTTGAGATCAACCCTTTTAAGAAATTAAGTGCACAATACAGTGTTATTAAGTTTGGGCACAATGTTGTGTGTATACAAGTTATTCATCCTTCCATGCACTATCTTAAATAGTCAGACTCATAGAAACAGCGAATAAAACTTTATACTAAGTAATACTTCTTCCAGATTCAAAACTTTGAGTAATCTTCAACTAGACCCTCTTGTATCAATTTAATTGCTTATCCTTCCTGCAATATACATGTGGTCCCCTAGATTTTCACATTATAATGGCTCTCTCAAATGCCCTTTATAATGGTCATCACCATCATGAAGAAGGACAAAAATAGGTGACAAAGTATACATTTAGGACAGGAGATACAATCATCTCTATTTACCACTTTACATTAAGCTCATATCACCATATGCTTAACTATCCTCTTTTTGTCCAATCTTTGAACATTGTTTACAAAACGTTTAATCATTATCAACTCTCTATAAAAACTATGTTAATGAATATGCATCGCAAAAAAATAAAGTGTAAATTACTAAGTAGCATTTAAATCTTTCATACTCTTACTTCTACAACTCCTCAGACATCTCCTGAAATTTATACATAATAATAATCCTCTCCACCAGATTCCTTTGAAAGCACTACTTCCTTTATGACTAAATTTAATGGCCAGTCTCTGAGACCTTTCTCCATTAAAGATTTTTCTGGTACCCCCAAAGATTTATGACAGTTAATGCCAGCCACATCTATATGAAAATTTTACATGATCATATTATTTATTAACCACCATTTTTTCCAATATAGATTGTGAGACCTTCAAAAATGAAAATAATACATATTTTTCTATATTCTCCAGTAGAGAGTACATGTATACCAGAGCACTGCACACTCATTACTCATCCAATAAACAATTGGTAATAATTTAATTTATAATTTGCATAGTATTTGCATACATTTATAGTCATTATTTACTAAATTAAGAGTACAAAGTAAAGAACAGAGGTAGTTCTTAAAGCCAGATAAACTTGGATTCAATCACACTAATAACATATATTTATCTGACTTTGAAATAATTATTAAGACCCTTGAATTTCTTTTCTTACACCTTGAGATGGAGATAATACCAAATTTTCCAAGTCATTGTGAATTTAAAAGCAAAATATAAGCCGCTGAATTGGTTCACTCAAAAGAGTTCATGGGTACCCACTCAAATATTAAAAGAACAAAGTGGGGGTTCCCTGGTGGTATAGTGGCTAGGCTAAGGTGCTGTCACCACCATGGCCTGAGTTCGATCCCCACTCAGGGAACCAACCAAAAATAAATAAATAAAAGAACAAAGGTACTATTATCATCACATTTTGATATATTTATGACATAGAAATGAGGACTTTTAATATAACAATACACAATTTTACATTAAATAATATGTTGCTAAAAATTTTGCATCTAGCACATAATAGACTATGACAAAATTCTATGAAATGATTATAGTTATTTAGTTCACTGGCTTTCAATTTTGTATTATAAAAGATTAGAGTTTATTATTTAGGCAGGCCAAAAATCCTAATTGTTCTGTAGCACTTGGGAAGGTTGGCTCAGAAAATTATTAAATGACGAAAAGCCACCTTGTTTGGACTCTGTTTCACTCAAACCTACATTTATACTACTTATGTGGCTTCTCTATCACAAACGCTGTGCAGAAAGCAGGAACTTCCATTGACATTATCTACACCAGGCATGTCTTTCTTCAATTATATCCCATCTCTGGCAAATTTTTTTTCTACACTGCATTGATTTGGTCATTTTCTAACCTTTCCTCATTTCTTCCCTTCAGTCGTCTTTAATTCCACATGGTACATGGAAATGTTTTTACTTGTTTTGTAATAAAATCTCTCACAGTCAAGGAGAACAGCTCTTTACATTTATAAGAGAAAAACCCAGTAATAAGCCACCATGGCAGAAGAACAATTCTTTAAATATACCCAAAGCACAGTGATAGCAACTTTTTGGTCATCTTTACCTTATCTGAAGATCCTTTAATGGTGATGTGAATAAATTTCAGGTCACATTTTCAGTTCTGAGGGACAGGTCCATGGAGAATATTAAAAAAAAAAATAAAAACAAAAATCAGCAGAACTTTATTTGAAACCTGGCCCTGTCATTAACTAATTTCATGATTTTGAAAGAGCTGCTTAGTCTTTAAACCCTCTGACTGTGAAATTATAAAATAAAGAATTTGCTCCTTTAATTAAGTTTCTCTGAAATCAAAATTAGAGCAAAAATTAAATTTGGATGAAAATTTTTTGAGAACATATTATATATATATTTAGATTTATGACTGCATTGTTATCACCAATTTGTATGTAACTTTGGTATTTTTAATAAAAAATAAGTAAGACCCATTAGGGTAAATTATGGCTTATTGGAAAATGTATCTCAGTGAAAAATGTGCCAACTTAAAAAATAAAAGACTTGACAGAATATGAACAGGTATGTTTGTTATGCATGTAGGGTTTAAATAAGCTTATTCTCAAAACTCTTAAGTGCAGAGTTACTGTAATTAGTGTGCACCACACTAGGGACTTGCACTGACCCATTACCCACATTTGACAAATGGTGATGGTTTGCAGCTAAAATAAACAAAGATGTTTTATATTTGTCATGTATGAGTTTAATGGTTGGCTTATCTTATTTTATTGGAAATCCATTGTAATCTATACATAATGGATATAAAGTGTGTCCAGGAAATGTTTTCCAATCATAAGCACTAAGAAGCTGTACCCTACAGATTTAAATATATTAAAATGCAAAGTAAGCTGCAGATTAATCATTTACTGGGATAGGAAGCTTCTGGAAACAATGTATAACAAGACATAAATGCTGATGTAAGAGAACACACAGTGTGGTAAATAAATATTTGATTCTCAACATTTGATTTTTGATATATATACACACATATATATACATTTGTATATGATTTGATTTTTCAAAAAAAATAAGACTCATTAGGTGAAGTAAATTTGGGCTTATTGGAAAATGTATCTAGGTGACAAATATGCTAACTAAAAACATAAAACACTTGATGAAATATGAACAATTTGTAATATATATTTTAAATAAGCTTATTCTCAAAACTCTTATAATATACATATAACAAGCTTAAATATGTTTATTCTCAAAATTCTCTATATAACAAGTGATACAATAGATTTATGTAGAATCATTTCATCTATTAAGTCATTTTTACCAAATACAAATTGCAAATAGAACTGAGTGAAATGTACATATAGATATTTTGCTGAGAGTGCAGATGCAAGAAAAGGCAACAGTGAAATAATACAAACACCAATGTTTATGCAGTGATATCATTTATGAATATCAATATAGGTGGCAAAAACAATATATTTTTTAAAAATTTACTCACTTAAAATTATCAGGTAGTCTCCTAAGCTTCTGGTTAAATAGTCATGGTTTTAGTCTTTATGGATTTATGTTAAATTGTAATTGAAGAATTCCATACAGTTAATTACACCTCAGTAAGTCTTATGTAAACATATTTTCACTATCCATTTTTTAGATTAAATTTTGAGTTTAAATTCTTCAAATGACTGAAGAGATTCTAGGTCTTTAAATTGAGGATGTAGTAACCTATTGTATTATTTCTCATCCATGTTGTTGCCCGGCAGTTCATTTGAGTGTAACTCTCGGTGTTCCCATCACCTGTAATGAGGTTTTTAGTGTAGAGAAACCCATTGTACTGAAAGCAATGGTCAAAGTGAATTTTATGTACTAAAGAATGTGTTTTGAAAATAAAAATTCACATTTTGTGAACTGATGATATATAAAGAAACATTTTTAAGCAGAGCAGCACTTACTCTGCAAGTTGTTTAAGCTAAAGACAATTGGTGATTTTTAAAAAAAAATGAGCATGTAGAGGGTAATTAAAAAGTAATTTTGGGATTAGCAGCCATTTTGAAACTACATAAATTGCAGCAAATTGTTGACTATAAACTTTTCCCAAATGCTGAGTTACCTAACAATTGGCGTTTTTAGATTCCTAACATAAAAAAAGATGATGAAAATGTCATTAACTGTGTTTATTGTTTAATGGCTCCTCTTTGCCTATATATTTACTTAAAAATTATTTATGATGTTGCATGACCAGATCTTCTGTCTTTTCCCCTCAACATTGTGGTCATTTTTGTTTTTGTTATTATCACTTTACCTACTTATCTTACCATTAATCATTTTTACATGATAACCTTTAGAAATAAGTTAATACCCCAGTGAATTTAGAGTAATTGTAGTAAAGCTAAATCGGTGAAACAAATAGCTGCTGAAAATTTGAAAAGGTAATTTTTATTTAAAAATATTTTGATCACATGTATAATATAAACATCACATTATGAAATACATTGTTTGAATATATGTATATTTTGGTGACCAAAAAAATCTACTTCTGTTAAATTTATCAGCTCATACATGTGTAACTTTAATATTTTTCAAAATGATATTTTTTTCTAAATCTGAAATTTCTCTAAGCTAGTGGGTTTTTCCTCTAAGCTAGTGGGTTTTTAACAATAAAAAAAAAGTGTTTAAGTGTAAATTTTAGTTAATTTCCCATTATAGCGCTCTTGAATTACAAATTTATAAATCCAGTTTAGTGAGATTTTGCTACTGGGCATGTATTACTCATATGATGTCTGTGAATATTTGCAAAAGATTCATGTAATTCTAAGAACTATAAATTCATATTAGGATACATCATATGCATAGAAAATTAAGGAGGCTGCTTTTGTGAAGAAAGGTATGCTATACAGTGTACCCATCACTACTAAAGATAGACTCCAGGCCACTCAGTTTTAGGGAGTTGGAGGCTAGAAGAGAATAGATGATGGTAAAAAAGATCGTTTGGGAAATTGGGGCAGATGACAATCAGGCAAGGAAGAAATATATACCACAGGTAAACACTGCAACAAACACAGATTTATACCCATAGGCATCAACTCTGGGAAATGACAGCAGCAGACATATCATCCTTTCATATGTCATCTCAAATAGGATGGTTCTTCTGGAACCCATGAATCTATCAGTCTGTGAGGCAAAGAAGCTGCTTCTAAAGCAGCAATTGATCATTGTTTCTCAGTAGTGGCTATAGTGGCTGAGTGCAGACTACCTACATATATTGGGTGGAAGAAACCTCAGGCAGAAAATCAGTCATATCAGCACACACATAAGCAGGATAGCACCATTGACAGTTCTTGTCATTGTATCTAGGTATAATGGATAGCACTATGTGAAATATGAAAAGGTACTTCTGAAATTTCCAAAGGTGGTAAAGTTCAGTTTACATACTTACCACACAATCTCCCACATATTTATATTTCAAGACACAATTTCTAAGAATTTTATGTACTAGAGGAACACAAAAGCTTGAGGTAGTGTTTACTAATAAACTTCCACAAAATTCAACTGTATCACAAACTATGTTTCCTCCAAAAGAATTTTGGCTCGTTTTTATACACAAAGTGGTGTGTGCACATATAATGACATTGACCTTCTCTATATCCAAGTTCATCAAAAGAAGAGAAATTGTATTAGGAACTCTGTGGACCCCCGAGACCAAAATCACATACTCTTAAAATAGTGTTTTTGTAATCAATTTTAAGCCGTGAAAGCAATCGTGAATAGGTTGTCAATGAGATTTAAGGAAAAACAATTGCTTCTCTTAGGTATTTTTAAGTTAGACTTAGATTTAAGACATGGTCACATGAAGTGTTTTGGAAAACTCAGGAAGTTTGCAGAATGTTTAGGAGAAAATTATTATTTAGATTTAGTATACGGTCCCCACTTCGTAAGTGTAAATATATTAAAATATTTGCAATTAGATTTGTGTGAAATTACCCATAATTAATATAGGTACTTGTTTATAGACTACTAAATACTTGACAGAGAGTTTGAAGCAGAAAACTTTACATTAAAGTTTTAGCTGTCTTTGTCAATTGAGAAATGAAGGCAAATACATGTTTGGAATTACACATTTGACTGTAATACTTGACAAATTTGTCAATAAGTATTTATATGTGAATTTTCTTCTATGTGTTTCATGCAAAGAGTAGTCTCTCTTCTTTATATTAAGAGAGGAAAATTACCTTAAACATTTAATAAAAATACACTCAATGCACATATATTGTCTATGAAATGCAAGATATTTGATGGTCATAGTAGTAGATTTAGATATTAAAAAATACGTAGTGAACATTAATAGCTTATAGATGCTAGCCTTCTAGTAGGAAAAGTAAACCATTTTGCCAAAATTATCATGACATATGACAAAATAGAGAAGTTCTATAAAAAGGAATCAAGCAAAAGGTTATAAACAAAGACAATTTGTAGGAAAGACATTACTATTTTTGCTAGAACTGAAGAAAATACAATAAAGGAAAAAGCAGACTTTTTAATCCTCAGCACAAGAAAGGATATTACAGTATTCAAAACAGTTTAATTCCAGAGGATAGCCACAGTTCTGGGGGAAATCCAGTTTACTCAGGTATGGCTGAAATCCAGGAGCATAGGAAAAGAATTTGGTGACAAATTTGGGAATATTAAAGCTATATATTTGATCATCAGCAAGAGAAAACCATTGATTTTTTTTTCATAGTGGAATTTAATAGTCAATTCTAGGCTCTGCGAAGATATCTCTGGTATCAATGTAAGTTAGAGATGAAAAAATCTGGAAAAACCATTTATAGTTAGAATATCATTACAACTGTCTAGCTAATAAAGGAAACAGGAAGAAAGTAACAGAAATGAGTTGGTAAGAAGAAACTACAGAACTTGTTAATAAAGGGATGGAAGATAAAGCATATTCAATGATGAATATATTTCATAGTGAATATTAAATAATTTAGGGGCAAGGGAAAGAGGATGGGATTTTAGAGTAAATGTAAATACTGATCTTGGCCTTTAAATGGTTGAAATGGCAGAATCAGAATCAGAAAGAATATGGATTTGCGTTATCTACACGGAAAAAAGATCCAGCTAGATTTAGTATTACCACTAAAGTTGAAATGGGTGCCTGAGGAGAATTAATAATTTTACCAGTTTTCACTCCATTAATCAGTATTTTCCTCACATGACATATAGGAACACACTACCTCCAGGAGTCTTCCTTATCTTTCTGGCAGATACCTCAGAAGATCCTTTTTTACTTCCTCCTGGTGAGAAATTTCAAGATGCACATTTCCCACAGTTTTTCTTTTTCTGATGGAAAAAAGCTGCCCGGAAATGGTCTAGAGGATACCCTGAACACCCCCATTCCAAACTTAGGAATTTTTGAAACTCTTAAAAACAGTTCTGGAAATAGCTTGGCTTCCTTGGTTTCACTCCTACCACCCACTTCACCCTTAGTTTCATCAGAGCTGGTGCCAATCCATCGCAGATGGCCACGTTCTCTGGACTCCAGGCACAGTCCTTTTCAGGTGCTCTTCTCGTCAAGGACAGTAGAGACACTATTGTTGCTCATTGGAGAGACCCTGTTTCTCTATCTTATCAACTACATAATGAATTTTCTCTATTAAATGACTTCTGTTGAAAATAGGTTGAGTGGTTTCTGAAATTTTTGCAAAATGTGTAAAACTAATTTTATCAAAGGCTAGCCAGCTGTCGTGAGAAAACACCAGTTATTCTAACAGAGAAGCAACAAAAATTTTATAGATTATTTAGAATTGAAGATGCTTGAACACTAGGTATCCAATCTGCTTGTTTTACAAATGATGAAACTGAAGTAGTGAGAGTTCTATTTACAATTATAGAGTAGATTTTTGCCATCTGTCAGAGAATTTGTCTTCATTTGAGGTGTATTGATTGAGTAGTAGAATTAAAAAATTTAGAAGGTAATTTCTCAAAGAGTACCTTCATCACTAGGGTTGAGGTAGGATGGATCTAATATTACTAAAAAGAAGTTGTACATAAAAGAGTTTCATTTTTGTGTGCAGTAGAATGTTAGGAAAAATTAAGGTCTCATTCTAACGTTTCCAAAATGTTAAACAAATGAACAAAAGGATGTTTAAGCAGCCACATCCCATCCTTGATTACACTGTAGAAATTTATAATTAATGGCTATATAAAGTATCAATTTCTGGAGATTTCATTGGCTCTCATAACACTTATGTTAGAGAATAGCATGGCTGGAAGTGAAGACCAGCAGGTGCTTTCACAGTCATTTTCCCCACAAAATTACATCCTATGTATAATGGCAGTTTATTCACAGGGAGTATATTGACTCTATAACCAAAGTTCCATTAAAGCCATTATGAGAGGTTGTAATTTTGTATTCAGAGATTCTTTAATTGGGATTATTGACCCATAAGAATGTAGTCATTATAAACTATAAAGATTTTTTATATAATTATAGTTATAGTTTTTTAAAAGGGGAAAAATACTAGACAAGAAATTAGAGGACTTGGTATTGACTATACCTCCAAAAATTAGCAGAGATAGAAGCTTGAGTAAGGCAGTTAAATTTTCTAACTACCATCCTTTTATTTATGAATTGGGCTAAGATCTATTCTGAAAACTTTGCAGACCTTTTTATTATAATTTCAGGTATATAACAGTGAGTCCATAAAACCATAGAATATAACCTTTCTAGTTTTAATTTTATTGGGACTTTTAAATAAGAAAAACTGTTTTAAGTGATATTAGTAATCTTTTAAGGTAAATATTTAACTAGCTTCAGCAAAAACAGCAGCAACATCAAGTATTATTGGATATATGTATATACATTTCTGTTTACCACATCACACATGTTTCTTGGTACTGGGAATGCACTGTTGACTACAACAGACAAATGTCTCTGCCCTAATGCACAACAGGTCTTGTCAGAGAGCAGGCAGTAGGTAATGACACTTTGAAGAAAATAAAGTGGAGAGAAAGAGATTGCTGTGAGTGCTGTTTTAGAGTGGTTTGTTGGTGAAGCTTGAAGATACAACAATATAAAAACTTATCAGAATAAATAATGACAGATAATGTTCAGTCATTGCTAATGGAAGTAACAGACAACATCAACAATAGTCATCCAAACCCATTAAGTCTTTGATAAGAGGAATTGAGTGCTGTGCTTATAATTTTGAGCACCTAATCCTATCTGTGCGTTTGGAAGCAAATTGGTTAAAATTCCAATGTTGTGAATTATAAATTTTTATTTCTAAATTAAGTAATTTCCCTTAAAATATTTATTATTTTGACTGCCATTGAGATGGTAAAAAAAAGTCTTTCTAAAAGGAATTGTCCTATTTTACTCACCTATAGCTTAAATAATATATAATATTGTAGGCTCATGATGTTTTAAATAAATCAAAATCACTGATTCTCTATGATAAATATTGAAATTATTAAGTTATAGCAATTTCTCAGTCAAAACTCTGAGGTTCTTTTACCTTTTTTGCACCCCAAAATAAATATAATAGATTAACTCTGTTAATGATCCCCTTCTGAAATGTCTAGTTTCCATATGTCCTTGCTTTACCTTCAAAAATTGGTGGAGGGAACAGATTTTAGGTAGGGGGCAACTTAGATGAATGTAAAAAATAAATAAATTAAAATAGTTGTGTCTTTTCTGGAAAAAAATGTAATTAATTATTGTTGCTCATGGTTTCTTTATACTTTGAAATGAAGAGAAAGAAATAATCAGAAATTTTTATATTTTTTCTAAAATCAATTACCCAAATACTAATGTGTAAGTACACCCAAGTGAGCTGCTGTAGATGACATAATATATACTCATATTTATACATGGGCTATCAGTTAAAATTAGAAAAATCAGGTCTAGAATGCCCATGAAAATCCTTGTTTTCCCTGTAAGTTACATAATTTTAAGTTTTAATGTTAGTCTGAAAATTAGATAGATACAGATTTTAATTACTTCATTGTCATATTTATGTGTTTTGTATTTTATATAAAAATCAATTTATATCATTCTTCTTTTTCAATGCTATTCCTTAGAATCCATGGAACATTATTGAACTCCAATTTTTATTATGCTTATAAGCACAATAATACTAAACTGGAAATACTTAATGTAATTAGTTTCTGTTAAGATATAGTTTATTACTTACATTTAAGTTAAAAAAACAATTGAAGCATAACAGAAATCATACAATTTTCAAGAATGCATATGCATGTGCACATATCCCTGGAGCAATAAAGAGATCTATGGACTCCAGACCTCTGAGTCAAAATGTCACTGATGGCAAATATTGCTTCAGAACTACATAATGCTATTTTATGCGTCTGAGATGCAATTATACTGAATTTTAATATTTGGTAGTGATAACATATTCCATTAAAATGTCTTTGAATAAACGTACTAAAGTGTCAGTTTGATAGTGTCAATATTTAGAACATTTATAGTTTATAATCTCTGTTGATCACAAAACTTGGAAAAATGGTGTTCCATATTATGCATATAT
This sequence comes from Lyroderma lyra, assembly GCA_004026885.1. Lineage (NCBI taxonomy): Eukaryota > Metazoa > Chordata > Mammalia > Chiroptera > Megadermatidae > Lyroderma > Lyroderma lyra. Next base: position 165,189 of record PVJL010000963.1, on the reverse strand, counting down.
TGCTATTTATAGGGTAATGTAATTGTCTACAGTAGCTTTTAGCAATAAAAACTGCCCATTAAAATGCTGTTTTTTGGGAGTTCCCTGATGGTGTAGTGGCTTAAGGCTTTGGCGCTGGCACTATCAGTGCTGCGTCCTGGGTTCGATTCCCAGCCAGGGAGCTACCCACGTACCAAAAAGAAAAAAAAAAAAAAAAGCTGTTTTTCTTTTATTTTGAATGTTTTGGGAAAAAGACTAATTGCAATACTCAGAGGACTGAGTATTGCAAAAATGTTTGACAGTTACCAGACATGTTCCAGAATATGGAGTGTTTCTACTTTTAAGCAGCTTATACTGTTTGTCATTCATGCACAAAAATTTATCATTTACTTAATGACTAACATTTATTCTTTACCTACTTAAAGACTAATAACATTCCACCACCTTAGAGGGATATGAGAGAAAAATGTAGCTATCCAGAGGTCTCAATTTACTCCTTTATAAATGAACATTACATCACACTTAATTATTTCTTGGAGTGACATGAAAAATTATAGTTTCTTATGACATCCCTATATCAAGCTATCTTAGTATACTTTTTTCTGGAAGAGAAAAAAAAAAACAGTATATTGGGATATTTTAGAATTGTAATGTCAGGGAGTTTTTTCCTTTTCTGCTAGTCTAAATTTGCTTTAGTAATTTGTTTAAATTACTACTTAAATCTTCCTTCCAGTTTACGGTCTCAAAAGCTTCTGCTTCTTCTAAACATATCTCAGTTGCTGTATTTCTAGATGAGTATGTCTCCAGATTTCATAGTAGTGGTTTACCTTGCAAGCTCAGTTCTGTAATGAGTCCAAAAGAAGCAATTGATTTTCCACTTCTCCACTTTTTCTTTGTTGTAAAGACAGGTATGATGAATTCTGAACTCTTTACATATCTGAGTTAAAACTGAAGTCCTGCCTATTGCATATTTTTATATAACTACAGAGTTCAGCAAAGTAACACCACTTTTTTTATGAACACATGTTCATTAAAATCTGGAATACAAAGGTTACTAACGTTACTGTTTACACTATACTCCTTTAAAAAGGGTGTAACTTCTGCTGGAAGTAATAAGCTATACTTAATTGATGTGCTTATCACTCTTCATTCCCAATAAGGTTGCAGGTTCCTCAAGGATACCATGTATTTATCTATCTTTGTATCCACAAATACTTATAATAGAAGCAGACAACCATATAATGGTAATCCAATTCTGTTTGAATGAAAGCTTTAAACTTTGACTTCAAGATATATAGCAGTAGATTTTACCAAATGTTTTCAGTAGTGAAATAATCCTGGCAGAAATGGTGTGTAACAAAGATTATTCTGGTCATAAAATCTACTGTAGGCTTGAGATAAGGAGGCTACTGTAGTAATTGAGAAGTTATTGGTGTCTGTACAAAAATAAATACACAATTGTAGAAGAAATTACTGGTTTGAGAGTTATTTAAAGGGAAAATATGACATTAATGGACTTATTTAATTAATGCACATTTATTGTACATACTTTTAAAATCAGGATTGTTGAAATTCAAAAGTGATATATGCAATTCTATATTAGTTATCAACAAACCAGTAAAAGAACCAAAGTTGAGTAAAGAGAATGGGAAGGAGCTCAGATAGGGTGAGGAGACTGAAAGAGAAGGTATCTTCATGTTACAGATATGTTGGTTATTGATATTTTGTATCATTTGATACAAAAGGGAAAACAGTTTTAGATTGTTAATGATGCAGGTATCATGATATGCATTCTTTATTCTTTGTCAGTTTACCAAACTATTTCTTCTACCAACATTTATTGAGCACCTAAAACTCTATGCTATCTGAAGGGACTGAAAGAAAAAAAAAAACAGGAGAGGAAAAGAGAGAAGCAGAACACAAGAAGGGAGAGAGGAAGGGAACGTAAAAAGGACTCAGTGCCTGCCATCAGAAACTCATATTCCAGTCTGTAAGAATACACTTTAAAGTAATTATAAAACATACTAAACATGCCTGGCTTTCCCTTAGATTCTCATGGAATATGTTCTGAGGGGTTTATTTTAAAGCAAGACTCAAAGGATTAGTGGAATGATCATAGAAGCAATGGGTCACATTCCAACATAGGTGGTTTGGATGATCAGAGTCTCAAGGGCCAGACCTCCATTCAAATGAAGAGAAATTTGCATCATTTGAACTATCTGAAATGCGAACTTCTAGTACGCTTGTGGAGGAAGTTGGGCTGGAATCCCTCTAGAGCTAGAATGTGAAAAGCACTTCACATCACATAAGGAAGTTGGATTTACTCCTTGGGCAACAAGAATTCATTTTGATGGTTTAAAAAGAGAAGTTAAATGATCAAATTTGAATTTTAGAAGGGTCATTTTAATAATTGTATATTAGTATATTGAAGGGAACAAAGCTTATTTAGGGAGAATAAAAACATATGTGGTTTAGTCATCCAAGTGAGATGTAATGGGGTCAGAATTATTTTTTTGTTTTTGAAAATTTTATTAATACTCTCCATTCATTCTCCTTCATTAAGTAACTTGTAGTAGATTTATTATTATGTTAGTTCTATTTTAAGAAATCTGAAACAACTGAGTTAATACCCTTTGGTTTTACTTTCCATAACTTCATATTACTTCCTCAAAAGTTAATCTATTCAGACAACATGAAAGTAGGTGTTTGCTTTACATTTCCATGTATCTTGGTTTATTAGAAAACACTATGAGAATCATATTACTTTAAATTAAATTACTTTTAGTGTTCTTGCATGTTTCCATAAGTATCCCTTACAATTTAATATTAATAAACATTCAAAATCCTTTCAGGGGAGTTCCCTGATGGTGTAGTGGCTTAAGGCTTCGGCGTTGGCGCTGTCAGCGCTGCGGCCTGGGTTCGATCCCCAGTCAGGGAGCTACCCACATACCGAAAAGCAAAAAAAAAAAAAAAAAAAAAAAATCCTTTCAGCAAGACATATTTATTTTTATTATATTGGGGTAGCATTACTAGTAAAAACTACATAGGTTCCAGGTGTACAATTCTACAATATGTCTATGTGTTCCATTATGTGTTAAATAGACAGTACCATTTGATATTTAAGTGTATAGTTAAATCGAATATTAAAATTTAGTTTACCAAAAATATCAACTTTATATGCATAAAGATAAAATTGGTTGCCTTATATTTGAGGTTGATGTATAGTTCATATTTTATCTGAAACTTGCAGGCATTTATCTTGAATGGTGTTGATCAGTATAACCATAAATATGTGCTTATTCATTTTCTGAGGGCAGATTATTCTGAATAAAGTGTGATTTGTATTTAGTTTCAACTTGAGAAGCTGTATTGCGTTACATTATAGTGCATCACAGTATAGCAGAAAAGTGAAAATACAAGATAATCTTATTTTGTTTTTTCTCAATACTGAAAATAAGTAACACAGATAAGATACTTGCTATCACTTTCAAACTTGTCCTTCTACATATATGAATATGTATAAATTTGTACATTTTAATCTGTATGACAATTATGTGAGAATGATATCTTGCATATATTATAATAAAGTATTCTTGTAAATTTTGGGTATTCTTGTCTTATTGTATTACGTAGGCTTTTCAGAAAGAAAAAAAATAATGTCATATTCAAAGTTCACTACAAAGTTAAGTCTTTTAATATTAATCTTCCAAGACTCAGACTTTTGTTAGTGTAAAGAGACTTCAATATGCTTTCCCTTTGATCTACAAATTCCTTACTGACATATTAACTCTTCACTTCTATTTCACATGAAATAATGTTTCATTATTCAACAATCAGTCTTAGAATGTTGCTATAAATTAGATATATATGCTTTTGATAGTACCATTATTAATATGAATATTACTCTTTGACATCTATGAACTTGAATTTATATAGTGCCCCAGAATATCATTACAGCAGCCATGCAAATCATTATGTACTCAAGGCCTGAGGGAAATAAATCTGAATTTTAAGAAAATTAGTCAAGAATTTGAAGCCCTTCAATGGTTACAGATGGCAATAATAACAAAATCCAAACTCTTTAAAGAAGGCCCATCATGATCTCCACCATATCTGTTCAACTTGATCTCTTTCACTTTTCTTCCCTTTTGTCCAATCTTCAATCAAGTTTTCCAATACTCTAGGAAATCTATGTGTTTGTGCTTTGCAGTCCTTTCCTCTGCTGGGAATGTCTTTCCTAATTATACTCTACTTAGATAATTTTTCTATTTCTTCAAGTTTCCACACAGATACTAATTCACTGTATAATAATAAACGAGTTTCATGTAAATAATTGCACAGCACTAGGGATATGACAATGAGTAAAAATAGTTTCTGTCTTCAAGTGGCTACCCACTGGTAGATCGTTTCAACTTACTAATCTGTGACAGAGCCCCTTTTTTGTTTCCTCATAATAACCTTTGCCTATTTTTATGACAGTATTTAGTTTCTTACTTACAATACTCATCTACTTACGAGAATTCTTAGTTAACTCTAAGATACACTGGAATAGAATTAATGTCTCTTATCCTAGACATCTTTCATCTGTCATCATATCCCAGAATCTAGCACAGGCACTGGCAAAAAGGCCAACTGTACATATTCATTTAAAAGATTAATAAATAAAATAACTTCAATGAGTGTCACATTGATTAACCAGCATTTAAATGAGAAGGATATGTAAGTGTGAACTTTTATTAAAAAAAACAACTTATCTCATTTACATGCAAGCATTTTTACATTTAACTGTTCTGGGTATACATCTTTATAATTTCCTACCACCGTAAACAGAGTGTTTTCATAAAATAGCCATATTTTTATATCTTTGGTTATCATTTGTGATCATTATTTCTGTACTTAAATAGTGATATCTTAAGGACATGGGTGTTAGTAGGTTATTTGTATTTCCATTTATAAATTCCATACTGTTTTTACTTCTTTCAAGACATTGACTTGAGATTTAATATTTTTCAATAATTTCTGTTATTTCCAAAACAACTATATGAATGTGGTACTTACTTATGCTGATGAGTATCTAAGAATCTTCCATAAATTCAAATATATATTCTCAAAGTTGAATTTTCACTGACTGAGGAAGCATACAGAAAAGCACTAAATTAAGTCTTAAAGAAAAAATCCTATTAATAATGAAAAAGGCTGTACTGTCTAGAATGAGTTTTTATTTTTTTATTCTCTTATGCTATGTGACATATTCTAGAACTACACTTTCTAGCAAGGTACCTTCTAGCCACATGTGGCTATTTAGATTTAAATTAAATAAAAATAAATAAAATGAAAAACTCAGCTTTTCAGTTGCATGTCACATTCCAATTACTAGATAGCAACCTGTGATTATTGGCTACTCCATTAGACAGTGAAGAAATAAAATGTTTCAATGATGGTATTTTCCATCCAATTAGACATTTCCATCCTATTGAAAGTAGATATTATTTGATAAGTGAAATAAAGAGATGCAAAATGTTCACTAATGAATCAGAGCTACCATATACATATTTCATAATATTCTATAGGGTTACACCTTTTATATTATGTTCCCTTTGCCTTAATGTGGGCATAAAATTTTGTTTGAAATCTTCCATCAAACAACTCATTCCATAATGTATAATGCATAATAAGTATATAAACTGTTAGAAATTAGGTACTTACCAATTCAAATGGTTCAAGTTTAACTGAATCAGATCCAATTCAAAATTGGGTATAAATGAAGATATTTCCAGATAACAAAAATAAGTTGTACTTTAATTAAATTATTTTTCTACATTGTCTATTTTATGTTTCAAAAACATAAATCCTATATACTATAAAACACTTGAAAATGTAGGCATACAGCTTAAGTTTCAGGCCCGATTTTCTAAAATTTTCCAATAATTAATCTAAAATTGAGTATTTGACCATCTAAAATACAACTTTGCCATTATTTTAATAACTTTGAAAATCTCAGAATTACTGATATATTGTATAGCCAAGTTTCTTAGAGTTGGTGGATTGTGAAGTGAAAGCCAACACTGATCTGGGTTTTAGTGTATTGAGGATATTAATATATTAATATATTTGAAAAGGTGATTAGTGCCCTTTAACTTAGTAATTTATGAAATGCTCATATATGTGCTAGGCTTTTTTTGCTTGTTTTGAGGATCAGTAATGAAATAATTGACATTCTCTCCTTGTAAGATTTCAATTGTATCTAAAATACAATCTATTTTTTCTTATTTTTGAAAAAATAAAGAAAAATAAATAATATATGTTCAACAGTACATATCATGGCAAAAGAAAAAATACTATTAGAAGGAACTAGAGAAATCTTTCATCATGTCTACCGTCACTCTCCCTAATTAAAGTCTCTTAATCTTAAAACATTCACTTCATTTTGTGCTATTAAATATCAATTCATTTTCTTTGTTAATAATTCCAAGTGGAACCAAACTTAACTTGAACTTTTGGTACCATTAAGATCACTTGAGTTAACATATTATATAAAAAAACAAAATTATCTGAAAGCTATGTATCAATTAGGGGAAAGGGGCTCACCTTATTGAGTGGTATAAAAAAATAGAGGACTTGAATATATAAAATCAGAAATGAAAGAAAAGGATTGACAACAGACATCACAATAATACCAAAAAAAAAAGTTTAGAAAAATACTTCAAGTAACTCTATGCCAACAAATAGGACAATCTGAAGAAATAAAGAAATTCCTAGAAGCATATAAACTTCCAGGGCTGAATCAAGAAGAAACAGAAAATCTGAACTGACTGATTACTAATGAAATGTATCAGTAATCAAAATATTCCCAACAAACAAAAGTCCCTGCTGGCTTTACAGGGGAATTTTATCAAACATTCAAACAACAAAAATTAACACCTATTCTCAAACTATTCCAAACAATTCAAGAGGAGGGAAAGCTCCCAAGCTCATTTTATGAGGCAAACATTACCCTGATTCCAAAACCAAACAAGGACATCACAAAAAAAGAAAACTATGGGCCGATATCTCTAATAAACATAGATGAAAAAATCCTCTATAGAATATTAGTAAACCAAATTCAGCATGATCAAGTTGGGTTCATTCCTGGTACGTGAGGTTGGTTCAATATCCACGAATCCATGAACTTGATACACCATATAAACAGAATGAAAAATGAAAATCATATGATCATAACAATAGATACAGAAAGAGCATTTGACAAAATTCAGCATGCATTTATGATAAAAACTCTCAGCAGAGTGGGAATAGAGAGAACATATTTCAATATAATAAATGCCATATATGAAATCTCACAACTACTATCATACTGAATGAGAAAAAGCTAAAAGCATTCTCTTTAAGATCAGGAACAAGGTAAATATGTCTATGTTCACTACTTTTATTTAACATAGTACGGGAAGTGCTAGCAATCAGATAAGGAAAAGGAACAAAAGGTATCCAAATTGGAAAGAAGGAGGTAAAACTGCCATTGTTTGCAGATGACATTATACTATACACAGAGAACCCCAAAGATTCCACAAGAACTATTAAAACTGATAAATTTAGAAAAGTAGTAGGATACAAAATTAATATTCAGACATCAGTTGCATTTTTATACCTCAATAATGACTATCAGAAATAGTAATTAAGAAAATAATCCCATTCATAATTGCATCAGAAAAATAAAATACCTAACAATAAATTTAATCAAGGAAGTAAAAGACAAGTATTCAGAAAATTATAAGAGGTTGAAAAGAAAAATTGAAGAAGATACCAATAAATGGGAACATGTACCATGCTCATTAATAGGAAGAATTTACATAGCTACAATGTCAATACTACCCAAAGCAATCGATAGATTCGATGCAATCCTTTCTAAAATATCAATTGTATATTTCACAAAATTAGAACAAATAATCCTAAAATTTTTATGGAACCATAAAAGACCCTGAATAGCCTCTGCAATCCTGGGAAAGAAAAGCAAAGTTGGAGGTATCACACTAACTAATATCAAATTATACTACAAATTCATAGTAATCAAAACAGCATGGTATTTGCATAAAAACAAACACACAGATCAAGGGAACAGAAATAAATCCATACCTATATGGCAAAGGAAGCAAGAGTATACATTGGGGTAAAGAGACTCTATTCAATAACTCGTGCTGAGAATCTTGGACAGATACATAAAAAATGTACAAGTTGGTAGTTACCATATAGGCACAGGAATGTGGCATACAGTATGAGAAATAGTCAATAATATTATAAAAACTATGTGCAGTGTCAGATGGGCACTATTAGGGGGTTCACTTCATAAATTACATAAATGCCTAATCACTACCCTGTAAACTGGAAACTAATATAAATAATAGTGAATGTCAACAATAATTTAATAAAATATACAGTCATGGGATGTAGAGTACAGCATAGGAAATATAGGTGATGGTATTGCAATAGCTATGTAAGGTGTCAAATGGGTAGTAGCCTTGTTGGGGTTATCACTTTGTGAAGTATATAAATATGTAATCACTATGTTGTTTTGTATACCTGAAACTGATAATAAAAAAGAAGAATTACTTTTTGTTGTCAACTTGCTTTGGTTATATACTATGATGATGAATGACAATACCAACACACTGGTTATTATGATTAATGATTGCTGCGGGTCATCATGATTTCCTCTTTATTCCCCTACTCCTCCTTGTTGTCCTTTTTCTTTTCTTTATGAAAAATTGATACTCAAATGGAAGTTCTGAAAAATAACTTTGCTGCTAGTCTAAGAATTTTTTTAAAGGTTAAGTTAGTTCAATTTAAGGTATGATATTAGAAACTAATTAAAACTAATACCATTTTTTCACACATTATTCATTTGGTAGGCAAAAACTCCACCACTATATAGCTAATATGGCAGTGTGAACATATTATGATGAAATATTGTCCTTCCTTATTACATTATTCCTTTAGGGTTGGAAAAGGGATGGAAGGGAAGAGAGTGAATGAGGGAAAAAGGAAGAACAAGAAAAAATAAAGAAGAGAAGGAAGGAAGGAAGGAAGGAAGGAAAGCAGAGGAGGCAGGGTGGAGGGTGGGAGATAGAAATAAAAGAAAGAGTTTTCGAGTGATAAACTGCCTTCATTGGAATTTGAACTATTTATATTTTACTGGTGATCATGAATAAACTCTCACAAGTTACCTCTTAAATATTCACTTAAACAACTTGACAAAATATGACAGGTTTGATCCTCCCACTTGCTATATAGGTATTTTCAATGAGAGAACTGATGCCACTAGTTCAAACTACACTTATGTAAGCTCAACAAAAGTGGCAGCTTGGCATAAAATCAGACAGGCTTAATGATAGTAACGCTGGTGCGCTGACAAATGTGGGCACTCTTTAAACAGCTCGTTGAAAGGTTGGCTGCTGAAATTGTAGCAAAGTGATTCATTTGCTAAAAAGAAAAATAAAGTATATATTATAATTTAGAAAACAGCCTTTAGAAAATAGATCCTGTCTTAATTTGCAATCTCTGCTTTCAGAAGCAAAATATAAACTTCTCCAAAATAGACATTTATCTTATGGGTTTACCATTTACCAAATTAAGAAATTAGATTCCATTTTTGTCTTTATTCTATTAATATAAATTTTATGGTCTTTAAATTGACCTTTAGCTGACTTTGCTACTAAAAAAAGCTACATAAAAAGCAGTAAGAAAAAACTAGAGATTTACATAAAGGATTGTGTATTTCAATACTGTCCTTTGTTTAACATTGTAATATTTAAATGCTTCGTTGATATATTAGATTGGTGCAAAACTAATTGCGGTTTTTGCATTGTTGAAATTTGCTGTTTGATAGTGGAATACATTTTTAAATAAATATGGTTATGTTACACATTATTTTACAGTGCATTTCTCACTTTATTTTTTTTGCTAATGACTTATTACTTGCTATTTATTTTATATTATATATTTAAGAGTAATTGGATAGTTCTACCTAGATAAAATTGATTATACAAGTTACCAATGCAGAACCCTACTGCTATGCTTAATCATCTCTAAGTGGATTAGTTGAGTTTATTCTGTTATAAATCATATGTTGTTGCTTCATTTTTATAAGGGAAATATTTCACAAATTTTCAAGCCATGTAAACTAAAAAATTAATATGAAATGTATGTGAAAGAGAGAAGTGCAAGATGAAATCACATAAATTTGGCACATGTAAAATTTGGAAATAATTGCTCATCTATTCAAAGATGCTTGTTTTCTGCATTTTAGCTTTTATCTGCTACCTTCTATTAAAAGGTCTGTATTAGTTGTGAAATAACAGTGGCAACTCCTTAATAGAAAAACTGTATCTTTAAGGAAAAGTTTTTGTGTCATTTTGCCTCATATAAAAATTTACAAGCATAATTTCTGACTTCATGACCATCACGAATGACAATCATTTTGCTTAATACATTCTATTTTGCCACTGCTAATTATGCTCTATTCTACTAATTACATTAAAACTAATATCTTAAAAGTGAGCCAGAGATAGGAATAGAAGTTATAGCAATGCAACCCTTTACTATTTCTAATCTCTGAATTGGTAAGTTAATGTTTGCAATTCTCCCCAGGTAGTAAATTTGTCAGAGGAAAGTCTTAATAGAGTCTATTGATTTAAATAGCTTTTGAGGCCTATTTTCTCTACAGATATGAAAATCCACTTTGAGAATTCCAAGAAAGGCTTGACTGCCTATGAGTAATAAATTGATGCTTTTAATATTTTTCAGGAAGGTCTAAAGCTGAATACCAATAGGTTGGTTAACCTCATGTTTGACTTGATCAGGAATTTCTAAAATACATAAGCACCAAATGTTCAAGTTCATATCCTAGTAAGAATGTACTTTCATCAGGTTTTGCTCATCAGGGATTCTGATATTCTATATGATAAATCCCAGAACTTGAGCTTTTTAAAATTATTTTTGGATGATTCAATAGAATTTATCTGTTCCATTCTATTCTAATTCTTATACTTACTGACATTTAATTTTCAACAGGAGTGAAAAGATAATTCAATGGAAAAAGGATACTGTTTTCAATAAATGGTGGCTGGACAAGTATATATCCACGTGCAAAATAGTGCTTTTGGATCCCTATCTCACTCCAGACATAAAAATTAATTCAACATTGATCAATGGCCAAATGAAAATGTAAAACTCCTAGAAGAAAATTTAGAGGAATAAATCTCATAACCTTGGGTCAGGCAAAGTATTTTTAGATATGACACAAAAAAGCTCAATTAATAAAATTAAAGCAGGAAGACAGTTGTACTTCATCAAAATTTAAAATTGTTTTGGCTTCAAAGGACAACTATCAAAAAATTGAAGTAACACACAGAATTGGAGGAGATATTTGCAAATCACATATCTGATAAGAGACTTGTAGGCAGACCATGAAAAGAATGTTTGCAACTCAATAATAAAAAGACAAATAGGTAAATTAAAAATAACCAGAGGATTTCACTGTATATTTTCTAAGGAAGATATACAAATGGAAACAAGCATAGGAAATGATACTTAACATTATTAACCAATTGGGAAATGTGAATTAAAATGACAATGAGATATCATGATTGTCACACCTGCTAGAATGGCTATCATCAAAAAGAGACAATAACAAGTGAGGAGACTGGAATTCTACTAAATTTTTGTTTGTAAATGGAAATGGTATAAGATCACTGGAAAATAGTTTGGTAGTTTCTCAATAACTTAAATATAGGGTTACAAAGTGATACAACATTTTTACTTTAGGTACATAACCAAGAGAAATAAAAATATATATCCACACAAAAACTTGTGCATGAATGTTTATAGCAGCATTGGCCACAGCCAACATTGATGCCCTCTGACTGATAAATAATGAAGAAAATTTGATCTCTCCATACAATGGAATATTATTTTGTGATAAAACTTATAAAGTGCTGATATTTGCTACAGTATGAATGAACTTTGAAATATATTATATGAAAGAAGCCAGCCACAATAGACCACACATTACATGATTCTAAATATATGAAATGCCCAGATTAGGAAAATGTACACATAGAGAAAATGAAATAGTGATTATCTAGGGATGGAAAAGGGATAGGAAGGGTGATGGCTAATGACTATATTACTTTAAGGGGAGCAGTGGTAATTAAAATTTGTTAAAACTAGAATGTGGTGATAGCTGCACAATTATTTTACGCATTAAAAAACAGTGAACTGTTCATTTTAAATGGCTATATTTTAATATGTAAATTATACCTCAATAAAGTCGTTAGAGTAATGCAAACACGTTAAAAAATTTAAATTTGAGAATTAAATTTCACTATTAAAGTCAACATTACATAATTATTTAAATCACAAAAAAATGAAGTAGAACACAGAGATCTACAATAGAGAACATTAATGAAGTAAAAAACTGAATCTTTGAAAATAATAAAATTTAAGAAACAGTAAGACTGATCAAAAACAAACAAATAAAAACCAGAGAAACATTACCCTAGTAAACATTATTGTCATCCATCAATTTGCTCATAACTAAAATATGAAGGTATCATGGTAACTTCATCCTTCTCACTCTCTAAAGATGGTGAATTCCAAAGGTCTTTATGGGAAGTGTCAGAACATAAGACTCAGAGGTGGCTATCAAGTATGGAGGATAATAATTCTAAATATGTATATCATAGTGAAACTCACAAGTCTCAAAGTTTATTTTACATATATTATCCCATCTCCACAGCAACAAAGAAGGGAAGAATATTAATTATATTTATTATATCATATGTTATACTATAGTATACAAACCTATTCAATATTATGATGTTTGAAGTTTTTCAAGATTATAAAGATGGCTCAATAAAACGAGAATATTATATATTTTCATGAAAAATATACATAGTATTTACTTTGCCAAAAGCCAATAAATTTAACATACTAAATTTATGTAATTAGTTTTGAATCTATAAATTGAAATGTATTTTTTAAATCATTTGATAACAAGACTTATTTGTTGCTTTTTAATGCAAAATTGTTATTTTCTTTATTAACAACAATCAATATGAATCTAAAACAATTGTCCATGAATCTAAAACAATTGTTCTTGAATATTCCATTTTTTCCAATGAATATATAAAGTAAGAAAGTCTTACATTGTTATTTGCATTCACATATATTAAACAGTAATTTATCTTAACCATAGAGAATAACTAACATATGAATAAATTAGTAATATATGCACATAAAAGGAAAGGTAGGAAAAAAGAAAGATATCCCATAATATTATTATTCTTTTTTTAATATTTCTAAAGAATTTGTTTTTTTATTATTAAATTTATTGGGGTGATACTGATTTGTAAAATTATATAGGTTTCAAGTGTACAATTCTATAATGTATCATCCATATACAGAGGGTGCCAAAAAATGTATACACATTTTAAGAAAGGAAAAACTATTAACATTGTAATACTCAGCATATACCAGTAATAAAAGAAAGATGAATACAAATCACATTTGACTTCAACAATTACAAGAGGTGCTCAAGTGGTTACCATCAGTATTTACGTAATACATAGATAACATCTCTTAAAATGTGTGTACATTTTTTGGCAGCTCCAATATTGTATTGTACACTCACCACCCAGAGTCAGTTCTCTTTCCAGCACCATATATTTGACCCTTCCACCCCATTTTGAAGATTTGTCTTGTAAAGTAAATATAACATTCTAGGTAACAGATTAGACTTCAGTCAATTAAAAATTTTAAATATGATTTTCCTTTCATCTACTTGGTACAGGCTTGCCAAATGGTCAGTGCTCAATCTCCATAATTAACTGTCTCTACCACTACCCATATGGACAAGAAATGTTGAGGTTGCCCTTCTCGGTTAAAGAAAGAAAATGTTGGGAATACTAAGAAAACGACTTTGATTTATCATTATTTATTCCAGATTACGAATAATTTCTCTTTTAGTGCCTTTAGTACTGTATAAAGGAAAATAAAAATTTGAGCCTTATTTCATCCTTTCAATTGGAAAGCTTCATTGTTTATCTCTGTCTTTCTCTCCTAGTCCATTCCCATTCTCCTCAAAATACGGTTTTCCTTACACCCAACACCTTATTTCACTTATTATATCACTTGCCCTTAAAACTTTCTTGCAAAGTTTCAAATTGCATGATTTTTCTATTCAAGGTTTAATTGGCCATGACTTCCATTTCTCTCATCATGAGGGAATACATTTTTATTTTCATGATTGGAAGTCAGTCTTCCCTCAAGGAAGACTATACTTTTGATAGGGTGAATCTGTCAGCTCGAATTTCTAGTTGATAATTTCCCAGCAGGCTGACAGATTTGCCCATTTTGCCTTTTCACCCTTCATTGCTCAGCTTTTTGTTTCAAATTCCTGTCTTAATAGCAATTAAAGGCATGATAGAAGAGGCCCACCATTATCAGCATTAGAAATATATGCAACTGAATGAAACAGCAGATGACAAAGCATTTGTGTTCTTTTTTTCTGCCAACAAATGACATATATTTACTAGGACAGATGCTTATGATTTTATTATTATTCTCAATATGTTTATAATAATCTAAGTATTATTCTGAATTTGCACGGACATGATATTCTGTGAATATAAGCAAGACAATAACACATTCTTGCTACATTTATATATAACTTAAGCTTAGATTCAATATTTATAATATTTTGTTGCATTTAAAATACACTTTAATATATAATGTCCATTTGGTTAGATGAAATAATATATGTGCCATATTGGTTCTACCTGTGAACTCTTGATATTCTGGAATATTATTATACAAGTTGATTTTCCTTTCTTGTAAGTGATACATTTATAGTTAAATACTATTTTTCAACAATTATTTAAAGAGTTCCTACTATGTGCAATTAAACAAACAAGATCCATGCTTACATATGAGTTTCATTAGTGGAGAGAGAAAAAATAAATGTTAAAAAGTAAAAAGTGTAGTATATTACTGATTATTATAAGACTGATAATATGGCATACACCTATGTATGGAAGAGAACACTGATTAAAACCACAACAACATAAAATAAATTTTTATATGATCAAGCATGAAATGCATCCGTGTGCATCTGCTGGGGTTGGGAAAAAGTCTGTTGGGAAAAAGGAGGTTAGAGGCAACCATTAGGAATGGAGCTCCTGTGTCAGTACCTGTAAGATTTTTCTGGCAAACAAACCATCCCAGTTGGAAATAGTCACTTTTTAGAAAAAAATGAGTGATATTGATTCTCTGAGAAATGTAATGTATACAACTTTAGTATATGAAAGTACAGAAAAAATTACACATATTAAATATAATTTCAAACTCTTCGTAAAATACCTTCCTTTTTACTCAGGTAACAATTGTCTAAATGTGTCTCATCATTGCATTGTTCTCATAATTTTCATGACTTTACTTATCATGTGCCAATAAACTTCTGAGATTTTCTCCAATTTTTCTCTTTTAAAATATTATCTTACGATAGCACCTTGCTGACTGTGACCTTGTTATCAACTCCACTGTCACAAGATCTGATTTAATCTCCAAGTGAAATGCAGATTAATTCTCATACCCATTCAAATGTGCCCTCTTCTAAAGCTGCTAAAAATATAAAATTTTTTATTTCTAGTTTTACGAAATTAATAGTGAACTTATTTCTAGTGCTTAGAAACTTTTCTTAAGATTTGCCTAAATATTTTTTTCAGAATATTTTATCCTCATAGAATTCAGAATAAATTTAGGTAAATTCATAATAATTGTTTAGCTAAAAATAGTTGTTTGGAGACATTTGAATGTACTTACACTAAAAAAGTGAAGAAATATTACATTCTGCATTTTTAATTAAATCACTGTTAATTGAGAGTTTAACTTGGAAATATTAACTCAAGAGCAATAAATTGGCTGTGATATGATGATAGTTCAAGTTGTAGGCACAATAGAAAATCGATAATATTTATTTCCCTTTTGTTACTCTACTTCTCTAAGAGTGATTTTTCCTCCATTAAAACTTACTAAATTTGTTCTGTATCACTTAACTGCAAGACAACAACTTACATATGAATCCCTGATGATATATTAATGAAATAAGGCTAGAGATCTGCTTCCATCATTTTAAAATAACACATTTTTCTTACTATGAACATTATGCATGTTCATTATAAAATATTTAGAAAGTAAAGAAAAAATATGAGGAAAATATAAATGATTTATAATTCAATCATCTGTGATAGCCTCAGAGTTAACAACAGAAATATTTTTATGTGCCTATATAAGAATATTTTATTCAGAATATCTGCAGAGCGATGTATATACTCCAATACATTGTTATTTGTGTTAAAATATTACCCAATATTATGATTTTTGGTACTTACTTAACATTAATTTATACAGTTCTTAAAAACTTTAATTAGCAATATCAGATTATTTCATTTTAATGTGCCTATAAAGTAATTCATATAACTATTAACATTGATGTTTTTCTGATTATTTCTATTCATATGCTCAAGAATGAGTGCATTATATATTGAATGTGTACGTTGATTGCATTCAAGAAATAGAATTGCAAAACTAAACAATTCATGTTTTTTTTATATAAAATTTTAGTGTGTTCAAATACTTACATGTTAGAATGTACCCTAAAAATACATTAAATAATACAAACCTTTAATCTTCCACTCTAGAGACAAAACATATTTCTTTGCTTTTCTACTATTAAAATCAAACAATTTTATAGCTTGATTTAAATTTGGGTTTGTGTGTGTGTGTGTGTGTATTTGTATATTGCCTATACATCTAGTTTGCCCTTATTTCAATAAGGTATCTGTTATTTATTTATCTTAAAAAATAACTTATTTCAAATATTGACATCATACATATTTTAAATGTTTCTAATTTAAAATGTCTTTGATACAATTTTTATAAATGGATCAAACATAGCATAATTGGTTTTAAAAAATATGTATAAAAATTCAGGAGCATGACTACAAAACAATCAAATAGTATCAGAAAAAACAAAAACAAAAACAAAAAGAACCTGTTACAATCTCTTACTTAATGCCATGTTTATAGCTATAAATGTACCTAAAATGCCTATATCTACCTATCATCTATAGATCATCTATCTCTTATCTTTCCACCACTTATATTTCAACTATCTAAGATATTTATCTTGAAAAGTGATATTTGAAAGACTGTTATAACAAGCTAAAGTCATAAATTTGGAAGACAAGAAAAAGTTCTGTAAATGTTCATGACAATAACAATTATTCATAATACCTTCCTAGAACATGTATAAAAATATTAAATTACTTAAAAATAATATATATTTGGATAGAGGTTGTCACTGTTTGTTTTAATAAAGTAATTTTGTTATTAGAAAAATGAATATATTTAAATACTCATTATTTGTTTCCCATAACAAGCAATCAATATATAAAAAAACTAAAGAAAATTATTTTCTTTCATCTCCTTTCTGAAGAAATGGAATAAAATCCTTACAAAGGAAACAAGGATTGAAAATAAAGTTTCAAAACATTTTAATGCCAATTACTACTATACATTGAATTTTTAAAGTCAATTACTAATTCCACTATATATTTTATTTACTAGTTAGACTTCTCTAATAATAGCAATAATAATAGTAAAGAAATCAATTTAAAATTTTTGTAAACTTCTGACTGATTAAAAAACACTTACATCACTAATTAGAGGTGGATTTGATTGGACATATGTTCCCTTACAGGTGTTCTTGCAGATTTTTCTAGGTACTCAGTATATCATTTATTCATCAATAAATATTTAATGAATATTTTAAAATATCAGTCATTGAGTACAACTTTGGGAAGAGTGAAGAACAGAAGTGACATCTTGTAGTAATGGAACGTATGGATCAAAGCTGATAGTAATTAAATAATTGTCGTAACTAATTTATAGTTGTCAGCTGGCTATCTGCTCTGAAGAAAAGGCGAAGAATCGATGTGAGCACACAGCAAAGCAACAGGACCTAGACCATGGAGTAGCTTTCTGTGGGACCTAGGTGATGCTGAGCTTCTCCTATGCAAGAATTATATTTATCTTTGTATCTCCAATGATAAGTACATTAATTAGCATATAGAGAGTAATCCAACCTTTCAATCGACTTTCTGTAACAAATTTTAAATGATCTTATATAGTCAGAACTATAAGAATAGCTATTGTTAAAATTAATTAATATACAAAAATAAGCTATTAAGATGTCAACATAAGACACATCCAAACCTGTAGAGAATTTTTACAGAGGTTTGCTTGACAACACATGGCAGGAAGCAAGATCTCAATTGCTCCAGTGTAACAGTTTTGCAGTTTCTTTTATAGATTTGGAATTAAGGAGAGAAAGTGAAAACAATTACACAGAGGTGGGAGAAAGCAAGGCAGGGATCGGATTACAGGATAAGTTAAGATTATGGGCTCTGTTGAAGGTGGTCATGCTTTAGAAGGAAGGATCCGAAAGGATGGTCACTTATAAGAAGGAGCGGTCTAAAAAAGGGAATTTCAAAGGTGTGTTAACCAAGGCGCACAGAAACTATGGACAGGGCTTGCTTAAGGCAAAAATAAATATATAAATAAAGAAGTTATATGCCTGAGGCATAATCACACACCATGACCCTCTCAGTTAGGAATTTATGATCAGATGATCACCATATGAGGTACTTTCTGTAGAGTCCTTTTTTTTTTTTGTCCACAAAGAGATAATATGTAGTTCATTGATGGTAAAATACTTTCTATTTTATAAAAAGACTATCTAAAACTGAGATAAACTATTGTATTTTTAAAAAATCAAGAAAAAAATTTTTTCATTTAAATCTATATACCATATTTTGCCATGTATAATGTTCACATTTTGCCCAAATTTGTGAGAGAAAATAAAGGATGTACATTACACATGGATAATATTAATTCCATATCTATATAAATGATTCTAATTTTATTTATGCTTATAAGTTAAATTTGTTACATAAAATTTCTTGTATCATAGTATGTTAAAAAATAATGCTGAGAGGAGGACAAGATGGCGACCAGACAGAAGGTCCCTAAAGCCTCTCCCAGAAAACACAATTGAACGGCAACCCAGGAGCCAAGAAAGAGGACCTTTGGTGACAAAAAACAACAGCAGAGACATCCACGCATCGCAAGTAAACACCTAAAGGTTGGAAAGAAAGGGGCGAGCGGGAGAGAGGAGAAGGAGCAGAAACGGATCACAACAGGACCCCATCGCGGCTGACTGCAGTGCATGGGAGGGGAAAGTCAAGGGGCGACAAGAGGAAAAGCCCTAGCAAAGCGGCAGAATAAGTGGGAGTCCGTTGGGGAACTGGGCTGGGGAGCTGGAATTTGGTACAGCGAGTTGGGGACAGACCTTGGGAGCCAGCCTCTGGAACTCTTGAGTGGTAGCAGGGCTGAGCGAGGACTCTTAACTGCAGAGACGACATCTTGGCTCTAGGTTCCCTTCAGACCCACAGCGCAGGCGCGCGCAGCTCCTGAACAGGTCTGCAGTTCCTGGTCCCAGCCCGCTGAGGGGGCGAGCCAGCTGCCAGCACGGTGTGCACAGCTCCTGCATGGGGTTGTGGCTCCCATTTTCGGCCTGCGGCACAGGCGGACCGGCTGCCAGCGCAGCATGCGCGGCTCCTACACGGGGCTGGGGCTTCCCTTCCGGGCCCGCTGCAGAGGCGGGCCGGCTGCCTTCCTACCGCGGGGTCAGACCCACAGCTTCGGACTTGTGTGCATGCCTGCTCGCGCACCCCTGGGTCCTAAAAGCAGTGTGAGCCAGCAGACACTGCCCCAACATTTGACCACGGAAGCAGGCCCGGGAAGAAAGGCAGATTTGATAGCATTCGCCCCAGCCAGCAGGAGAAGCCTGGGCCTGCATCACCCAGCTTCCCTAGTATAGGACAGAAGGTGGAGTTGCCCCGGTGTGACTTTTGTTGGCCTCTCCCCTTTCCTACAACCTCCCCAACCAACTAACTAACTACAGGAAGTGAAGGGACCATGATAGGTGTGCACCACCTCCAAATGCAGCAGGAGACCGGAAATAAGAAATAAGCAACCTCTCTCTCTCCCAAAACTTGCCCCCCCCCGAACCACCTCGTGTCTGCCCTACAGTAAGACACCACAAATACCAATCTGGGCTCCTGGGCACTACTGAACATAATGCCCTCATGTCAAAGAGGAAGAACCCAGCAGATAGGATGAATTCCTTAAAAACTAAAACTCCTCAGAAAGAACAGAAAATTTATCAAGACAGCTTCTCAGACCTAAAAGTTTCTGAATTAAGTGACAGAGAATTTAAAGGAGCCATTCTAAAGGCTGTGAGACAAATGAAAACATACTGGCAGAGCACCATGGCTGACATAAACAACATAAAAAAGGACATGAATGACATAAAAAAGGAACTCCATGAACAAAAGGAACAACTTAACAAAGAAATTCAAAACATAAGGAAGATTGAGATGGAAATGCAAGAGATAAATAATACAATAAAAGAAGTGAGAAATGAAATAACTGCCATAGGAACAGGGCCAACCAGATGCAGGAAAGAATTAGAAATATTGAAGATCGGAACATGGAAACAGTTCAGAAAAAGGAAGAGAGGGAATACAGAACCAAAAGGATTGAAAGAGCTCTACAAGAACTATCTGATGCCATGAGGCAAAACAACATCAGGATAATAGGAATAGAAGAATGGATAGAGCATTCTACAGAGAGCATACTCAAACAAATAGTAGATGAAAACTTTCCAAACCTATGGAAAGATCTGGAACCCCAAGTTCAAGAAGAAAACAGGTTCCCTGGATATCTGGACCCTAACAGATCTTCTCCAAGACACATGGTACTAAAGATGTCCAAAACTAAAGACAAAGAGACAATTCTCAAGGCTGCCAGGGAAAAAAGAACTAAAACCTTTAGAGGAAAACCCAACAGGCTGGCATCAGATTTCTCAACAGAAACTCGGCAAGCCAGGAGGGAGTAGAATCCAATATTCAAAAATTTAAAAGAGAGGAACTTCCAGCCAAGAATGAATTATCCAGCAAAATTATCTTTCAGATATGAAGGTGGAATAAAGACCTTCTCAGACACACAGAAGCTGAGGGAATTTGCCAGCACAAGGCCAGCACTCCAAGAAATACTGAAGGAGCCTCTTCGACCTGAAACAAAACATCAGGAAAAATGGAACAAAGTTGAGGCAACAAGAAAGAAACAAAAATAAAACAAAAACAAACAAAGAAATAAGTAATGGCCACAGGAAATCCTCACATATCGATCATCACTCTAAATGTTAATGGACTGAACTCACCAATAAAAAGACACAGAGTAGCAGACTGGATTAAAAAACAGATCCCATCCATATGCTGTCTCCAAGAAACACACCTCAGCTGTAAGGACAAACACAGAATATCAGAGTAAAAGGATGGGAAACATTACTTCAAGCAAATGGTAACCAGAGAAAAGCAGGAGTTGCCACACCGATATCTAATGAAATAAACTTCAGGTTAAAAAAGACAGTAAAAGACAAGGATGGACATTACATAATGATAAAAGGAACAATATAACAATAAGAAGACTTGACACTAATTAATATATATGCTGCCAACCAGGATGCACCAAAATATACAAAGAAACTGCTAACAGATTTGAAAGGAGAAACTGATGAACACACAATCATTGTGGGAGACTTAAAAACCCTGCTAACAGCCGTGGACAGATCATCCAAACAGAAAATAAATTAGGAAATATCAGCTCTAAATGACACATTACAGCAATTGGACATAATTGACATTTACAGGACACTTCATCCAGCAAAAAGAGACTATTCCTTCTTTTCTAGTGCACATGGAACATTCTCAAGGATAGACCATATGCTGGGACACAAAAGTAGCCTCAGCAAATTCAAGAAGATCAAAATCATACCAAGTGTATTCTCAGACCATAAAGCTTTGAAATTGGAGATCAACTGTAAAAGGAAAGCAGAAGGAAACACATACACATGGAGAGTAAACAACAGCTTATTAAAAAAGGACTGGATAAAAGAACAAATAAAAGATGAGATTAAAAAATATATAGAAACTAATGACAATGAAAATACAACATATCAGAATTATTGGGACACAGCGAAAGTGGTAATAAGAGGGAAATTTATATCACCACAGGCCTATCTTAAGAAACAAGAAAAATCACAAGTAAACATCTTAACATCCCATCTTAAAGATTTAGAAAAAGAAGAGCAGACAA
Organism: Lyroderma lyra; assembly: GCA_004026885.1. Lineage (NCBI taxonomy): Eukaryota > Metazoa > Chordata > Mammalia > Chiroptera > Megadermatidae > Lyroderma > Lyroderma lyra. Next base: position 142,881 of record PVJL010000963.1, on the reverse strand, counting down.
AACCCAAAGTCAGCAGAAGGAAAGAAATAATAAAAATTAAAGCAGAGCTAAAACAATTAGAGAACAAAAGGACAATAGAAAAAATTAATATTACGAAGAGCTGGTTCTTTGAGGAACTCAACAAAATTGACAAACCCCTGGCTAGACTAATCAAAGGACAAAAGGAAAGGACACAAATATCTAAAATTAGAAATGAAAGGGGAGAAATTACCACTGATACCACAGAAATACAAAGGATTATAAGAAAATTTTATGAAGGACTTTATGCCACTAAATTTAACAACCTAGAGGAAATGGACAAGTTTCTAGAAACTTATAGCCTACCTAGACTGAACCAAGAAGAACTGGATAATCTAAATAGACCAATTGATAGTGAAGAGATTAAGATGACTATCCATAATCTCCCTAAAGGCAAAAGCCCTGGACCAGATGGTTTCACCAACGAGTTTTACCAAGCATTCAAAGAAGAATTGATACCTATCCTCCTCAGACTCTTCCAAAAAATTGAAGAGGAAGCAATACTTCCTAACTCGTTGTATGAGGCCAACATAACTCTAATACCAAAGCCTGGCAAAGACAACACAAAGAAAGAAAACTATAGACCAATATCTCTGATGAATACAGATGCAAAAATTCTAAACAAAATATTAGCAAACAGAATACAACAATGCATCAAAAAGATCATACATCAAGATCAAGTGGGATTCATCCCAGGAGCATAAGGATGGTTCAACATACGAAAATCAATCAATGTGATATACCACATAAACAAAATCAAAGATAAAGACCACATGGTCATTTCAATTGATGCAGAAAAAGCTTTCAACAAGGTACAGCATCCATTTATGATCAAAACACTAAATAAAATAGGTATAGAAGGAAGTATCTCAACATAATAAAGGCCATATATGACAAGCCCTCAGCTAACATCATACTGAATGGAGAAAAGCTGAAGCCTATTCTCCTAAAATCCAGAATAAAGACAGGGATGCCCCCTGTCACCACTACTATTTAATATAATACTGGAAGTTCTAGCCACAGCAATCAGGCAAGAGAAAGGAATAAAAGGTATCCAAATTGGGAAAGAAGAGGTCAAATTGTCACTATTTGGGGATGACATGATCCTTTATATAAAAAATTCCCAAGATTCCACCAGGAAACTATTAGAAACAATAAACGAATATAGTAAAGTTGCAGGATACAAAATCAATGTAAAAAAATCAACAGCATTCCTATATACAAACAACGACTCCACAGAAAACGAAATGAGGGAGTCAATTCCTTTTGCTATCACAACAAAAAGAATGAAATACCTGGGAATTAACTTAACAAAGAATGTGACAGACTTATACACAGAAAACTATAAGACACTTTTGAAAGAAATTGAAACAGACTTTAAGAGGTGGAAAAATATCCCCTGTTCATGGATAGGAAGACTTAACGTTGTTAAAATGGCCATTCTTCCCAAAGCAATCTACAGATTTAATGCAATATCCATCAAAAACCCACAATCATACTTTCGTGAAATAGATAAAAGAATTAGTAAATTTATATGGAACCATAAAAGCCCTCGAATTGCCAAAGCAATACTACATAAAAAGAATAAGGCTGGTGGTATTACATTCCCTGACTTCAATTTATACTACAAAGCATCAATAGTCAAAACAGCGTGGTACTGGCAGAAGAACAGATATACAGACCAATGGAATAGAACTGAAAACCCAGAAATATAAACCCAGAAATTTATGGACAAATAATTTTCGATAAAGGAGCAAAAAACATACAATGGGAAAAAAAAGTCTCTTCAGTAGGTGGTGCTGGGAAAACTGGAAAAACATATGCAAAACAAGGAACTTGAGTTGTGAACTCTCTCCATATACAAAAATTAACTCAAAATGGATTAACGACCTTCATATCAGACCTGCAACAATAAACTGTATAGAAGAAGACATCAGTACTAAACTTACAGACCTGTGACTCAAGGAAGACTTCATGAACCTAACCTCAAAGGCAAGGGAAGTAAAAGCAAAAATAAATGAATGGGACTGTATCAAACTAAAAAGCTTCTGCACAGCAAAAGAAACCATCAACAAGGCAAAGAGACAGCCAACTGAATGGGAGAAAATATTTGCGAATAACGCATCAGATAAGGGTCTAATATATAAAATATATAAAGAACTAATAAGACTTCACAACAAAAAAACAAACAACCCAATTGAAAAGTGGGCAGAAGAACTAAACACACACTTCTCCCACGAAGAAATACAAATGGCCAGCAGATATATGAAAAAATGCTCATCCTCATTAGCTATCAGGGAAATGCAAATCAAAACCACAATGAGATACCACCTCACACCTGTGAGAATGGCTATTATCAACAAGACAAGGAATAACAAGTGCTGGAGAGGATGTGGAGACAAAGGTACTCTGGTACACTGCTGGTGGGAATGCAAATTGGTACAACCACTGTGGAAGGCAGTGTGGAGGTTCCTCAGAAAATTGGGAATGGAGTTACCATTTAACCCAGCAATCCCCCTTCTGGGGATCTACCCAAAAGACTTGAAAACCTTTGTCCGCAAAGATTTATGTACCCCAATGTTCATCATAGCGCTGTTCACAGTGGCCAAAATATGGAAACAACCAAAATGTCCTGCAACAGATGACTGGGTAAAGAAGCTGTGGTACATATACACAATGGAATATTACTCAGCTATAAGAAAAGACGAAATATTGCCATTTGCAACAAAATGAATGGACCTGGAGATCATCATGCTTAGTGAAATAAGCCAGACAGAAAAAACAAAGAACTGTATGACCTCACTCATATGTGGAATATAAAACTGAAAGCAACAAAGAGAAAAGAAATGAACAAACAAACAACCTATGGACACAATCAATAGTTCAATGGTTATTTGGGAACGAGTGGGTTAGGGAGGGGAGAAGGGGGAGGAGGCAGGAGAGGAGGGAGGGGAAGCTAAATATAAGGTGATGGAAAGAGAAGTCCCATTAGGTGGTGAACTTATTATACAACAAGTTGACAATGCACTGTAGAAGTATATGCCTGAAACCTATGTAATCCTTGCTAACAGATGTCACCCCAATAAGTCTAACAATAAAAATGAATTTATGCAAAAAAATAATTAACTTCAGATAAAAAAGCCAAAAGTCCTTTATAATACAATGTACCAAATTATAAACAAATAAAAACTTGAATTAAAAAAATTGAAACAAAAAAATTTTTCCCTGAAAGTTGGAACCAAAAACATGGGTGCACATTATACATGGGAGTGCATTATACACAACAAAATACAGTAACCATTAAATATATTATTTATGAAACAGGACTGAAAAAAATCTTATTTACTTTTTTATTTGCCCAAATTTAGGTAACAAAATTCACTGTACTCACAGAAAACCAATCTCTACATATAAAGATCAATCAGTGGGATTTTTCTCTGCACTGACCACAGGCTATCAATTCCTATAAATGGTTATAGTAATAAGATAGATTAATGAATGAGTATCACTGATTACCCTTAAAATATAAAAAGTAACAGTGCTTTGTCCAACTCTATTTCAGTATATAGTCTTTGGGTCAACATACTCCATTCTGCAAAGGCTGACAGAGTAACCATAACTGCCGAAAGACAACTGTTTATACAAGTTGTAGATTGACTTCTTTTGTTTGAAATACATAAGTGATAGAAACTATTATAGATTTGATAACTAGCAAGTTACTATGCTATCCTACTTCTTTCACATCATTTTGCTATTATCATCAGTCATTTAGGAAAATATGGCTCTCCAGTCAGAGGAAGTTATGAATCACTTGGCTTTAATGGAAAGGATATTCCCTTTTGGGAAAGAAATTGAGAGGAGTGGGAGGGAGTAGGTGCGATCCAGAAGGATTTCTTCTATCCTGTTAGATTAATAAATATCACGTGCAGGCCTCAGTCCTGGAATCTAAAGCTAAAGGACTGAAAGTGGGAGTAATGATTGTCAGGTATATTCAAGGGTGTATTTTATGGTGATGCATATTGACGTTTTGCATCATTTAAAAATATCTGTTGCTGAAAAAAGTACTATTTATACACTTCTAGATGTTTATAGTTGCTCAATATCTCATCAATGTCTTTAACAGTCATGGGAGTGTATTTTCTTATAGGATATATCGCAATAATATTCACAGTTAAATTTTCTTGGCTCCACACTTCAGAAGCTGTTAATAGGGTGGTTCATCCATATTTCATACATTGTATTCAGTCAAGTCACTAGGTATGTAAAAAATCTTATTGAAAATGAAACAGTCAAAAAGAACAAAAAGCAGTAATAAATTGAAGCAATGCAAAGGCTGAATTTCATACTGGTTGTTCAGCCAGAGTTGATAATGGTGATGATTGATTTGGAGTCACTTTCTTTAATTTGGGAAATATTAGTAATATGGTAAAATATATTAATTGTATTTATCAAAAAATTCTTAACTTTAATTGCAGTGTCCAACCTTTTGGCTTCTCTGGGCCACATTGGAAGAACTGTGTTGGGCCACGTATAAAAATACACTAACAGTAATGATAGCTGATGAGCTAAAAAAAAAAAAAAAAGTTGCAAAACAATCTCAATGTGTTGGGTTGCTTTCAAAGCCATCTTGAGCCACAGGTTGGACATGCCTGGTTTACATATTTTTATGTGAATGTTTTAATTTTCTAATTTATAAAGATAGCCAGGTTTGGGGGAAAATTTAAATAAAGGGAGTTTGTAGCTAGACATACTGGTTAACTACTAAATCATATTCCATAATAAAGCTTTGCCAAAGGTATATTTTTGGATCATTTTTGCTGTATAAATTTATGAAATATATTTGTGAAGTCCTAGAAATCAACATTTAAAAGTTAAAATATATGATGATATGTAATTAAATAGAATATTTATGTAGCTACAAAAATAGAAAAAAATAACATATATATAAGGTTGGAAAATTCATTTTGTGAACTCATCCTATAATTCAGTAAGGTGTCATAACTTTGGCAAGATTGTAACACCTCACCTGGCTGTTTGTACAGTGCTACCAATGTAAGTGCACGGTGGCAAGCTCATGAACTTAATTGTCAGATTTTGGGTATAATGACAGGTCTGATGGCCATCCCAGAAGAAGAGTTCCCAAATTGCTTTGAAGGGTGGACAAGGTACTAGCATCAGTGTATAGCTTCCCAAGGGGAGTACTCTGAAGGTGACCATAGTGATATTCAGCAATGAGGTTATGTAGCACTTTTTCTAGGATGAGTCTGCAAGCTTAATTGTCAGACATCATACTTATATTTTTGGTTAATTAAAAACACAAATATTTTTATATACATATCTCTATCTCTCTATATATCATATTTAACTAACACTGCATAACACCCATCTGAATTTTCAAAATTATTAGTGTTGTGTTTTTCACAGTATCTCTTTTTCACTTATTTTTCTGTCATTGTTTCCTACTTTTGTACTTTAAATATATATTAGTTGCCTATACATTGAAAATTGAAATATATTCCTATCTTATTGACTCTTTTATCATTTTAGAATATATAGCCTCATTTCTAGTAGGACTTTATAATGTAAAGTCTCATCTGTAATATTCAGTCCAGATTTGCATTAGGTGGATGTTTACATAGCATAGCTTTTCCCATCCTTTTCCTCTCAAACTATCTGCCTTCTTATAGATCATGTGTATCCCTTGTAGACATATTATTTGTAGTATATCATACTCAGTCTACAAAATTTCTACATTAAAGAGATGTTTAAGAACTGCATAAAGCATGAGGTCTATTATATTAGTGAATAAAAGACCCCAAATTATAGTTGTTCTGTCTTTTCACATTGATTTTATATGTTCAATGCTATTTCAATATAAATCTGACATGGGAAGAGCAAGGGGGTTAACAAACTGATTTTTTAAATGCAGCTTTTTAATAAAACTTTTTGGTTCCTGGAAAATCTGCTATGCATATGGCTGGTTTGGTTTATTTATATTGGTATTTATGCTGCTTGGGTTCCAGAACTTGCTGCATCTCTAGCTCTATCTCCTTTATCATCTTTAAAAAATCTTGGCTGGTAGAACTTTGAGTTACATGCTGCCACAGTTACCCTTTCCTCACCTTCTGGTAATCCTGTAAAGCATATTAGGCCTTTTCACCGGTTCCCACATATAAGAGGGGACCCCCTGCAAAACGTGGAATTATCTTCTGGAGGGTGAGACCCTTGTAGTACAGGCTTCCCCTGCATCCGTGTACCAGCTGGCACTGTTGTGAGAGGCTGCATTTAGCTTCAGTGAACTTTTTTTGGAGATTCCACATGTTTACCCATTTCATGATGGGTGACTTACATGAACAATCTGTGGCATAACAATGCACCTGCCCACACGGAGCAGCTGAGTGTTCAGCAGTTTTTGACCAAAGATGGCATGAACCTCCCTACTCGCCTGATTTTACCCTGAGTAACATTTTTGTTTCTTTGCCCAGATGAAAAAAGTCCTCAAAGGGAAACATTTTGCTGATGTGGAAGAGGTGAAACAAAATACGGCAGGAACACTAAAGGCATCAAAATAGACGAGTTCAAAAACTGTTTTGAGCAGTGGAAAAAGAGTCTGGATAGGTGTCTTGCATCGAACAAAAAGTACCTTGAAGGTGAATGAACTTTAAACATGTAAGAATAAATACACATTTTTTAATAAGTAAATTCATTCTGGGGGGTCCCCTTCTTATTTATGAGTACTTTCTATATGCTGTCTTTTTTATTTCACTGTGATTCAGACAGATATTTTCTATTAACTTGTTACTGAGCTCATGCATCTTTTCTTCTGCTGATGGATTTGAAACTCAATATATAACTTCAATAATAATACTTTTTATTCAAGCATTTTCATTTCATTTACCATTGAATTTTCAACTTTCTACTCGAGCATTTTGTATGATTTCATTTTCTCTGCCTTTGTATAAATTAACCTTATTTTTCCACTGTTCTGTAGTTGCCCTTGAGTTTGCAATGTACATTTGCAACTAATTCAAGTTAACTTTCAAGTAGTACTCTACCAATCCACAAGTACAATTACCATATAATAGCAAATTATCCCATTCTTCTCTTACATCTCTTTTATCATTACTGTCATTACTTTTACTTATTTATAAGCTGTAAAGCTATAATCATCACTTACATTATCACCATTATTATTTTTAACAAACTGTTATCTGTTAGAACAATTAAGAATAAGAAAAATAAAAGCTTTTATTTTACTTTTGCTTATTATTTTTCTTATGTTCTCCCTTTCTTTATGTAAATCCTCACATAAATTTCTCTCCTGCATTCCATCTTAGCAATGATGCTATAGATAAATGTACATAAGTTAAAAGCTTGAAATGATGTGTGACTCCACTGTGTATATACATTATTCTTTCTAATTTAATCTTCAAAATATTGGGAACTGCTTCATTTCTCCCACCACTAAATTACCTAAAAGGAAGTAAAACATAATTCTTTAATCCATATGTTTTTTAGTATAGAATATGCCCATTGTGTCAGAAAAGGCTTAGGCCGCGTTCTGGTTGATATACTGCATTTCATTTTCTATTTTGTGGCTAGATTCAAATACAGTCTCTGCCACTTACAATGTCTACATCTTCAAATAATTTTGATACATCTTTAAGTTTGTGTCCTACTATATAAAATTAGTGATAGTATTACCTATCTCACATGATCTTGTTAGTGTGTAATTAGATATGTCATATACTGTATTTAGTATACTACTTGAATGTACTTAGTATACTGCTTGGCCAATATTAAAGTATAACACATTTATGAACAGTGCTATAATTATATTCATTGCTAACAGTAGGCAAGTTTCAGAATCATTTTAGTATCATACCTTAGAGAAAAAATTAAACATGACATCTACATAGGGTGATCAGTCAATTTTACGAACTTAAAATAAGGGCTACTATGAATTCTTAGATCCAAAATTATTGTGGGAATTACTCTGAAATAGTTCTGCATCTGAGAACATTACAGGTATTATGACTATAACTTGTGTTTTATGCTACCTTGGACTACCATAACTAAATGGTGACGAATACGTAAGTAATTTATTTTGTATGCTTAGTTTTTTTCATATTCTTTAATTTTTTTTTATACAATGCCAGATTGAATGAGCTATTTCTGTCTAATTGACAAATGTAACAGTTTATTGGGCTAAGTGCTTAGAGAGTTGCAAGGAGAGATTTTTTAACTTCAGTGTCAAGATCCTGTTGTTGCTGTAGGCTATTTACCTCTTTTCAATAGCAAGGTCACCCCAAGAGTCACCTGCCTTCTTGCATGTGCAAATTTCTTGACAGAAACCGGGCCTGGAATACTCACAGCTTGTCAAGAGGGACAAAGTACCTCCATATTCTACATGTAACACACACAAAAAAGTTATTTCTTTTTCTACATAGCTGACTTACATCTTCATATTAACTTGTTTTGTTACACTTGCCTCTGAGAATTATTTGTCCTTAGGCTGATTGACACAATAGCCCGACAACAGTCTATGTTTAGGTCATTCTCAGCCAGAGTACATACACAGTATGATTTCAGCAACGTAACTGAACAAAATTTATGTGATGTTTATTGTCTTGTTTTCACTCATCTATATATGTTGTCTTTTATTTAACTTTCTCTCATACATATTTTTTCTAACAAATATACGTATAATCTCTCTGCAAAATCCAAGCACAAAGTTAAATAACAGCTTTAGCCTCACCAGCTTATAAAGATTGGGATACATTTTGCTGGTTGAAGACCTCATATTGTGTGAGTTAAGTTTGAACCACATCACAGATCCTTAGCCTTTGTTTTCTATCCTCCCTGTTTATATCCTTTTTGTTATATTGACTCACGTTATCACCTTATATTTCTACTTCATTTTTCTGTTCCTTAGCATGCTAATTTCTCTCTAAAACTATAACTTTTCCATAAATTTTAGCACTAATGGGAAGAAAAGTAAAAATCTCCTTTCCTCCATGGCATAGGACAGTTTAGGATTTTCTTGACTAGCTCTAGTTTCTCTGAAAGAACCTCCCCTAAGTTGTGAGGAATAGCAAGTTTGAGCTGCAGGCTCAGGATGTGCATGAGGACAATGGAAATAGAGGGTGTAAACTAGGAAATATTTCCAGAATTTAAAACTTGGAAACTTTTTCAGACTGGTTAATGCAAAGAGAGAAGTGAGGGTACACCCAAGATAACAACAGATAAAACTCACACTGGCCACATGCTCACTAAGTCCCAGGGATCCAGTGTTTTCCACATGTGGATGTTTCCACTACTCACAATTACAATAAGTACTACTGTTCTCTTCATATTATGGTTAATTACCATAAGTCTCAGAGAAGATATATAACTTGTTTAAGGTTATGTAGCTAACACATGCTCAAGGCAGAATCTGAACCCTGATAGTTGCCTGCCCCACAGCATACACTTTTAATCACTGTTTTACTATGTTATTTTATTGGGAATAGTGACAAAAATCAGATATGATAGCTAAAGTTAGTAGAAATACATATGTGTATGTGGCATAGTTGTGATTAGACAGAAAAGTTACTTTAGATGGGAACCAATGAATGAGAGTGACAAAATAAAATTTATCTCTTAAACCTGGGCATTTTTGAGGATAACAAAGGAGCTATTAATAATTATGCTGAAATTGTAAGCTTAACTCAGGACCATCTCAGGCAATCTGGACCTATGATCATGTGACATATAAATATACAAATACCATCCCCAATATCTCAAATATTGAAAATAGGGTCAAATTCAATAGATACCTGAAAAGATGTCCAACAACACTAATAATCAAAGAAACGCAGATCAAAACCGTGATGAGATATCACCTCACTCCTGTCAGAATGTCTCTCATCAATAAATCAATTAACAACAAATATTGGTGAGAATGTGACAAAAGGGAACACTTTTGCACTGTTGGTGGGACTGCAAATTCATCTAACCACTAAAAAAAAAACAGTATGAAGTTTCTTCAAAAAATTAAAAATGGAACTACCCTATAAGCCAGAAATTCCACTCCTCAGAAATCCAAAACACTAATTCAAAAATACATATGCACCCCTATATTTATTGCAGCATTATTCACAATAACCAAGATAGGGAAACAACCTAAATGCCCATTTGTAAATGACTGGATAAAGAAGCTTTGGTACATTTACACAGTGGAGTAGTACTCGTCCATAAAGAAGAATAAAATCTTTTGCAACAACATGGAAGGAACTAGAAGGTATCATGCTAAGTGAAATTATTCTGACTAAGACAAATACCATATGATCTCACTTATATGCAGAATCTAAAGAACAGAATAAACAAACAATCAAAATAGAAAAAGACATTTTTTGGGGGGACAAAGACAATAGTTTAGTGGTTGCCAGAGGGAAATGGGAGAGGGGGGTAAAAAAGGAAGGCAGGGGATTCAAATATATGGTGATGGAAAAAGGAATGACTCTGGGTGGTGAGAACACAATGCAACACGTAGATAATAAAGAACTGTACACTTGGAACCTGTGTAGTTTTGCTAACAAATGTCACCCCAATAAATTTAATTAAAAAATAAATAAAAACTAAAAAAAATTCATTGAGTTGTCCACATCACAGCCTGCATTATTTGTGTGTATATGTGGTCCTCAATAAAAATTAAAACAAGTTAATGCACACCAAACAATGCACATGTGTGAGAATGCAAACAAAAAGGAACACGGTGGACTCCATAGAACGGTTGTAGGGGGCTGTGGAGAAGGGAGGGAGCAGAGTGGAGTTTGGACATAAAAAGAAAGGAAGGAAGGAAGGACATGAAAAAGGGCTCTTGTCCAAACCAATAATAAAAGTTTATGTTAACTAAAAAAAAAAAATAGAGCCAAATTATTATATTGATCAACCCAGTGAGAGTGAGCCAGGAAATAACTGTTTTGTACTCATTTTGTAAACACTGTGGGCCATAGGTGGGTTACCTAATACAACTATTATAGGTTTTCAGATAATAGTATTACACTTTCCAGAATATCCACTACAGAAATTCATTTTAACACTATTCTCTTGATTTCCATTTTAGGATATGACAAGAAATAACCATATGAAATCACTTACTGTACCTGTTTAAAAGCGAGTTTGTGACAAGTGTACATTATATCATCTAGTATCCTTCTTAAAAATGTCACACATAAAATATTTTATTTAGAAATATTAGAAAAATTATTTTATCTAAAAAATAAATGTTTACTCTTCTTTGATTGTATTAATTAACTTTTGTTTTTAATTTGGCCTGTAAAATATGCTGGCTCTTCTAATCAGCCTACTTGTATTCTCAAGCACTTGGTCTTCACTTTCTCTGAATACTTATATTTCTTGTCTGGATTTTCGACCAATTTTATACTTGGAAAATATTGCAAGTGCTTGTTGCCCACAGTTTTTATGATATGAGATTTAGAAAAGTATCATAGGTACTTTTAAGTTGTAGCAAACTAGTAGAATCTGATTCTACCTTTCACAATTACCATTCTGTAGACAACTGTTGATAAAGTTCTCATTTTTTAAAATTTCTTTTCAAGGAAGTATCTAAAATAATGCCAACTGATTGCACCATCAGTATTTCTGTACAGCTAATTTATGTACGCTCTGTCTTTTAAACTAAAATGAGGATAGCCTGGCTCTGAAATGCTTCAGTTCTTGCCACTAGCTCCCCTAAGTGGGGAAGGCTGGCATAACACTGATCAGAAAAATCAGATGTCAAATCGTCCATACCACAAAGCCAGCAAAAGTCATTCTTACCCAAGAGGTCTCTTTTTATACCTCTCTAGCTATTATTTAGATGAAAACGTGGCAGACACAGAGGAGACTAGGTCTTGGTGTATTTAATCATTTCTTCTGCAATATTTAATTGGTCATTATCTCATCCAGTATATTTTGATCTCAGACACTGTAGATCCTATCTGCAGAAGTTATATTTGAGTCTTTTAAAAAAACAATTCCCTCTCCCTACTTTTCTATGTAAGTCAGTGATAATAAACCAAATGATTATAATAGAAATGATTACAAAGAAATATAGAACAATTTACTCAGAATTATGATGCCTTATATACTGAATTCAGTTCGGTAGTTGTCAAGTCTGTAGTGCTAAAACCACAGTGTCTTATTTTCAGAGTTATATTGGCTAATGAAGCAGTGAAACCATCAAGTGTAAGCAGCATTTTTTTTTTTACCTTTGTAAGCAGCATTTACATATAAAATAAATAACTAATTTCAAAACCAAAGAACAATAAAATCAACATAGTTGCTTAGGAAATTGATAGAATTTGCCAACAAAGCATGAAAAAGAAAAAAACATTACCTTTTTACTCTAGTTTAAAATAATTACAAATTTGGATGACTATGCTTTCAAAAAATATAATACAGAGTTTAAGTTTTGTGTACAAGTATGTTGTGATGGTACAGTTCAATGACAGGAAAACATTCTGAAGCACTTACACAAATTAAGGAGAGTGCATCAAGATACATACTCAAATACACGAGGGCTGTCCAGAAAAAATTCCAGCCATAAATGCCTCAATTTATCATATTACATGGCTGGATACTTTCTGGACAGCCCTCATATATATTAATAAATTACCTCCTTCACTGAGAGAGTTTTGGTATGAAAAATAAAATATCAGCTGAACTATATAATATGTTGAATTACACAGTAAAATAGTTAATTGTAGAAAACCTAATGTATTTTTGTGATTGTTCTCTTCGTTACATGTTAATATGGAAACCTATGATAAAGTTCTGTGAGAACGGTGGTGTTATAGATATTTTACTTATAGTGAGAAATCTTATTATTAATAATTATGTGGACAAGAAACTAATTTGGTTCAAGTATTTAACAATGTGAATTATGAAGCCAGAACTGTCATTTTGTTTGATGTTGATTTCAATGATCTTAATATTTCACAAAAGAAAGATTAAGGAGTATATTTTCAAAGGGCTTAAAAAAGCAGGTTCTTGGAAAAATATTGTTTCCATAATTTATAAAGACACATTCCATAATTTAATGCTATAAGTGAAGTAATGAGCTAGGTAGGTACTGATATGGTATAAAATTATTACCAATCATCTTAAAATTTTGGTAATACTTCCCATTTTGTTTTCCATCAGAAGATGTTTCAGAATAGATTCCTTATATAGAAAAATAACTGAATTTTAATCACAATCATAGGATGTATTACTAGAACATTCCTGAAAAAGGATTGAAGATTAATTTTGAAAAGTCTAAAATGAGCATCATTTGCATCATTTTAGATAAAAGTTAAAAATTACTATCCTAAGCATAGTTAAATTATGCTTAAAATTACTTTATCTTTTTTAGTTCACTTTATCTTATTTCTTCATCTTATTTCTTTAAAATAGGTTTCTCTACTATGATTGTAATAAAGCAGTCTGGATAAATATTTTTCCTTGAGACTACCATGATTATTAACCCAATCTATAGTAGACATATTTAGAAGCAAAATGCAAACTCAATTTTCACATATTTAGCCATTAAATATAGTAAATCTCTACTTCACTCATTAATTTCATTTCATTATAAGTGCAAAACACAAATAACAGTCACATAACTAATTCTTTAGGATAAAAACCTATACATAATTCAATAAAATTTTATATTTTTATATAATTGTTTTCTCGAATATTATACTTTTTCAGAGTAAATTTATTGAAATATTATTATATATGTGTTGTTTTTAATATTAAAATTTGTATTTGTATTTAATATGCCTTTTTAAAAATTTTCCTAAATAACCTTATTGTATTTTACAAAATACTTGGACCACACAATTTGGAAATTGAAAAAAATATACTTGTTCTCACCACCTATAGTTTGAAGACTACCTTAGAGTTCTCATTAAAGTTACATTTACTAGTAATCATTACACAAACTGGGCTGGCCATTTTGTTAAGCATGTAGCTTGATAATAGAGTTACTTGTGTATTAGTAGTAAAAGTTAAAATTACTCTATTCAAAAGAGTGCTGAGTCAAAACGTTTTTATAGATTCTTTTAGCAAAGGAGTACCTTTGGACTTCTTTTTTAAACCTTCTAAACCGTTACTTGGAACTGAACAGTATAACTGACAATAATAGTGTAGTTTCCCTTTGCTACTAGAAATCATCAGTACAAGAGTACTCCTCTGCAGTAGTCAAACTTAGTGGCTACTAATTATACTAAGTGATAGCATAATTAGTGACAGGTAACAAGGTAGTATATGAATTTGAGATTATGCAATATTAATTATATAAGATATATAAAAGAGCCAAATGTAAAATTTTTAAAGTGTGTGACATTGGGGTGCATCAGGCATTAAAATTTGAATAGTGTATTCTTGAGTATAAATTCTAATTGGAGAGGCAGAATATGTGCTTTAGAAAATACATAATTAGGAAAATCTACTTAGGCACATGCATAACAAATAAATAGTGTGCTGAGTTTTGTTAATTAAAAGTTAGAAATGTCAGAACATTTGTGTTATTGGATCTACATGCAGCTCAGTAGACTCTAGTTCTCTTTTAGTACATGTAGATCTAGCAAAAAATACAAGTGCAATTTAATACAAATCAAATTATATATAATGTGGATATACTGAGGAGATTCTCTAACAAGTCAATTTGTAGAGCAGTTTATTTTGAAAAAATTAAAGTTTTTCTTAGTAAATACCAACCTTTAACCTCAAAGAGTCACACATTTGAAATAATTCCTTTAAGTCCTATCAAAACAGTAATTGGGAGCTACATGTATTACACATTGCTCTGAAAATATTATAGTAAATAATGGTAATGAAAATATTGAGCTCTTACTATGTCAGTCAGGGTTCTAAGTATTTCATATAAAATTATTACTTTAATTCTTATGGCAACTTTATGAATTAAATATTTATTATCCATCTTTGTATATGAAATACCTGAAGCACAGGAGTATATGTAAGTAAATATCTTGCTTAAGGTCATATAGCTGGTGACAGTGTTAGGCTATAAATACAGGGATTCTGGCTCATATTGCTAGAAAAAATGTTTAGATAGTAATGACCAAATTCAGGCAGTTTGGGGTGCAAATAAAATAATTTGTGATCAACATGGGTGCATCAGATTTAAGAAAAAAGTGATACGTTTTGACATTACCAGTTTGTTACATGTCCTCATTAATTCCTGAAAACTGTTATATTGGTGTATTATGTTAAGACAATCTTTCTTGCTAATGTGAGCATGAATGTTTTGCTTTGTTAATGCCAAGAGTCTTTTTGAATTTTGAGACATTTTTATATAGGACAGAAAGATTCTTCAAGAGAACTCTGATCTATTTTACAGTACAGTTACTCTAATTTTCTGCTTTGAGATCATAGGCTACCTCACAGTCGGCATCTGAGTAAAATGCAATGTTTATCCCTTTTTAGCTATGCATTTCATCATTGCATTTTTGAAATTACTTACATATCTATTAAAATATTCAGAGTTTAAAAATGATCCTAAACACCTGGGGTGTCCAATCATTTGGCTTCCCTGAGCCACATTGGAAGAAGAATTGTATTGGGCCACACATAAAATATACTAACACTAATGATAGCTGATGAGCTAAAAAAAAATAGGTCCGTGAATAATCTTTATAATGTTTTAAGAAAGTTTACAGATTTGTGTTGGGCCGCATGTGGCCCATGGGCTATGTGTCTGTCAAGCTTGCCATACACTTTGATGAAATTACTCTAGTTTCCAAGACCTTATAATAGTCTAATTTTGCATTGAAACTTTGAGACTTTTAAAAAAGAGTTAAAGACACTGATAATTGAATGCTTACATGTCACATTTGATTTTCTATTTTTATGTTAATTTTACAATCTAGTGTAAAATTTTTTGTTGTTGATTATTAGTAATTGACAAAATTATCAAATCATATCAATCATACAAATGTAACCAAGTTGAAATCACTTGTGATTATATGGACTAACCTAAAATATTGCGAAAACTAATGTAAAACATTGTAAGAAAGTAATAAATTCTGTGAGCTTCTGATTATTACCATGGCAAGGAGTGCATAAATTAGTAAAATTCGGCAATAAAGAAAAATTACTTAGCTAAAAAAATACAGATAAATGTAAAATGATAACCACAATTTTATTAACACATTTTCTTAGAAAAGGTTTGCCAAGAAAAAGTCATTTAAACTTTAAATATAACTCATTTTGCATAAACAAAGTTCATAAATATAAATGAATAAAATCAGTCTTGGGTTTTATTAACTAAAACTATAATACTATACAATTATTTGTTTTCATTGAGAATACTTTTATTTAAGGGGAATTTTGACACTTTCTGGTTGTAACTTCAAAGAGAAATATCAGGAAAAGTTTTTAGGTTAGTAAAGTCTATAATATGTAGTTTTGTAAACATTGCCTTCTAATCTTGATGAACCTTTTTCTAATCATACCTATTTCTATTTAGGCAGAAGAAGACAGGGTACAAGTGAAGTAAAATGAAAGTCCTTATATACTAAATAGATATTTAAAAAATTAATAGTTCCTGAAATAAAGAGAGGGTCATTTCCGTACCTATAATGTCTCTATTTTTAATAGGAATTTCATATTCCTCCAGTTGTAGACTTGAAATAATAAGTGTTTTTAATGAAAATAACATTATAATCCTGTTTTATCTGCTCTAAGACATTATACAACTTTTACTGCTTTATCTGTAATAAAAGCAGTAGGTTCATCCTAGGGTAGAAGAAATTTTTTTTTTGCTTATTCAGATCCTATTTTGCTGTGTTCCACTATCATGGTAAATATTTCTAGTATTTTAAATTTAGACTTGCTTCCAAAAGAACCACTATTTCAAGAATATTAACATAGACACAGTTTGGATAATAGGAAATTAACAAATTAACAAAATATCATTATAGCAAAGTAAAATTTAAACACAAATTTGGTATTACTAAACCAAGAGCACCTACATTTAAAATTAGATGTTTATTACTCAATTCAAAAATACAGGAATAAAGTAACTGATGAGTCAATGTGATAATGATTCAAATGGTATTTTGTGGAAAACAATCTTTCAAATATTTAAAAGTAAAGTACATGTACTGAACTACATATGTCAAGTCATTCAATTTCTTGTTGCTCCAACCACCATTTTTCTTGTAAAAGGTTGACTAAAATAAAGTCAAACAATTGATTAATAGAAATTTAACATGCTAACCCAGTTAATTCATAATTTTCTTTAAAAAGCGTGCTTATTTCTGGTGTGGGTGAGATGATGTAGAGTACTAACTACAGCTATAAACCATGGAAATAACACAGAAGAGAATGAAAGCAGGACTCTGAAAGGTGGTAAGGCAGGTCCCTCCAGTACTGAAAGAATAACAGTATCAGAATATCTTCACATTCCCTTGCACAACAGAAGAAAGAAACTCTCACTTGGCATTTTCTGTCCCCACCCTAGCAACAGAAGGCAGCACAGGTAGGATCATTCCTGCCTTGATTCAGCCAGGAGTTTCTTGGACATTCACAATTAGATTACTGTAGCTATGCATTATATTATATATACTACACACATATAAACATTGGTAGAAGAATAAACTTATAGAACAATAATAAACCAGGATGGAGAATTCTAAAATAGATCCAGAAAAATATGAGAGCTACCCGGAAAAACTCCAGCCATTGTCAATATAAAAAGAGTTACATGGCTGGGTACATTCCGGACAGCCCTTGTGTATCTAAGTAAATTCTGACACATAAATACTAAAGCAATTCATTAGAGGAAGAAGAGTATTTTCAAAAAATGGTGTTGGAGCAATTGAACATCTGTAGACAAAATATGTATTTCAACATAAATCTCAGACCTCATACAAAAATTACATATTTTTTATATTTGGATATAGATATAAAATGTTAAACTATATCAAATGAGAATATATATGGGATCTAGGAATAGGCAAGCAATTTTTAATACTTAGAATCTAGGCATAGGGAAATAATTCTTACACATATATGTAATATATTATACAATAATGTAATACATATGCATATATACATTTGTATGTGTGCATATATATACATGAGAAAAAAGAGAATCCTGCTCTTTTCAACATCATGGATGGATATTGAGGGTATTATGTTAAGTGAAATAAGATAGAGAGAGAAAAATAAATACTAAACCATACCACTTATATTTAGAATTTTTTTAAAAAGTCAAACTTATAGAAACAGAGAGTAGAAAAGAAGCCAGGGGTGTGTGGCGAGGGTGAGAAAATTAGGGAGGTATGCTTCTTGACCACTTACAACATTCTGAGTTTAGTGATTAAAATAAAATTTCTCTAGGTATCTCAAGAAGAAAGGACAATACAAGAAATGAGGTCATGAAAAAACCGAGGGGTGTAAGAGGAGCAGAAATTGAGGAAACTATTGGAATATTGATTTTAATATCAATCATTGACACAATCCAGTGGCCATGATATTGTCACTGCTGCTGTAACTGTCTTCCATCATGAAGGTAGCAATTAGGCTTTGGAGTGTGGAGTCCAGCCACTGAATATTTTGAGTCTGTCAGAATCTGTCACCAATTGCCCTAGCAGCAAGACAGCCTCTGTTTTATTTCCACTTTTGAACTCTGTGACTGATGTTTGTCCTTCTCCAAAGCTTAATCTCATGTAGGATTCAAAAAGCAAAGGTTGATTTAATGTTTATTTGGGGATGAGTGGGTTAGGGAGGGGAGAAAGGGGAGTGGGTGGGAGAGGAGGGGGGGAAGCTAAATACAAGGTGATGGAAAGAGAAGTCACATTAGGTGATGAACTTATTATACATCAAGTTGACAATGCACTGTAGAATTGTATGCCTGAAACCTATGTAATCCTTGCTAACAGATGTCACCCCAATAAGTCTAACAATAAAAATGAATTAAAAAAAAAAAAAAGCAAAGGTGTCTGAGAAATGTGCTTTGAGCCTGACAGTGCCAGCAATGCACAGGTAACATAGGAGAAGGTGTGAAGGAAGTGACCCTAGTTAATGGGGTGCCTTCTCCTAGTCTCTCCTATACCATTATTTTGTAGAGTATACATATACTTTATACCACAGTTTTTCTTTATGTCCATTTTAGATTGTTATGTTAGCTATCAATCTTCACCACTAACATGCTATAGGAAAGAAAAATAAAATAAAAATTTAAAAAGGTACTTTCCTTTTTTTCTCAATATCTATGTGATATTTACATTAGATTATTTACTCTGAGTGATCGGTTATTTGGCTTGCTTAAAAAATGAATTGTGTAGGATATTTATAGTAAAACACAAATTAATTTTAAATGTTATTTTGTAGACTAATAGTGTTTAACAAAATTTATGTTGAAAGTCTATGTTTTAGAGAGTATAATATTTAATTATTGTGAAATCGCATGAGTCCAAAATGTCATGTGAAGTAAAATGAAAAATCTGTTTTATTTACTTGATTCGAATTTAAAACCTAGAAGGAATCAGGAGTGGCAGATGGAAGTTCAAGGCCCTTGTGACTGAGATTGGCTAGGCAATGTCAAAGGCACAGAAAACCACACTCTCACCAATCTTTAGCTTAGCAAAGCCTCGCATATTAACTGTCACTCTTCTTTAACGGTCTTCACAACATGATCTTTTAATAATAACCTGAAAATGTAGGTAAATTAAAATTACATATGATTCTTTTAATACTTCTCAGTTTAGTTATGCCTTACCTATTGTTGCTGAGACTTGAGAATAAACTCATTCTTATTAGTTCAGAATAGAGATGATGTTTTATGTTTTTATTTTCCAAAATAATGATCTACCTTCCTATAGTTTTATTCAAATGGCTTATTTTATGGATTAAGAGCTTTTCATTATAAAATAGTTGCTTTTAGGGTGCAAATTAGATTATTGTAAAATTTCAGCCCAGACATATATTAACAACTTGTGATTATTTTAATGAAAGTTTTTATGTACTACTTGTAGAACCCAAAAGTTTAGCTTGTTTTCAATAATTTTTTCATTGTCATAAAAGCAAATGCTATAAAAGAAAAATAAAAAATAACCAGAGTTAAAATTCTCACACTTGTCATATCTAAGTTATTCTATTTAATTATGAAGAGCATAAGCTTGGTTTTCTTAGGTAACTTTCAGAAGATAAAATTTTTAATTATATTTCTGGAGTCTAAAACTGTGCTTTCATTGCACGTAGGTAATATATATTCCCAACAAATACAACTTTTTTGAAATTAGTTATCATTGTGTTTTAACTAATGAATACAAAGACTTAGAGATAAAATTGTTATGTTTTAGAATTTATCCATAAAAACAGACTTCACCCCATATTTTATTACCCCCAAATGTTTCTGTGCTATTTTTAGAAATATTAATGATGATTGTTTAGTTACACTCTTTCTAATAAAAGTGATTCAGCAAATGATATATTAAATATCTCTCATGTTATTGTAAACACATTGTTCTTTAAATAAGGTTTCTTTTAAATATGAATAAAGAATGCAACAAGTGAAAGTGATAGAGCCATTTCTAACGGCACTTAAATAATATCCAACTGTGGAGTCAAGGTTTCACATTTCAAGAGGACAGAATTATTTTATATAAGCAAAAATTCAGGTATTAATTTTTAACAACATCTCCCTTTTCATATGGAAAGTTCTATGAAGTATTTATAAAAATAATCTTAAAAGTAGGGAAAACCATTCCTACTCATGACTTTATGCTTTCCACAAAATAGAAATAGAACTCCACATGTATTGGAACCACAAATTACAAATGTGGAAATACAGTAGTTCCCACAGTTTAACTGCAGTGTGCCTGACATCTGGCAGGTACACCGCTGGGATTCTCCACTTGAGGGCAATTCTCTGCTCATTTTTAGGTTAGTGTAACATTTTCCCTGAGCAGCAGCTTACTGTGTCCATAGTATAAATTGTTCAGAAGTAAAAAAGGAAAGTCAAGCATAAACTGCTGGAAAGGTGAGGAAGTTCACTAATAAAACCATTCTTCCTTATTCTTTTATTTTCTTAAGAGGAACATATGTCATTATAGCATGTCACTTATAAATGGCATGGGGTAGGGAGGATTCCAAGTATTTCTCATTCACTGTAGGATATAGCTTGGTTCTAGAATTTATCACTCTCTTAACTCTGATTTATCCTATGTTTTTGGAGTTTTGATTATCACAAGTTGTTTTAAATAATTCCAGAAAGTTTTGAGTAAATCAACATTCCAAATTTCTAGATGCAAGAAGTATTGCATGAGTTAGTTTTACCAAGATAGAATAATGTTGAAATGTGCTGCATTTTACAGCCCTCTGTGAAGATTCACAATGGCTATTAGCATAACAAAGACTATAAAAAATCTGAAGTTAAATTTTCAGGTAAGTTTTTTTAACAGGATTTTTTAATCCAGTGGCTCTTTTGATATCGATGAGGAAGGACTACATAGAAGAATTTGAGAAACAATGAATGAATGGTTTGCTTAATAAATAATCAAACACATGTACAACTATAGAAATAATTTTTAACATGATGGATTCAATTCCCAGTGAAATTTGATGCAAGTTTTAATAAGGATAGTAAATAATATCAAGTGACTTCCAGCCATCTGCTTTACATGACATATCCATAGGAAATGCTGGAAGGCAGACTGATATTTTTACTTCTTAGAGTGTTCTCTGCAGGTATTGTCATTATAGTTCATATTATACCAGATGGAATCACGAGATAAATAATGTTATCTATTAGGTTAAAAACGTTTTTTTGAATACAATCCTTGAGTATGGGCATAGATTTTTTTAAAAATTATTAATAGTATGGAGTTATGTGATGTTATTCTTAAGATCCAGAGGCAAATTCTTAAGATTTAGAGGCAAATATCTTGACTTTCTCGTGTAATAGGAGATTAGGGTGCACACATTCAATTTTAAGTAGCAAGAATGTCTTTCAGTGAATTTTGTGTTCCATCTGTCACATTCTCCACATTTTACCATTGACAACACTTGTGATGTGATCTAAGAAATTGTTCCCAGCAGGTCTTATCATATTGAATAATGGTCTCTTTTATATGAGCAGGTTGTTAAATCAGCAACATTCCCAATTTCAAAGTAGAAATGAAAATCAACACTAAACTTACGATGAGTGGAACTGGTAGATTCCTGTAAACTGTATGTTTGAATTTGTAAATGCAGTCAATGTAATATAGACCATGTAAATAAAAATAATGCAAATAAAACTAAAAAGGGAGAAGTTCTTTATGCTTTATTGAAAACTGGCTCTACTGTAGAAGGTAAAGAAGTGACTCCTCTCCAACGCATTTTTCTAATTTTGACAATTAAGTCAATACATTTTTGTTGTTGTTGTTAGTTTGAGCCACCCCAATCTGTAAACAAAATGCTTGCTGTTAACAAGGGGGCTATAAGCTATGGGGTAGCTGGTATTTTGTTTTGGTTATCTTTTGTGAAGTGGGGGACAGAAGAACTGACTCTGGGTAGCAGACACATAATGCAATATGTAGATGATATATTATAGAATTGTATGCTTGAAACCTATATAATTTTAATAACCAATGTCACCCCAATAAATTTAATAAAATTTTAAAAAATAAAAATAAATGATTTTGTTATAGCTTATTTTTGTAGGCAAGCAATTCAGGCATGTCTCACCAGGTCTATTTTCCTGTGTGGTATCTACAGGGGTCACTCAGTAGATTTCAGCTAACAGCTGTGTGGTATAAAAGGTCTAAGACAGTACATCACTCATATGTCTGATGCCACGGTGGGAAGTCTAGAAAGTGATCAGTTAGGCCCTTTTCCATATCCTTGTAGAATCACTGCCTCTCCAAATGGTCTCTCGAGTAGGGTAATATGACTATTTATATGAATTACAAGTAAAAAGGAAGAGATTTGTTAGTCCTCTAACAGACTAAGTCTGGAGTAGACTTATTTAAAGTAGTCTTTGAAAAGCCCAGATATACAAGGAAGAAAAATAGACCTAAATTTTCAATGGGAGGAGTATTAAATAATTTGTGGGCATTTAAAAAGTACCATAGTCTACTACTTAGTTACAAAATATTTATATTACTCCCACATGCAAAATATACTTACCCCTCCTAAGACTTCTGAGGTTTTATTTCATTAGGAGGTTGATGCAAATTCCGTGATCTCAGAAAACTGGTGATCTAAAGAGACTGAATATTTTCCTCTGACGCACTCAGCACCCATTGGACAGGCAGCGATAGGCACTACTACAGTCAACTCCCTGTTAACCAGAACTCAAATATTTTTCTGCTTGCTTGAGTTCCAGTTACTGAAGAGTCTTCTTTATCCAGCATCTACCCATCTTCAGGGTGCTGGTTAATTGAGAGTCTACTGTATTTAGAAAGGAGGAATATGAGAGAAACACTGTATCATTGGTACACACTCATCCTGAAATCCAGCCAAGCACATGATGCTAGTTGTTTGGTTAGGGCTTGATTCTACTTCCTGCAAGTAGTTCTTTATTCATTTTAGTTCCACCTTATGAGATCTTGGCTCCAATCACTGTATCACCTTTACTTTTCCGCAACGATGGTCTATGTGTTCAGATGATCCAAATATTTCTTGCCTTTTTCCTGCTTATAGAAGGTTGAGGCATCAAAGGTTGTTTTGATTTATCTGTCTTACAAACCAAACTGGTTACACTTCTGCAAGAAAAAATTCTCTTTTTCTTAGTTGTGTGTTTCATGTGATTGATGAAACACACAACTCATTGAATGATATTCTGCTTTTTTAAAATTGCACGTGTTCACCGCAATCTTCCCATCTAATTAAAAATCAAGGTTTTTGCCTCTGGATCTGGAGAATAACATAACTCTTTGTGCTACTGCACAAATTTCTTCTAGACAGGCCCAGCTCTGCTGAGTCACATACAGTGGTACAAAAACCTTAAGAATCTTCAAAGTTCTAATTGGCATTCCCTTAGTCGCTTCTGAGGTGTCAGTAAAGTGTCTGGGACCCATACCCTTAAGATATTAATCCTGATGCTACACTATACTGCAAATGTCCTGGATTTTATCTTTGTCTTGAGTCTATTTCTTACTTTGCAAGTCTTTGCCATCTGAAGAGATTGACACAGAAACAGTTTTATTTTAATAGTGTAGCAAATCCTGGCTCCTTGATATTTCTAGATTCTGCTCAAAAACAGTATTTCTTCCTTAACACATATCTTGTTTCTCATATTGTATCATAGGAAGTTAAAAAGAAAAAAGCCAGCTGGCACTCTGTACATTCCATATGGGAATTTCCCCAGCCAATCTATGAATTCTTTAAGTACCCTTTCTACTCTTCATGTCATTGAAAGGCAGTGTTTACAAACTATGTGCCACTAAATATCAAATGTCTTTATATTTTCTGCTTCCAATAATAATTTTTGTCTTCATCTTCATCAAGGCCCTTACTGCTTTTATGAAGTCTCCTAAAGGTCCTTCTTGCTTCTTCACATCATTGCATTCCAAAGTCAGTGTCATATGCTTTGGGTTCTTATTACTGCATATTTCTAGCAACCAATCACCTATTATCTGGTCCCCAAACCACATGCTCATTGACTCAGTGATTACATTTGGCTTTGACATATTACCAGTAACTGCCATCTGGCTGCTTTGACAAGTGCAAATTTGAGTTGAATAGTGTTCTCCATGGAATAAAGTCATATGAGTTAAGTCTAGGAATATCATCGTGATAACTCATAATAATATGTTAAAAATAAGAATATGTATCATTCCAGTGAATATAGATGAAACTGACTGCTATTTGGTATTTTCTTCTTTAAAATTTTTCCTTCTTTTTTTTTTTTAACTGCTTAAGCCATAGGACTGAAGAATAAGATCTTGGCACTCTTCATTTCTAGCACCTGATAGAAAACATTCACTAAAGTCTTCCCTGTCTCTCTCTCTCTCCTTGTGTATATGAGCCAAGGAAAGGTCATGTGAACACACAACAAGAAGTTTGGATACTTGATCTCAGACTTCCAGTCTCCAGAAATATGAGAAGTAATTTTTGTTTATGCCAGCCAGTCTATAGCATTTATTATGACAAGGTGAACTGACTAATACAAGAAGGTTTGGTTTATTTCATGGGTATTTATAAATTATATTGTACTGTGCAGCAATTTTAGGAATATTTATAGTAGCAAGCTATATGTATGACCTATAGGTGCCTCAAAATTTCACAGGAATATCTTTAATTCATTTAGGAAGGTGTATCCAGAGGATTGGAAAAAATGGAAGAAAATACAACTAAAAATTTTTGTTAAGCTTCTTATTGCTTATTTAAGCAATAGTATTCACAGAAACTATATTCTCATATTTTTTGTCTTAAATCCAGTTGAAAATTTTTACCTGCAATTTAACTGTTAAATTATCAGATGGAATAGAAAAACTAGTATACTTCAGTTTTGAAGCTTGCCAAAGGTTCTATTAAAATGAAAGAAGAAATTGAGTGCAAAGGTTCCTCTAAGGAGAAAGATATGTTTTAGGAACAATAAATGAATGAAAGGATTACTGAAAACTCGAAGATATTTTTATGACATTTGCTAAGTGTGTATATAACCCATAAAGAACTATTCAACATGACTTTTTAAGGTCATTGGAAGGGCATTACATAATATATTTAAAATATCTAATTCTCTGTCTAACTCCTAGGTGTTACTTGCTTTGGACAGTGAAGTTTCATGATATAATTCAAAATGATCATATCCTGTTGTTACAAGAATTATAAAATGGTATCAAAGCACATGTAAATTACTTAGATAACTGATGGTTTCCAAAGTAGCCATAAAACAAGGTATGATGACATTTAAGTGGTATGGGAGTTAGTACACATTAGGTAGGGAAATAATATGATGTTCACTTGGTGGGAGCCTGTGTAATAATGAATATGTCTCTATGTCTTGTCCTCTAGGTGACTTGCTTTTAAATTATTTTGTACCAGTACTACCTTATGGAAATTCAGTTTATATTTCTCCTATAATGATTATTTAATAAGTTCATGGCTCACATATGGGAAAGATTTTTAGGTATAGCATATAAAATACTGTATCTTCCAACTCAGCAGAAAATTTGGTTTGGTAAATAAAGAAGGAGGAATCAACTTTGGGAGCCAAACATACAGATCATTTGGGCATCATTCTGTGAAAAGGTATTAAAAATGTATAATTGGTTGCATTTGAAAAAGGCTTCAAGTATGTTAAGTTTCCAGATACATGTGCAGATGAAGGAGGTTCTAGTGTTTTCTTTTCTAATCAAATAGAATAATTAAGCTCTAAAAGAGTAACTTTTGAGGATAATTTGAATAATGATTTTAAACAAAAATAATTATTTTGTGCAATCTTCTAAGGTTATGATTTGTGACCTCTGCAAAAATGTTTTTTAGGAAATTCTTTCCTTTTTGTTAGCACTTCATTTTTGGTGGTAAAGAAATGCATAGTGCCCCTTCCTTTCTAGAAACTAGACAATAATTGGGGGGGGGGGAAGTGTCTCTAATTGATAAACTACATTATATTTTTGTCTGAGAAGCAGGTACTTTATGTCCTTTATTTCTTGCTTCCTCTATGTGGTGCTTCCTGTGAAAGTTCTGTTTCATCTAGGTCTTCAATTTTACATACACAGATTTTATATACTCAAAATATTGCAGTGGCAATCATTTTAGGATATAGTTTAAATGAACATTTTACTTTTTAAGATAAATTCCTGCTAATACTCCATGAATTTGCACATATATTTCAGTAATTATATCCACATGGATTAATTAAAAGTCTGAGTTACAGTATATGTTAAAGTCAATCTATTTAATACTTATGACAATTTAGTATTAGGAAGTATAGCAATTGAGTATTGCCTTACTTGAAAAAAATTACATGGAAAAATGCAAAAGATTAATTTGGTAATTCGTAATTAGGATTCAAATTTGTATAGAAAGGCATATTTCTAAAGTATATGCAATTGATTAAAGGTAAGTTGAATTCAAATTCTGTGCTTGGTATCTCACCACTTTGTATTTGGACAGCTATTTTGAAGAGGACAAATGTGTACAGAACTTTACATCTTAAGTTAATTTGACTTAATAATCTAGTCTGATTTGAGGGATCAAAATTGTATCCTAAGTTATATTTGGCAGTAGTATATTATCTACAAATCTGTATATATTTCTCAGGCATTGGACTATTAATCATGCTGTAACTGACCCATTATCCACTTTTAATCTGCTATTGCAAGTAATCTTTGTAAATTTCTTTGCATTCATGTAATAACTTTGAATAACATTTTATTATCTTAAGTCTGCAACAAAAATAATGATGCAATACATCCCAATTTAGTAGAACACTGTAATTACCTTGTCAAACAGCAAAAGAGATCCTGCAACATGAACTGCCAAGAATGGATTTATGCTCCCAGCTCACGCTCACGGTCTATTATTTGTCTAATATCTACAAAGATACTCATAGTTCAAATCTTTAGGGTTTATTAATTTAACTATTCTAAATTGAAGAAAATTAAGTTTTTTTTGACATTCTTTGAAAATGTGAATATTGTTCATGCCCCCTTTTTCAATTTTGTTATCTACAATTTCCAAAATTAGTCTCATTCACAGCTTTCAAATAATATTTAAAATTAGATTGTGCTCCTGTGTGGCTCTAGCTTATCACTGATTTCTCAGGTTAAAGACTGTAAGATAAAATCTAATTTCTACAGCATTGCCACAAATATATTTTATAAGTAAATATAGTTTCATAGAGAAAATATTTTGAAAAAATCACAATGTAAGAAAATGTGCACTAACTAGAATGATGAGAGAAAAATGGAGAGTGTATTATTTTGAAATACAACAAATGTTTTAATCTTACAGATTTATTGAACATAAAGCATAGAAAAAATAAATAAAGCTACATAGTGATTTCTGAAAAGAAATTTCAAGAGAAACAGCCTTGAAAACTTGACTGAACCATTTTTTATACTGTATCAAGTGACAGAAATGATCATGACTTTGCTTGTCAAAGTTAGGTCACTTGGAAAGGATATAACTGTGTAGTCATAAATTCCTGGAGTGAAACTGCCACATATGAGAGAATGATTGAGGAACATGTTTCAAGTGAATTGGCTCTAGTCCTAAGAACTATCTATCTAAGTATAGGAAAGAGCAAGCTAAAATATTTCATATGTATACATTATTGGTCTTTACGAGCAACTTTCATAATTGTCTATCTTCAACTAAATTTACAAAGCCTAATACAGCAATCTAGCTATATAAATAGTGTTCAAAATACCCATGTGGATACCAGAAGTCACTGTATAAGGATAAGTTTTATATGGGACATATAAAAGTAATATGTAATTGGCAGTTAGAACTAACCAATCATTTCCTCTATGACTCTCTCCTTTTCTCTTATGTATTATTTTTAATATATAACAAGTGAGGTAAAAATAAAGTGATGCTCTACTACTTTTTGTTCTGTTAAATTTTTACATGTCACCTATCACATTTTTGACTCAGGAACTTTTAAGTTGCACCAAACTAACTACATTAAAACTTCAGTTCCTGGAATAAAAAATAAAGACTGATAGTTCTAACCAAATCAATTTTAACATTTTATAGATTATTTGAAAATAATAAATATATCATAATATGCAAAAACCAATCTCAGTTCTCTTGACTACTTAAAAAAATAACAAAAACAAAAATCTGACTTTGCTAAGTCAGCAAATTCAAAGTCTTGTGAATTTATCATTCACATTTCAGAATCAATTTTTTTTTCAAATTTAGTCATCATGTGATAGAATTCAGGTGACCTAAGCTACCCAGTCACATTTAAGTATATGTTGGAATGTTGAATAATTACTTGCATTTTAGACCTAACACCGTTCAATGTAAAAGATGGGTAAGACATATACCAATGCAAAATATTGACTTTATATTTGTGTCACCACTTGTGCTTAATAGGTGAATTAACAACCTAGAATGCAATCTATACACTAAGGCTCAAGTTGGCTACTAAACCGAAAATTAAACCATGGTGAAAAACAGTCAACGAAATCAGTGTTGCTTAAATAAATGAGGAAGAATTCTGTTCTTCCTTTTGTTTTCTCTTTTTCTTTTTTTAGTGGTAGATGCTTAGTGGGGATTGAAAGAGCTGTCATCAGTAAATTTTTAGAAGATCTGTGTTGACCAGTGGTTTAAATGAGGATAGATAAGGAATAACTAGACAGTTATTACCTCAGCAATTGAGAAATACAAGTAAATTTACACCAATAATTAAGAAAAAATACTATGTCACATTTTATTTTTTCTATAGATTTTCTTAAATTATACTCAGTGATGTCCAAAGATGAAATCACCTTCCTTCAGCAATGACAGATATATTACCCCTAACTGGGTGTGTTCCAGTTCAGACTAAATGACCACTTCACGAACGTACTTCTGAGATAATCTGAGAATTGGGATAGTGGTGGAACAACACAGATTTTACACTATGCTACAAACTTTGCATTCCATAGTGATATATGGTTAAATGATGATGCTTCATGTTACATTGTTTACATAATTTTAAGCATTTTTATATATGACAATTCTTTTGGAAAATGACTTTAATTCTAGATAACCTAGAATTAGATAATATGTGATGATTTTGCACTTTTTGTTTACATTGCTTCTAAAATATGGGCAGCTGCATGTCATGATTTCTTCTGAAAGATAAAGGAATACATATGATTTACACCAGTTATGGAGGTTGAATTACTAATTCTGAAATTTTATACTATAGCTGAGGTATGGTATCATTAGAAGTTCTCTTAGAACTTAAAAGTTTTGATAATATTTTGTGGCAATATCTTGCAATTGTTAATATAAATGCTTTAAATTAGTTGAAGCAGTTACCTTTGTGTTTTCCATTACTATTGTTTAAGTAATACTACAATGACATAAGGTTAGTTATATAACTATTTTCTTTGAGATTTTAATACATTGTATATAAAACCAAAAATCTGATCTGTCACATTATTAGTCTCTTCTGGAAAACTTATAAATGCAAATACCTAATTTCCAGGAATTAATTTAATGTTGAATTGAATTTTTGGATCTATAGTTTAGGTTATTCCAAATCAACATTTAAGTAAATTATATTATGTTTCTTTCTTTGCTTTGAAAGAACCTTAAGATAATATAATTTACATACAGAATGCATAAAACTAGTAGTTTGATGTGCAAATAAGTATGTGATGCTGTTCAGGAAGTGTGAACATCTATAAAATTTTTTTGGTTTAAATATTTTTCTCTCAGTATTCATTACATTTGATTATTAAAAAGTTACCATATTTTAGTGGAATGTAGAAAATTTTTATATTGAAATTTCTAGTTTGGACTGAAATAGTTATAACCCTATATAGAAATCCAAACAACTCTCTTATATACTATTTTTGTGACTTCTCTAAGCCTTAGATTTCTTTTACATGAAATAGAGGCATAATTACTTAAATGTTATTCTGTGGAGTAATTGCAAAAGTATATATAAATATAAAAAATATATCACATGCTTAAAATGTCATTCAATACTTAATTAACTTATTGAATTCAAATTTACTTTATACTGACAAAATTGGCAAACATAGCAAAATAGATACTCTAAATTATACATCTGTAGAGCTATAGAAACTCTCTTGAGATCGTAGTGGGAAGTATAAGAACTTGTACACATTCTATAGAGCAATCTGATAATATACCATGGAATGAATTACCTATATCTCACTGTTCTGCTATTCTGACCCTGGGAAACTTCTCCTGACTTCTAAGAAAATCTGTATTGAGGAGATTGCAACAATGGGGAAGAAAGAAGTTAGAGGTTTCCTAGGTACTCGTCATTGAAGAGACAGACAGAATATATGTGATGCATAAGAACTATATAGTAGAATTCAATGGTTTGAAAACAATTAACTAAATATTAATAATATTCAACAATATTTATCAAATTTAGAAAAAATAAGATCTGTATTAAAGTCACAGGACTAATCTTTGGAAAAAGGCATGTAATAAGAGAAGAAGGAGGGAAAGTAACAAAATAAAATGAAAGAGAGGCCCTGAAAGGCAAATGATAATGCCAAACAATGTGAAAAAAATAGTCTTTACACATACATATGTCACAAAATAAAATAAATTGAATTAGGGTCTACTGAAGAGTTAAAGGTATTAAAATCAATGAGAGGTCAAGGCTTAAAAAAGATAGAACTTTTGTTTCCAGTCAATATGAAATGACATGAATTTGAGTTAGCCACACACTCTAAATAACTAGAAAGAAATTCAGACAAAATATATTTTAAAACAGTTTTCAAACACTGCACATCAATTAGCATAGTATAGTGATTACTGGGAAATGAGAAGCAAGTGAGATAAGTCCTAAAATTGTGACCATTTACTATCCAAAGAAAATAGCTAGGCTACAGTGCAGGGATTGGGAACTCAATTGGAGTTCAATTATGTCCCCAAGTTGAAATACAGACAGAAGTACGAAGAGGTCAAGGCAGCTTTGAGCTTACAAAGAGACTATGTGAGAAAAGGAAATTGCACAGAGATTGGGCTCTGGAGAGTGACAATGCAACCTTTGAATTTTCAGTTTAATAATAACCATTGTGTGCATATGAAACAACTATTCAAGAATCAACTGAGGACATCAGAGTCCCAAAGCATTGATCTGAAAGTTCAGATAGGGCTGGTAAAAGTTCATGTGACCATAAAGCTTATGAACCTATGGTTTCTAGATGTGGTACGATAATAAAAATAGTGTACAAAAACATAAGAAGACTTACTGTAATCATGTTCTATATGTTTGAGGAGGTAGAAAAAAATTTAACATGTAATATAGAGAAAAAATAACAAAAATAAAATAAAAATTTAAAGAAGTAAAATAGGATTGCCAGTTATGAAAATGTACAATGTCTGAGATAAAAAATGTGCTGGGGGAATTAAGTATGTATTTGACATTGCAATTGAAAAGATAAATGAACTTGAAGATATCACAGTAAAAACTATTCAAAATGAAACACAGATTGAAATAAGAATAAAAAAATGAAAGAACAGTGTTATGGTATAGCTTCAGCAGGCCTAAAATATACATAATTACTGCCTTCAAAGAAAAGAGAGAGAAAGACTTAGAATATTTGAAAAAATAATGGTTTAGTGTTTTGTAAAATTGATAAAATCACCCAATTTTAGGTATTTCAAATTTATAGTGAGAAATTTAATTGTTAAAGGGAAATATTATGTCACACAAGATTTTCACATTATTTCCCCATGGGCAAAAAACAGGAAAAAAATTCATATAATTCAGTTCCATAGTTTGATACCAGGAACTGAATTATTAATTCTATGTCTACAGTTGTTTTGTAAATTAGGTCATTCTGCATTTTAACAAAAGAACATGGCTCATATATTCACTGGTCTTAAAAGAATGAGAGACATATGGAATAGATCTGGTCCAAACTTAAAACTTGGAGATAATACTTTGCAATCTCAGACAAAATCCAATAAATGCAAAGATAAAGATATATAGCTCTAAATAAATAAATAAATCCTTTTAAATCATAGAGTTTTTAAGATCAATTTCTTACACAATATTGATATAATAATAACTAAGTAATTCAGAAATTGGTACAAAGTTGGGATAACAAAACATGTGACGTTAGCTTGAAAACTGGCATCAGTGAAGCTATTATGGGAAATCAGAAAAGTATTAACCAATGTTAGTTATACAGTGGCAAAACTTTATTAAAAATCAAAATGGGTGACACCTAGTTAATGGTTACATATGTAAGAAGTTTAAAAGTTGACATTCTGTCCTAACAATTAAAAGATAAGCCAATAGACTATGCAAGGACTGTGGTACAACTACAAAAGGTGTAACATTCGAGGGCTGTCCAGAAAGTATCCAGTCATGTAATATAAAAAATTAGAGGCATTTATGGCTGGATTTTTTTAGACAGTCCTCATGTATTCCAAACTTTGTGGCAATAACTAAAAATATTTTTTTAAAAGAAGTAAAATTAATATGCTAAAAGAGAAGAGAAAACAAAATTATATATATTTAATTTTAACCACAACAGACAGAAAAAAAGACAAAAGCAAAAATAGGAGCAAAGAACAAAAAAAAAGAGAAAATAGTAATAAAGGTTGTAGATATTAATCCAACTATATTGATAATTACATTGACAATCAATGATCTAAATGCACCAATTAGATGATAGACATTGTCAGAGTGGATTAATAAGAAGACCCTACTGTATGTTGTCTACAAGAAACTTCAAATATGAAAACATGCATAGATTAAAAGTAAATGAATGGAAAAAATATACCGTACCATAAAAAAGAGAAAGAGAAATAAAGCAAAAGCAGGGGCTGCTATATTAATTTCAGACACAGAAGCCCTTCAAGCAAGAGTGGGATCATTACAAAATGATAAAGGAGACAATTATCAAAAAAGACATAAAAATTCTTAGTGTGTATATGCCTAACAACAGAGCATTAAACTGTATGAGGTAAAAACTAATAGAATTATAAAGAGAGACAGATAAATTCACTATGATAGTAGGAGAGGTCAATACTCCTCTTAGAAATGGAGAGACCCAATGGGCAGAAAAGCAGTAAAGACATAAATGAACTCAACAGTACCATCATTCACTCATATACATGGATGCGTATAGACTATTTTATCCAACGACAGTAGAATACACATTTTCCTCAAAAACACATGGAACATTCACTAGTCAGACCACATTCTGGGTCATAAAACACACGCTAAAACAATCATGTAAATACCCAGAGAAATTACACAATGTCTGTTCTCATATTACAATGCAATTAAACTAGAAATCAATAACAGAAGGATGACTGAAAAATCCAAATTATGTGAGATTACACATCATATTTCTAAATAATACATGGGTGAAATTAGGTAATTTCAAGAAAAATTTTAAAGTATTTTGAGTGAAATGAAAATACAACTTATCAAAATGTGTATGATGCAGGCAAAGCACTGGTTAGAGGAATATTTATAGCACTATATATATGTATTAGAAGATAAGCAAGATCTAAAATCAATCATGTTAATTTCCATCTTAGGAAAATAGAGAACAAATTAAATTTAGAGTAAGCAAAAGAAAAGAAATAATAATGATTAGAGCTCCCTGCCAAAGAAATTAAAAACAGGAATTCAATAGGAAAAAATCAATAAAACTAAAGCTGGTTCTCTAAAAAGAGCAATAAAACCATTAAGCTTCTGACCAGACTAACTAAGAAAAAAGGAGAGAGAGAACACCAATTACTAATTTCAAAAATAAAAAAGAGGACACCTCTACAGATTCAATGGACATTAACAAGATATAAAGGAACATTATGTCCATAAATTTCATAACCTAGATGAATGTCCAATTTCTTGGAAGGCACAATTTGTCAAAACTCAAAAAATAAGAAATAGATAATATGAATAGGCCTATATATCAAATAAACTGAATCACTACTAATAACTTTCCAAAACTGAAAACACCAGACCCAGAATTATTCACTGGTGAATTCTACTAAATATCTGAGGAAGATATCATACCAATTACCTACAATCTCTTTTGAAGAATAAAGAGAGAGGGAATACTTTACCTTAATACCAAAATTGGCAATCACGTTACAAGAAAATGATAGACCAGTATCTCTCATGAATATAGATGCAAAAATCCTCAACAAAATTTCAGCAAATTGAATCAAACAATGCACAAAAATAATTATACCCTACAACCAAGTGTGATTTATTCCAGATATGCAAGGCTGTTTCCAACATCCAAAAGTCAAACACTGTAATCTATCACATGAGACTAAAAAAGAATAAGAATCATGTGATTATATCAATAAATTCATAAAAGCATTTGACAAATTCAACACTCATTCTTTATGAAACCTCTCAGTAAAAGTAAGGATGAAGATCTTTCTCACCTTGATAAAGACTACCTACAGAAAACTTTATACTTAACAGTGAGAAATTCAAAGCTTTCTCCCTAAGAGCATGTACAAGGCAAAGATGTTTCTTCCCAACACTTTTTTCAAGATCATACTGAAGTCCTTGACAATGCCATAAGACAAGAAAAGGAAATGAAAGAAATACAGATTGGAAAGGAAGATATAAAACTGTCTTTGTTCACATATAACATGATTGACTATGTAGAAAATTTGAAAGAATTGACAAAAAAGCTCCTGGAATATGCAATTATGGCAAGATTGCAGGGTACAAAGTTTATATAAAAAGTCAATCACTTTACTATGTACTAGCAATGTACAAGTGGAATTTGAAATAAAAAATATATTACCATTTACATTAGTAAATATTATTCCATTGGAATAATAGTACAGTGCTAAAGAGAAATAATCTATCAAGCTATAAAAATATATGGAGGAAACTTCAATACTTGATACTAGGTAAAAAAGGGCAATCTGAAAAGACTACACACTATTTAATTTCAATTGTATGACATTCTAGGCAAGAAAAAGCTATAGAGATGGTAAAATTATCAATGGTTACCAGAGGTTGGGAAGTGAGAGAGAATGAATAAAGAGTACACATAGGATTTTTAGGACACTGAAAATACTCTGTATAATACCATAATGATGGATACATATTATTAAACATTTGTGCAAACCCATAGAATTTATGCCACCATCAGTGTAGGTTCATGAATTACAACAAATGTACCACTCTAGTGGGGGATTTTGATAATAGGAGAGGCTATGCTTGTGTGGGGCACAAGATATACATGAAATCTCTTCCCCTTTGGGAAAGTTTCCCAAAACTTTCCCCTCAGTTTTGGCTGTGGATCTAAAATGTTCTTCAAAACATAGTCTTCAACCTATGTAATCCTTGCTAACAGATGTCACCCCAATAAGTCTAACAATAAAAATGAATAAAAAAAACATAGTCTTCAAAAAAACCAGTCTGGCATAAAAATTAAAATTTTTTGGAATTGGGAACATGTACTTAATGAACCTGTAGCATTGTGTGAGTGAATTTTGTGGTCAAATATTAAAAGTGCAACAGATTTTATATACCAAAAACATAGAAAATAAAGAGCACCATAAGAAATGACCAGTTTACAAGCAGAATTTAGAAAAAAAAGTCTAGAGAGACTAAAAAATTCAGGGTGGAAAATAATAAAACTGTGGTCATTAAGAGACAACTTCACAGGAACGTGAAATCAAGAGTCTGGCTGTAACATTCTTAAGATCTTTGAAGGTGTCTACTGAGTCTTCATAGCCACTACCAAAGAGTCGCCAGAAACCTTAAGGACATTGTATCATGAAATCTTAATGTACCAAAGTTACCTGTAATTAAATGTGTAGATACAGAATTGTCTCTTAAAATAAAGTGATGTGTGTGGCTCTGAAACATGGAGTTGACCCTAATATCGGTTGCACTCTTATACTTCTAGGCTTTGCCACAGAAGATGACTTGGAAAGCTTTTGTTCCAAGGAGAAGAGACATGGAAAGAAAACCCAAAACTTATCTGCAGTGTAGAGCCAAGTCCAGCCCCATTCAGCTAGAAAAAGTGACACCAATCTAACTTGAAGGTATGTGAGCAAGAAATAAATGCTTGCTGCTGAAAGGCAGTGAATGCCAAGTTTGTGCTTGAATCTCACGTTTGTGTTTTATGCAGTAGTAATCTAGCAATTGCTGCCTAACATATCAGTTCAAATAAAAATATATTAAATATCTGTAATAGATAATGTGAATATAAAGATGTGGGAAAATTCCCCTTGCCTTTAAGATATTAATTACATTACTAATGATATCAAACTAATATAGCATTTAGTTGTATAGTACAATATTTGATAGAAAAATTATCAAAAAATTAAATTCCTTGATGTAGGTTATTTTCTTTCCTCAAACTATTATAGTATTTGAAACTGTATGTCTCAATGCTTCTTCCTTTCTCTAAATCACATGAAAATGATTTTTGTATAATTGAGATTTCATTTGTTATCAGCAAATGTGTAATTTTCTACTGGTATGAGAATTATCTTATTTCTAAGTCCCTGACTGGGCAGAAAGTTAGTGTTCTTTTGGGGAACATAAATTCGTTCCTCTAAATATAAATATATAAACAAAAGTGAATGGCGTAGAGAGCAAGTAAATTTATGTAGGCAGACAATTTTTACTATGTTTATTTGCTGATTTGTATAGTGTCCTTTGTATGTATTTTTTAAGTTTTTAAAATGATTTTTAATAGTATAAGTCCAAAAAGGAAAGAAAATAAACAAGAATAATACATTTTTTATTGAATGATGAAAAAGTTAATAGGCTGAAATCAGTAGCTGTTCTATAATACAGGCATTAAAATGTATACATCAAAGTTTTGTTACATTTTTGTCATATTTATGAATATATATTATCTATTGCATGAACTTATATATATTACATATGAGGGCTATCCAGAAAGTATCCAGGTAGGTCATATGAAAAACAGAGGCATTTATGGCTGGATTTTTTTCTGGCCAGTCCTCATATAATCTATATCACTCATTCAATAAATAAAGTTTGCATAGTGACTAAAATATAAAATCCAAATGCTTTCATTTGAAAGCTATTTTTCTTTTTAAACTTATTTTCTTAATATTTTTTGTCCAGATTTCATTGGTAATGAATACCTATATGAATAGATAATTGAAAATATCCCCTGACTAGAAGATGAAAGATGAGTTATGATGGAGCAGATAAGTAGGAGATTCTTCCATTTTTAAATAGGCTAAGAAAAGAAAAATCACAGTTTAAACTTTAACCATTATATTTTTATATTAAACATATTTGTGCATCATGATTACTGTATTAAATAATATAGGCAGCCATTAAACTTAGGTGAAAATGAGAATTAACATATTTAACAGTTATTTCAACTATCTGTCCCCCAAGTTTTTAATACCTTTTTTTAGAAGACAGGATAATTATCATAGTAATATACCAGTGTCACTGGTATAAGTAATTCAGTTTCAAGTTTCTAATTTATTACTCATCTTCATTATTTGTCATATATGTGTAAGGTACTGATTTGCTAGTTTTTTACTACTAATTTTCCCTTATACCCTTAACCATTTACAACTAAATAGTTATAATACTTTTACATAGTTAATAATAAATGATAAATCATGAAATAAAAGCCATGTTGAATACCCTTAAATTTCAATTTATTAATTAACAATTACAAAGAATATTACAAAGATGACAACTTAAAGTAGAATTATCTTGAGAAAGTGAGGGAATTCATGGAATATAAGATTTCTTAAGACTTTAAAAATAACTTTAATTAATGCTCCACTCTCTTGAGTTACCAGTTTATTTGCTACTTGGATTCAAAATGACTGACACGTTTATTGATTAATTTCATTTTGTCAAAATACATATCTCCTGAAGTTATAAAAGATTTTATAATAGTCAGAATTACTAACTGCAAACAGCTTCAGGGTAGAATGTTTAAACCAAAAATCAATATTGAGTCACTTGTTGATAAATAATACTTTGCTAACCTCCACCAATCTGAATGACTATTTTTTCCTGCTTGGCAAATAAAGCATGGAGTTGAAGGATACTCACTGTTAAATACTCCTGGGCTGCTGCAGGTCAACAGAAAAATGAAGGTAGTCAAAGAGATACCACCAGCTTATGTGCCAGACTAGCAAGATTCCAGATTTAGGTTATGTTTATGTGACATTTTTCTAATAAGGAAGGCCAAGCAGAATGATAAATGCTTTTCACTATGTCTCTGCAGAAATGTGTTTATAAACAACTACCTGTCATAAATCACAAAAACAGCTTTGTCAAAAGTAACTAGAGACTAGATGCATCTTTATAATTACTTGAGACATCATGTGTCCTACTTTTATATTCTCTACTCTGCTTTTAGATCTGCTATTTTATCCTACTTTAAACCCAAATTATTTCCATTTCATTTAAGGTATGGATTTATGGTCAGAATGCTTTTAGGGGAACTCTCTGACTCTTTCATTAGTATCCATAAAGAATTCCAGATATAATGGTTAGATGCCTGATAATAAATACCATAGATAAACCCATCTTGTCTCCCATTTCCCAGCTATTTCTTCCTCACTAAATACCAGTCTTTCGTTTAATACAGAAGTTGATCTTTTCACATGTTTGTAGTAAATCACTGACTTCCAGATATTAAAAGAGAATGGTTCAAAGAAATTAATACTGTATTCAAAATAGTGGCAAAAAGTTTTTTCTGAAAGTTTTAACCATGCTAAGCAATATATGAAAGAATAGAACAAATGATTATTTAATAAAAATGACACCAAAATTATCAAAATGTTTCTTTTGAAAAGCATGTTATATTGAGAAGTAGTTTATCAAGTCCTAGCAATTTTTCATTCTACAGTATTAAGAATCACCAATAAATGGTCTGAGTACAAGAAAATACGCAATTTATAATAGATAGTCACAGCAATGATTATATACAAGATTAGAAAGGACTACAGCTTGAACAAAAAGCATGTTGAATCTGATTTCCTTTAAAAATATATTTGTGTTTTCTCCTGTGCCTATAATACTTAATTGACACTGAATTGCTCTAATAGTAATCCTTCATACTGGTTTACAAAAGCGCTTTGCAGTAATCATAGAATAGAAAGTGCAGATCTACACAATAAATGTCTTAGCACTTGGGTCAGGCCATTTAATTTCCCTTACAAATCCAATTGTTCACCTGCTGTGCTTATTAAATACAAGCGTACTGTCTGTATTTGAATGTGCTGTCTGTGTAGTTTTGGCACTGTCCACTACTGCCTTTGCCATTTCTAATGAGAACTGCCTCTGTCAGAGTAAATCCTCAGAATTTAAATTAGCTATACTTTACCGCATGCATTTTTAAGTTATTTAAATTACCATATACCTGATTTATAACCATGGCATTGCTACTGGCTAATCAATTTATTATTTTTGTAGCAGTTTGTGGAATAACATACATTGCCAAAGGGGACATTTTAAATTAGTCAGGTGAGTGAGTTATGTGAGTTGCTTGATTATTATAAACAATTAGGGATGCTTTTGGATTTCAATGTATTAATGTTTGAATACAGATATTTGTTGATAGACTTACAGAAAAAATTAACATAAAAATAGAACTAATTTTAAAAATTTTAAGCTAGTCAGAATCAGAAAAGACAGCTATTATAATTCTTTGGCTAATGATAAAAAGTTTACATCAAATTGGGAAATACTTGTTTAACAAAAACTACTAAAGCTTGTTAAGAATAGTAGGAGGTTATGGCATTCAAGGTACAGGCTGACGCATCCTCCCTCTCCCCTACCCTCCTCACCTCTGCCTTGCAGAATGGATGTTCTATGCGTGTCAAGAAGCCAAGGATTAGTTTTAATGTAATTTCTAGAAGAGGTAAATATATCGAGATAGAAGTTAGATTAGTGATTGCATAGAGATGAAATGGTGGCTGGGAATGAAGAATAATTGCTAATAGGTACAGGGTGTTTTTGGAGTGATGGGTGATGAATATATTCTAAAATTAAATGGTAATGATAGTTGGACAACTCTGTGAATATACTAAAAAGCAATGAATTGTACACTTCAAAAGGAAAACTTGTTATGAGAATTTTATCTTAATAAATGGGTTGAAAATTATAAGAATATTTGTTAAGTTTTTGTTCAAAGGTTTTAAAAAGCAAAAACCATTCATTCATGTGTCAGATATTGACAAAACAATTTCTTCTGAATCAGTGAACAACTATTGGTATAAAATCTGAAAGAAGAAAACTTAAAGGGTTAAGTCTGATACTTGAAACTAAGAAGCTGAGCTTTCAAATACCTCATGATTAAGAAAATAAAAGTATGTCATGTCCTGCAAAGCAAGTGGAGAAAAGTAAGCATTCCTCAACTTGGTTTGAGACTACATGACTAAACCACAGTTGTAAAGCTGTACTGAAAACAGACCAGCTCTCATAAGGCCTAGAATTCTTATTCATGTCAATCCTTAAAAAGATTAAAAAGATTTTGGAAGGCTGTGATCTTAGCACATACAGGTCTTGCAGAGCAAATTTAAATACTCTTTGAGAGATATCACCATTCAGAACATTAATTTGTATGTAATTTATCACATACAGAGTATTGACCAAAAGGGAAGAACACACAATAGAGATAACTTCAAAGGATCCAGACAACATAGTACCAAGCAGGAGTTTGAGAAAACTATCATTTAAGTTTATTTGACTACATATGTTTAGCACAGAATTGGGACACTATAAAAAAGATAACTAATTAAACTATGGAAGTCACAAGTAGATGACTTGAACAGTATTTTGGTCATAGCTTATGAGAAAATTAGTGACCTCAGTGATATTAGAAGAAATTGCTTGGATATAGGAAAAAAAGGGTACAAAAAAGAGAATAAATGTCTTGATGTTATTAAAAAATCAAAAGGAAGAGAAAATACATTTACAGTATTTATTGAATAACATACGCATGTAAGTGGATGTGTAGAATTCAAACCCATGTTGTTCAAAGGTCAACTGATGCACAAAAAACATATAAAAATGTAAAATGACTATATGCTGGGCCACAAAGCAAGTTGTAGAAATTTAAAGTGATTATAATCATACAGTATATGTTTTCTGACCACATAATTAAGCAAAATGTAATGACACAAAAGATAACTAGAATCTCCTGAATATGTAGAAACTGAGAAGTACAATTTTAAGTATTAATAATTCCTGGGGCTTTTAGAAGTCAATAAAAGAGAGTGACTTCAAAAATTTTGCATTGACAAAGATTTCTTAAACAGGGAAGGGAAAGTACTAAACAAAATGAAAATGATGTAATGAGAATGCATTTAAGAAATTATTTTCTTAAAAATAAAACATTAAGACATAATGATCATAAAGATAATAGATGTAATGGATGGAAAGACTTCAGATGTGTTTTTTAAATCTCTGACATTAAAAGTACTAATTACGCTAGGTGAAATAAGTTGGACAATATCTATCATAAAAATACTTCTGACGAGTAAGTCTATGAGAATGAGAGCAGTAATTTTTGTTCTGTGCTTCCATTTAAATCTATACTAAAATTAGCATCAGAATTTGAGAAAATTGAATATCTTTTTTGCTATAATCTTCATTTGAAATGTAAGTGGTTTTATTTCGGCATGAACAATTCTTTGAATGACCATGATTAGTCTTACTGACCGAGCCTTACAATAATAATTATAACAAATACTAATATGTTTAATCTATAGTAATTACTCTGAATCAGGCAGAGTT
Source organism: Lyroderma lyra (assembly GCA_004026885.1). Lineage (NCBI taxonomy): Eukaryota > Metazoa > Chordata > Mammalia > Chiroptera > Megadermatidae > Lyroderma > Lyroderma lyra. Next base: position 100,466 of record PVJL010000963.1, on the reverse strand, counting down.
TTAGAAGTTTGCCTATCTTCTCATCCTTATAGCCACATTACAACTATTATGATGTCCATTTTACAAGGGGAGAAACTGAGGCACAGGCGAGTTAGGTAACACCTCTATGGCACACAGCTATTCAAGGTGTAAGTGAGATCCTAATGTAGAAGACTCAGTTCAAAATATATTGTGCTTAGTCTCTAATCTCTCCCTAACGTTTAGGAAGTGGTAGACACTGGCCTTTTCGAAATAGTGTTATTATTATACGTGCTGCCGAAGCGGGCACTGGAAATACTGTTATAATAAAATGCCACTGTACGGCCTGATAGAAGGAACCGTCATTTAGCCTCTCACCACCTAGTTTATTGATACAGTTTGTAACCTTGTAGCCTCGGTAATCACAGAGATTCTGGCTTTTGTAGAATAAACAAGAATACATCAACTTCCATGAGGCATATGAAAACTTAAGAAGTGATTAATATGTTATAAATGAAGTGCCCAGCTTTGGCACACCCACATTTGTATGTCTGAATCCCCGAGCCTCAGCATTGGGGTGCGGAGCAGTACTATGTGAGGATATTTGACAGAATTAAGATTCCAGACATTCAGGTAGCCTTATTCCCTGTTACTTACCAATTTTATCATTGTTCCCCCTTTCCGTTGTCTGCTGTTCACTTGTTCTACCTTTTCTGTGACCATATCCTTTAGATTTTCACAATATTGGTAGGTGCAAGAGGCTTTTCATAACCTCTGGAAGAATTCTGAATACACCATATGATATATAGAAGGAAATGACACTCCTCCTAAATAAAATTGTCTATCTACTGGGATGTGTCTTAATATCAAGACTAATGGAAGTAGTCAATTTTAAAATCTAAATTATAAAGACATACTGAAATGGACATTTATATACACAGACTAAAGACAGATATAACAGCAACCTTATTTAAACACTGCTTCAGCTGTGTTCGGAGCACAATTGCCAAAACACTTGTACATCTTACTGTATAGTGCCATCTCAAGGAGGCAGAACTAAAGGAGAAAGAGATTGAGAGAGGGAAAGCAAGGGAGAAAATGTGCTGGGGTACATTGCTGCTGTAGGTATTGCTGGATGTTCAATCTCAGGAGATGGAATGAAGACAGGCTTTATGAATTGCTGTGAAATCCATTTGGGTGGAAGAAAGGAAAAAATAATTTTTCAGTGTCCTACATTTCGTTGTCTCTCGTGGGTCCCATCTACCCTATGAACACTCCCCATACTTTCAGATTACATCACCTGGGCTATCCAGGTAGCAGCAGGAGAAGCCAGTGGACAGTGGGCAGTCATAGCAGCCCATACTTAGCGCCACTGCAAATAGAAACAATGCATCAAAGCTGTTCTTGGGCCACATCAAGCTACCAAGAAAGTGACAGATCCATATTTGTGGAGGTAATTTCTGAATACCACATGCATACACTAGGGTACAGCCCTCCAAGACTATCTAGGTGGAAAAGAATTAAAACCCATCTCTACAGGGTTTCTAGGGAACAGTCAACTGTTATGACAGAACATCTTCCATGCAGTGTAGAATCAAGAAGCCCTGGAAGCAAGTGAAGGATGTCCCCTCACCAAATGCTGGTGGCACAATGCCACCAGAAAACTTCTAACTGTTGATCTAACAGGATCAAAATTTATCATTGGCATTAATCCACCCTGCAATAATCCCCTTTTCAATTCATCCACCTAAATCCTGACTACATTCCATCGCCCTTACCTGTCCACAAAAATACCAGTTTCTACCCTTCAGCTTTAACATTAGATCTTGATAATCCATTAAAACAGATCCAAAATTATTTACAACTAAATAAGAAAATACACTTTTCTTCTTCCTTGCAAAAGTTGAAGGGGTTGGAGAGTACATACATAATTATTCTTTGAGGTTTAGATAATTGTGTCTGGAAAAATCAGAAAACAATTATAAATAGGCAGTAAATTTATGGAAATATATTCAGTCTCAAGTAAATAAAGGATATGCAAATGCAAAAAATATACTTATATTTTCCCCCAAAAGTTTGCTAACAATTATGTTAGGAACATATGGTGAGATGGGCACACTTATTTGTGAGGATGCAAAATATTAAAACATATTTAGAACAATTTGGCAGCATATATTCAATGTAAATAGACAAAGCCAAGAGTATAATCTAAAATAGGCACATGTACGTATATGTGCATGTTTGTTTACGTGTGTGTGTGTGTGTAAATTATTGAATCACATAATATTGATAAAATAATTTGAAATATAGCCATTGATAGGTGAATCGTTATAAGTATCATACTTTGGAAAATAAAGCATTCAGCAATTTATAATAGTTGAATACATCTACATGACTCAGTATGGAAATTTTCCAAGAAAACTTGTGATGTTCTAAAAGTAACTTAAAATGTTTAAAATGCCAGTTATTTTGTCCTTTTGCATGTCCACGAAAAAAGAGAATATTGAGGCAACTACTTGCTGATAATGTTTTGTTTTATGAGGAAAAATAAATCCTCTATGTGAATTTCCTGGGAAATAACATTTTCTATCAAACAAATATAGTTATTAATTTTCAGTATTTTATTTAGTGTATACTGTTAAAATAAAGGCTATACTGAAATTTAAAATAAGTACTAATTACACAGATGTACAGTTAAACAAACTTGTATTTCTGGGAGAATAGCAACTCGGTCATGAGATATTACCCATTTTATATATCACTAAATTTTATTGGTTAATGTTTTAAGATATTTATTACTATGTCTGAGATTAACTGGCTGAAAAATTTTGTTTTCTTGAAATGTCCTTCTTAGTTTCAAGGTTATTCTGGCGAGTGGCCATATCTCCCATCTTCTGCAAGTATTTGTGTAAGCTTCTTATTATTTCCAACTTAATGCTTGCCAATGTCATTAACAAAGACACTAGTGGAAAGATGTCATTGCTGTAAGATCTTAGATAGCTGATTTTACCTTTTATAGATGAATGAGTGTTCAGAATTTTTATCTTCCTGTGTCCTTATTTTATTAGATTTTTAAAAAATAATTTTTAAGGTAATATAAATTTTTAAATTTGCTTGAAGTTGTCATGCATACTATTATCTATTTAATGTCTATAACTGTGGCAATATTCTCTGATTTTCATTTCTCATAGTATAACTCGTACCTTCTCTCCCAAACTTTTAGAAATTACCATGTTTATCTCTTTAAGAAATAATTCCTCTTTGAATTTCTGTATTTTATGTTTGTTTTTGATGTCATTAATTTCTCTCTTGTTATTCCTTCTTTTCATTTTCTATATTTTAATATACTCCATTTTTAACTTCTTGGAATAGATACAAACATCACTGATTTTCAGCATTACTTCTTTTCCATTGTACTATATACCTAAGGTTATATATTTCCTTTTAAGGATAGCTTTAGATGAATCAGAAAAGATTTGCCAGGATACTTCTTTATTAACATTCAGTTCAAAACATTTTTAATTTATGCAGTGATTTTTCATTAATTTTCTAACATTTGGCATTTTGTGATTATTCAAGCTATTGATTTGGACCTAAATCCACAGTGCTTAGAAAATTCATTTTTTATTATTTTGCTTTTTAGATATTTGTTGGCCTGGTGTATGTATTATGGCAAATGTTTTATATAAATTTGAAATAGTGGGTTACCATGGCCCATGTGCTGTATCAATTACTAAGAGGATCTGTAAAATCTTCAGTGTGTGGATTTTAGTGTCTCATTTTATGTCTATATTTAACCTATGTTATTTAATATAGTACTTTTAACTATTTTCCTGTTCAATTGAGTCTTTATATTTATAAATGTTCTTTATATATATTATTTTGAGGTCTATATCATCTTTCTTTTGGTAATTGTAGATATATATATGATTTTTTTCAATTTCCTTACCTTTAACATTTTTCTATCTTTAATTTAAAGTACATCTCTTATAAACAGCCTATAGTGGGACGTTTTTTGTGAAATTCACAATAAGGAAATATTAACCCATGGCCTAGAAGGGAAGTAATCCATAAAATAATCAGATCAAAGTCTAACACAATAACATCGTTTTATTTTATTGTGACATTAACATAAACACTATAAAGTTTAACGAACACCCTAAGGTACAGATTCTGGTTCTGGGGAAGATGAGTTAATTTATCTGTAGCCTTTCTCTTCCAGTAATTAAAACTTCTAGCCAAATAAAACACACAGTATACCACAACACACACACACACACACACACACACACACACGCACCCCTAATGACTCACTGATAATAAGTAATAATAAGCAGGGGGATTGGGAAGGAAAGCTAAGGTTTGAAACAAGATCAATGGAGTGGAGGACATGAGTTTTCTTTCCTTTTAATATTTTTTTTGGTCCTCTTATTTTCCAGCTGTGGCCTAAAAGGTGAACCAAATTCTTAACTGGATAACTGGAAGAGTCAGCAAAAAATCCAAGATAGGCCAGTCTTTCTAGAAAAAGAACCAAGAACAAAGGTGCCTATGAGCCAGAGTGTGAAGAGGAAATCCACATTATTGTTTATCTCCTTTATTCTATTCTTTCACCAGCTCTGAAGTCAGCTCAAGTCCCTGATCTGCAAAACTATCACCATCTCCAGGTTGCAAGCACCCTAGAGAAAAATCTGTGCCTCTGGGTAGAAACATCATGAAAAGGGCCCTGGCTGTGCAAAGAATATGAAAGATAATTCTTGTCATTTGTTGCTCATTTTAATGATTAATTGAATGTCTCTCTTCTCTCATTGTTTTGCCCTAAAGATAGCCTCCATCATGAGGTGCTACGTGACAACCTGAATGGTAAAATTTAAAATGTTAAGAGGTAACAATCTTCCTGGCCATAGCAACTAGTCAAAGATAATCAAGGCATAAGCAAAGAGTGGAGGGAATCCCTGAGGGGTGGAGGTGGAAAAGTGGACCCCCAAGCCTGTGTGTGAATGAAACATGTGTTGGGCTCAGTCCCACGTTGTGCATGCAGAAGTAACCCAAAGAACTATAGTAAAGGCGCTGAGAGCTGAATTGCAGTGGAAGCTCTGTGGAGTCCAAATTCAGCCCTTGGCTGGAGCATGGATATGCAAACCCAAATAGCACCTGCAAACACTTTCAAAACTCATTCCCTGTTGGACTCACCACCACAGAAAGTCCGATGGAATTTGCATACAGAACCTAAGCAGGTTGACTGCATGCTAAAATAAAACTAGCATCATTCTGTAGAGGACTTGAACAGGACCCAGAATCTCAAAACAACTATTCACAATATCTAGAGCAGCATTCCACTCCTGGTAATAACCAATAAGCATATTTCACCTATTTTTCCCACTGGAAAAAAATAAAACAACTATAAAACTATGAGAGAAGTTCTGGAGAGAAGCTTAGAGGAAACTCCTAAGGGAGCACTATGGTGCTGACGGAGCTCAAGGATGGAATTTTTAGTTCTGGCTTGAGAAGCAGAAGAGGTGACACCTAAAGTTCAGAGAAAAAAAAATGTGGAAATCTACTTCTTAATTTCTTCTCTTATTTTTCTCTCTTGCCTCACAATCCATCGCCAGGGCAAATCCTTCACAGTTCATGGCAGTAAACATGAAAAGGGGCAGCAGGAGCTAAAACTCTGACAGAGGGAAATATTACTCTCCATTTGGATGAATTATAAAAAGAGAACACAAAATAGGCAAAATCACAGGAGAATAAAAGTCCTTACTTTGTTTGGGAAACAAAGTTTAGTATGAGGTCAAAGGTCGGGCATGTTTAGAATGATAAATGAACCTCAAAAGCAAATGTAGCTGTGGATCATAAAATAGGATTGCGACATTATCCTGTGGTAATTGGAACTCAAGAGTAATGCAATAATCACATGCCCTAGGACAATATCAGTGTGAACATAAAAGACAAAATAAAGGGCACTTCATAGGAGAAATAAATCAGACTTGTGAAGATGACAGAAATACGAATCACATTTGGTGAAAACCCGCATGTGTAAGTTTTAGAAACAGGTGAAATGTGTAAGGAACTTACTGGAAGGAATTAAAGGACGGAATAGGAGGGAGCAGGTTTGAGAAGAGCCTTCAGACCATAATTGAGGCTTGACACTTGTGAAAGGAGAGAATGAGGAAAGGGTTAGGCAGAGACTCAGACCACACTTCAGTTCTGAAAACTGCCTGGAACTAGAATTTAGAAAAAGGAGGTGAGTACAACAAACCACAACACTCACGGCTGAAATCAGCCTCAAGGTTACCACTAGTACTTACTCTCTCTCTCCTGCATAATCCATTCCAAATGCCTCGCACCATCAGCTATTAACTTGGCAGGTCCTGACAGTATGACCCAAACGTTATTCCTGAAGGCTCAGAGATCTTGGTAATAATACTTATGTCATGATGGTCTCTGGGCACAAGAAGTCCAACATGCCCTGGGAGCAAATACAGGCTGTGGTTCCATGGTCAGGAACTGTGTTTCTGTATGGGGATCATAACCACCAACAAAGTATAGTCCAAACTGCAGGGACAGGGAAAAAATGTCTCTAGGGAGCCATTAGAAAATAAGTGGGTTCATTTCTATTTTTACCCTAGGTTCCCAGGCCCACATATTTTCCCTATTAGGGACAAAACAAGGAAATATCTGATTCAGTGCCTGTGCAGTGTCTGAAGGTTGACACAACATCCTGGCAGACTATTGCCCCTCATCCGGTGCTTCAATTTGCCTTCAGTGGTCCATTTTAAGAGTCTAACTCTCTTTGGATGGAGTAGAATGTGATATGACCCAGGTCATAGGCCCATTCCTACAGCAGCTTCATTGTGTAATGGGTCCCATGGATGGATATGTTGTGATTTGCCACAGCTGAAAATCAGGCATTCTGTAAGCCTTCGGAAAGTGGTATTGGCCGAAGCCTTAACATCAGGAAAAAGAAAATCCATACCCAGAACACATATCTCATCCTGTGAAGATAAACAGCTGGGCATTCTAGGACACACTTGTCCAACCTGCAGCCCATGGGTTGCCTGCGGCCCAGGCTACCTTTGAATCCAGCCCAACACAAATTCATAAACTTCCTTAAAACATTATGAAAATTATGCAGATCTTTTTTGTTTTTTAGCTCATTAGTTATTGTTAGTGTAGTGTATTTTATGTGTGGCCCAAGATAATTCTTCTTCCTATGTGGCCCAGGGAAGCCAAAATGTTGAACACCCCTGTTTAGGGTGTAAGACACCCATCAGGATCTATTTGTCCATAAGGGGATGGTGCTCTTCGCAGCAATTATTGCCATATCAGCGTCTTTGTCTTTAGAGGGATGGGCAATTAGAGGCAGCAATAGCTAAGCAGCCTTGGTGAGCAAGAGTCTGTGATATGGGCCCATGTGTCTTCACAATCTCTGCCACAGGACCACTCTGTACATGTGCCTATCATACCTTTTCCTGGATAGGCAAGGATGAAAATTGACTAATATCAATGCCAGAGTCAGTTGGTCAAATTGGTGTTTGAGTGCCCTTTTCATTGTATATGCTTTCTGGTGGGGGTTAATATATAATACAAAAATCTTCAAACTTTTTGTCCATGCTGTATCATCACACTGATTAGTGTGCTATATGCTACCAAGAAATGTATTAAGGTGAACAGATATAAAATTTTCACTATCAATTTTTCCAAGGACTATGACTGGTGCACATTCTTCTGAGAATAAAATCTTTATTTCTAGCTAGGCAATAAATAAACCAGTCCCCAAATGCCATACCATTATTTTCCTCTAATAACTCCTGGTATCCCTTGAGTCCATCAGAATCCCCTAAGAATCAAATACTCAGACAGGTTAGATATCCAAAAAAATATCTACTGAGAAAGGATGAAAAAGGAGGGAGCCATAGTAGGCAGACAGAGCCGTTAGGCTGCACTGTAAGTCTAGCACCTATAAAAGGAGTAAGGAAAGGCAGATTTAGTAGGAAGAGCTTCCAAGTACAGTTCAGTTACGAGAAAGTCTTGGCCAGGCCAAAGGAAACCTCAGGCAACATTTTCCCATTAAAGAAATATTCCATCAGTAGCACCCCAGTCTTGCTCAGTCATTGGCTAGGAGTCATTTGCATACTGAAAGCATTGCTTCAGTATTCCTAGGGTTGCTGCTGAAGTCTATTAGCATCTAGGTCCCCTGCAGCAGTCTCTCTTGAAATAAGTATATATAGTGCATCTTCTCTCTACTGTCTCTGAGACTTACTGTAGAAACAACTTGAAATGCATATATTTGAGTTCTTTTTTGGTTTCAAAGTGTGTGATTTAATAGTATTTGCTAATAATCATTTATATGAGTACCCCATGTATCGAAGCAGATAAAAAGAACATTGCATAATTATAATATCTGATACCAAATAAAGAACAAGTGATCTGGTCTATTTTTCAATCACATACATGATGTATTATTATTCAGGAAGAAAAAAAACGGGCAAAGGAACATTGTATTTTCCATTGGGTAACTGATGACATCATCTCAACATAAGATTTTTATGAAAATGCTTTTCTGCTATAAATCATTACATAAATAAGAATTTTAACATTCCTAATATATAATTTATCAACTACAATATAGGTGAACTATAAAAGCATAATTGCTTTTACAAAACAGTGTAAAGAGCTTTCTATTGATTTCTTTTGTTGATTCTACAAAGAGGTCAGTATCCTCTGTTTCTATAATTTTAAAGAAGGCAACACAGAGATTGCTGAAGAAACAATGTGAGCTACAATGTGAATGGAAGGCTATCACAATAACAACTGTAACAGCAAATATTAATAGTACGTGACTATTTATGTTCAATGTTGACTGTATTGATATCTACGTCTCATCACTCACCAAAGGCGAAGTCTGCAAGTTCCAAAAATACTACCTGGATGTTGTTTGTGTCCTTGTTATGGGCTGCTGTTGATCGAGGCTGGATTTTGAAAATTCCTTGTGCCTTAACTAAAACACGTATAAAGCTGACTACACTCTAACTCAAAGCAAATTAACATTTTCTCCCAAGTCTCTAGAGCGTGTGTTAACTCTATATATTATGATCTTTTTCATAAAGAGAGACAAGAGAAAATGAACTCAAAGCAAGGTGTGCTGTAGGAAAGATCTAGAAGCAGCATTTCTTCTTAAGTCAACAGCAACAGAGCAGAAACATTTACTATAAAGATTCCTTTCCCTTGTAATCTACTCTTGTTTTTACAATATACGTATTAACTCAGAAGTCTCTATCAGTGTTTCTCAATCCTGGAAGCACATTAAAATCATGTGAGGTAATAGTAAACTAAAAAATCCCAATGCACAGGTCATACTGAAGGTTAATAATTTGACAAATATAATAAATATAATATCCTGTACATTAATAAAAGCTTTCATTCAATTGTTTTGACACTCATTGGTGGTATTTGTTTGAACCAATGATTCCTGTAGGTATTAAATGATGATTATTTCCAATTTTATCATAATTCCTACATCTATCATGTTACCTACTATAAAGAGAAGTATTTCCCACTTTCTAGTTTTTCAAGTCATTATGTAACCCATAATTCTCTTTTACTATTTAATTCATTACCATCATTATAATGTTGACACTCAAATTATGCCAAATTTGGCCAGTGAATTCTTTTCAGCTTATGTGTTCCTTTAACATGTTCAGAAGAATCAGGAAGAAGTTAAGAATGCCTACTATTTCCATTACTGCTTAACACTGTAGCGGCATTATAAACCAATTCACTTGAACAAGGGAAAGCCGTTATGGGCATAAAAAGGATTTAAATAACTTCTCTCTGCTGAGTATTTATTATTTAAACAGAAAATATTGAAATTGTGTTTACAGTTGATCTTCAAAAGTTAGACATAAAGCAAGTTATTAAAACTAAAGAGTTTAAAGAGAAAGAAATATTAAAATGAAGAAGTAGAAAATATTAAACTGGAACAGAAGAGCTCAGTAATACACAATCTATTTTTAAGAAGATCGATAAGAGTGACAAACTCCAAAATGTATTTTAGGCAGGTATGACCCTCGGTCTTCTATAAGGCAACAATCATGAAAAATTGACTGTTGTCACCTTGCACCCCCAACCCATCTCTTCCTAAGCACTCAGCAATGTACTGAGCTTCTTACTTGCACTTGGCAATACAAATACCAGTAACAGACACTTCAGAAGTAGTTGGATGGATCACAAGAATTAGAGAAACCTAAAGAAATTGAATAAAAGAGCCTGTGAGACCCTCACCAGGCTTAAGCTATTGGGTTCACCATGGGGAATTTTATCAAGATGTGTTGGTTTCTCTGAAGCAGAAAAGTTGCTAAATCTTGAGTGTCCTCCTTCAAGCAGTTATTGCCACTTTACCTACATAGGCTAACTTTAAGGCTTTCTTGCATCACTCACCACCATACTTGTGTATCCTTTCAACTCCTTAATAGATCTTATGGAGAAAAAAGCTTTAGAGAATAATCAGATAAACAATCCTAAGAAAGGCAAAAGTGACTGTTACAGAATACACTGAACAGCTCTATGCCAATACTTTTTTAAGTGAAATGATTTTAAAATTTTAGAAGATATAAATAATAAAGATTGGCTGAAAGAGGAACAAAACATCCAGACATATCAATGAGCATTAAACCTAACATAGAATTCCATGCCACTAGGAAAGTTTTTTTCTTTTGAGAATGAATAAATTTTTATATCAATACTCAGCATGGGGAGGAAGTACAAGCGACTTAAATTTCAGACTAATCCCACATATGAACATCAATGCAAACACTTTAAATAACACATTAGCAAACCAAATAGAACATTTTTAAGTAAATAGAAAATAAGTATGGTTTATATTAGCGTGAATAATATTTTAATATCTATATGATGGCAAAGGTAATATTGGTGTGTATAGAAAAACTAATTTGAAAAAATTGTACCTTAGTTCATGTATCTACAATAAAACAACTTTTAACAATCTAAAAATGAAAGGGGATTTCCTTAAAATAATAAACATCTTCAGCAAAAAAGCCACAGCAATCAGCACACTGAAAGGTTAAGTCTAGAAGTATGTTTATGGACAAGAACAAGACAATGAGACAGCAATAGAAGAGAAATGTAAACTATAAACTATCCATATTTGTAGGTTACACAATTAAGAGAACACCAAAAATATAGAAACAAAGTATTTCATTTATGAAAAGTGTAATAAGGTTCCTGGATGCAAGATAAAAATAATAGTAACAACTGATATCAATTTTATTTCTCATAAAGACAATTCCCAATGGCACAGGAGGCTCCTTTCCTCTGCCATTTAAACTACCTCATCAGTTTTCAGTTGTGTCAATCACACAGAGGCTGCAACCAGTACATAAACATTATAGGCTCCATATTCCTAAGGCAGCCATACCTTTGGTGAGGAAATCCCTATTTGTTTCCCTTTGCAGAACTGTAGGGTGAGCCCCTCTCCTGGAGTACTTTCTGTGGTGTATCCTGACATGATTGACCTAAGTACTATTCTTTTGGGGTAATGAGAGTTCATGGAGTGGTGAGTGCTTTGCTGCTTCTCTGCCTGAAAATAAACATATAATAAAACTTATATGTTTAAACTGTGTATAGGCGTCAGTGATCTAAGGTATGACACCAAAATTATGCATTTAGAAAATACAGTAGGGAAAGCTTTATGTATGTCATTACAGGAGTAATTCCATAAATTATCTAGGAGCAAGTATACAAAAAATATGCAAAACTTTTTGAAGAAAATTACAAACTATTTTGAGGAATAAAAATGAGATATACGAAAATGGATATACATGAATACTAACGTTGATATTGCAAGTATTATAACATTCCCATAGAAATCTATAAATCTATAAATTAATGAACTTAGAAATTAATTAAGAAATTCAAAAGAATATTCTACGTGTTTCACTGATAAGTTAATACATTGTAAAAAAATTAAAGTGATAATATGATGATATACATACACTTAAGACAAGTGGTTACTTCTGTGGGAGAAAAACATTAGAGAGACACACCTAGGGGATGAACTGGAAGTGAAATATTTTTCCTAAAATAAATAAGATTTTAGTTTAAAGGTCAATTATTAAGTTTTAAAAACTTGGTCAATCGTATATGGCTATTCATTATATGCTTATAAAGATTTCTAAATATTTGAAATATTTTATAATAAAATATCTTAAAATACTGGCTGAGCAGGGTCAAATCAACTGAGAACAAAATCTGTTATCTGAGATTTAGAATAGGAAAATCAGGAACAGAGAATAATATAACTGAGGTGGTATATTTTTAAGCATTGTTTTTAAGAGCGGTTTTAGGCTCACAGCAAAAGGCAGGGAAGATGTAGAAGTAACTCCTACACTCCTGACTACCACACATGTAGAACCTCCTCCATTATCAACATTCCAAACTAGAGTGGCGTATTTGTCACAATCCATAACTTAGCTGGCACATCATTGTTACTCGAAGTCTATAGTTTACATTGGGGTTCACTCCTGGTACTGCACATTCTATGGGCTTGGGCAAAGGAATAATAAATATAACCACTCCAGTGGTCTTCTAAAATCAACAGGAATTCAAGTTTATTAATTTTTTTAGAACTAAATTACTTTGAAGACTATAGAAGGCACACTGAATAATATAATGATGTAACATTTAGCAATAAGATACAGCAGTGAATGAGGATAATTTTATATTTGAAATTTAAAGTCAAGGCAAAGGAGGAATAGAGAGATTATGACTCTCATGGCTTTAATATAAGATTTTCTTAACTTTTCTAGCATTAAAAAAAAAGCTTTTCCTAACTGATCATGTAATTATCCTAAAATATACCTTTATAAAAATCATTTAGATATTAGAATTAGCTTTGCATCTGACTTTTTATTGGTCTTTTTAACTAGAGCTTAAAGTTTTCAGAATCTTGAGAAATACATATTTAATAAGGCATGAAAACTCTTCTCAAACCCCAGCCATCTCTGCAGATTTGACAGCTGCTGGAATGTCGCCAGGCTGCCAGACACACTGGAGTGTAAAGACTGCATGAAAAAGCATACCCCAAAATGTTGCTCTATGGGGATTATTCTAAGCCTTTGAATGTAAGGGTGCTAGGGAGATAGAGGAAGCTAATTTATAGATATACAGACATAATTAAAGCCCAGTGAAATAATCTCATTACAAATACTGAATGCATCATTTTAATGAGAAAAGAAAGATTTTGCTTTCTCTTCTCAATATTATCACTAGTATCTGTCTTTATTTAGGTTGCTATACATAAATGTAATTAAACCAGGTTTGTTTTTACTTCCCATTATTTAAAAGAATACTCAATACTGGTTATTGGAAATGTTTTGGCCAGAATTATTCCTGATTTAGTTTATTCCCTTGTAATATCCCATAGAAATTTTCTTAGATTAATAAATTGACTCACCTAATACAAACAGTAATAACAACAAACGTGTTTTTATTCTTATCTAGTGTGCCTACTTCCTAGTGATAAAATTGAGCTAATTGACAGAGAGTGATTTGTTTATAATAGCATTAACATTTTTGAAAAATCACAGCTCTCCGTTTTGTAGAAAAAATACTTTTAAAGTCACTAATCCATGACCTGGCATGGTACCTAATCAAGGGGGTAAAATTAATGGTGGAGGAGTCTGCCATGTGTGCCTATATAAGATTTAGATGCCCTTTCTCACAGCAAATACATAATAACATTACTGGTATTTGAAAGAAACATGTAAAGACTAGCAATAGCCCTTTCTGCTTTATTTACTGCATTTTTTTCTTCAAATAAAGGATTACAAAGCTTTTTCTGTTTCTGTATAAAAAGGTTGGTTTATGGAAGGTATACTTGTTAGAATCTAGCTTTTGGGGTAATTAATGATAAAGGATATACAGAATAGAAGACAATTTTTTTATGTTATTGCTAAGGCAGCAAATTCTTACTGACATTTTCACAGCATATTCTCCAATTAAGAAGGCAGCTGTCATATTGACTGAATTGATAATCTGTTCATATGTCACCAGAGAATGAGAAGGTTCAAGTTTAGAAATTAATGTTTCCTTGGATTTTTGTCACTGACAACAAAAAAATATTTATCTTTTTTGTCCTTTTGGCTTGGCATTTTTTAATAAATTATTGATACTAATATAAAGGAGGGTTCTTTAAAAACAGTAAAATAAAAATATGCATTATTTATTGTCTGTCTTCCACTCTACGAAAATAAAAAATAGGTATGATAAAATGGCATGTTTTAATGAAAATGTCTGTATGAAGGCTTGTAACTTTTTAGTAATACCAAAATTGATTGTAGAATTAAAGCTAAAGAATAAATATAATAGTCAAGTTTACAAACACTTTTACTATGAGTGTCACGCAAATTATCTGCACTGGTGTCCAAATATCTTTAGCCCGAGTCTCCAGGTTCTTCATAGAGCCTTTGATACTAAAGATCATGCCATATAAAAGAAACACACAGAGAGACACACAGCAGAAAAAAATCAAGTTGGCTGTTTTGGCATAATTTGTAATATGGACATTAAGTTTTTTATCTCTCTGTTCTTTTTATTCTATTTGCTAGTTTCAAATCCCAATTTTGATCTGACTGACAGAAGGGAAAGGTAGAAAAAACAGTGGTGGGAAATCAGGTGAAAATGTGGCAAGAAAAGGCAAGAGAAGAGCACAAAACTGGATAAAAGAGATGGAAAAATAACACAAAGCAAATAAAAAATGAGGAAAAGAGAAAAGAAAGAACAAAGAATAAAAAACCATTGAAAATCTACATAATTTAAAACCCCTCATTTGAATGAAAGTAATTTTAAAGACAGTTTAAAAACTTTCAAAGAAAATTTAATTTGGTTTGAAAAATTCATATTATTCCTACTTAATCTTTTAAAATGTCACTTATTTAATGTTCCATGAGGATATTTTCATGCACAGATAATAATAGTGGATTGGGTGAGAGAAAAATAAAATAGTGTAATCCTTAGTACCTTGCCATTTTGTTGCAGACTGTTGGATAAAAATGTCTTAACTATTTTATGTATTTTCTTCACCATTTAAAAAGGCAAAAGTGTTCAAATTTGCTAACTCAACAAAAACAGCCATTCACTGTGGCCCCTGATCCACGTCACAAGTACCACATCATGATGTGTCTTTTAGCTAAATGATCAGTAGATTATTTAACCAAAGGCATAATTGGTGAAATTAAACTAAAAACAGTAGACATCAAGACTCTCTTATTAGAAAGCAGTTTTAGTTATAGTTGCCATATTAGCTCAAGCAACTATTTAGACAACTGTCTACAAAGTGCAAATATATGAGGGAAACAAATATACAACAATTAAGTAAAATAACTACCTGGGGTAATTTAGTATTCATTACCCAAAATACTCACTAACATTGCTTTACTGTAGTTTAGAATCTGATCAACTATTCACAATTAAAATATAAGTTTAAGAGGAGAAAAAGGACTTGTTTTTAGATAAACACTAGACATAAATATTTTATTATATATGGACATAATTCTTAGGTATTTGCAATTATTCAGCCTATTCTTCTTAATTCCAACTTCCACAAACCCCAAAGTACATTATAATTTTTAAAGATAGAAGATATTCCTCAAAATCCAAATAAATCAATGAGTTTTTCTTTTAGAGCCCTCAATATTTTCTGTTATGGAAAAGAGAAAGAGATAGTTTGCTTTATTTTTATGGCAAACAGATACTTTTGCTTACATTTAGTATATATTTATACATTCTGCAATCAAAATATTTATAACATCTTCATTATTTCCAAATGTCTAACATAATATATTGAATTAATAGATGATATTTTGAAAAAAATTAGACATGCTTGGCATCATCTGCAGTCCACATTTTTTCTTATTACCAATAGAGTTCTGTGTCACCTAATTTTCAATGGAAACACATTGAATTTCCAACACTATCTTTATAAAATTAAAAAAAAAAAAACAGCAAAAAAGTGGGTTACATCTACTTTGAGGACAAATTTCTATTAAGACATTTGATGAAGATTCAGAGGCCATAGGATAAGGGGACAATATAATGATGAACTCATACCCTTCAAAACAATAATAGACTGAGAATATATGTACCTTTTGTATGTATAAAAAGTAAGAGAAATTTAGTGACTAAAGATAGGATTGAAAGAATTAAAAAAGAGAGACAAATGTAATCAGAACTCTGTAAATAAAACTATATTTAGGGCATTGTTTACATTTTACTGGTATAATTATATTTAAGGGAAAATGCATCAATAATCTTGGAGAAATAGTTTAAACTACATTCTCAATAGTTTTAGGTTTTTCAGTGAATTGGGCTGGAGAGTGATATGAATATGTAAGAGCAACATGATATTTGAAAAAATTCTTCATGTACAGTAAAAACTGTTTATCATACACTGTTGTGCACAATTTTACTGTTAAGGATTAAAGCTATAAACGTCAAAGTCCTTACAGATTGTAAATGACAGAGCTGGAACTTGAAACCATGTCTACTGGTTTGCAAAATTTGTTTTCTAACTTTGAAAATTTGTTCCAAAGTGTGTCTTTTATGTAAAAGGGAGAACATAAAAACATTAAAATTTTAATGTATCTTAGCAATCCCTTAATAGTGAGTCTCTTCAAACAGAGGTCCCCAACTCCTGGGCCACAGAACAGTACCAGTCCATGGCTTGTTAGAAACCAGACTGTACAGCAGGAGGTATATAATAGAATATATACATATATTGTTTCTTATGATTAATGCTATCAATCCAAACTAAGTTGGGTAGTTAAAGAAACAACAAGCATATTTGTTTACAACTAACACTTAAAACTCAGATATTCTCAATGTTTGTTTAAGGGGTGCATGTGGGTATTAAAATGGAGATTTGCTATTGCCCTCATAATTTTTTATTTAGGCACAATAGCAGGATGACAAAATATATGTGTGTGTTAATAAAACTCTTTATTAAATGTCCATATGCACACTATGAACAATGCAGTTTTGTATTTATTTTATTCTTTCCTGTTATGTTTGCTTTAATTATATTTCTAAAATATATAGTTCTTGTAAGTATATACTTTTATATCTGTTGTGTTGAATAATTGTAATTGAATTTTTATTTTATGTTTTTCACTTCATTTTACCTTAATAATTAACTTTATTATATTTTACAAAACAAGTAGATCAGGGTACATTGGAAATTTAAAACAAACAATAAAACAAATTTTCCTAAGCTCAAAATTATTTGACAGATTTACCTATCCTAACATATCATAAATTATGTTAATATTCCAGGAAAATCTCATGTTTCATGTTTACATAAAAATTGTGAATGTTGTTTTTAAAATCAGGAATATGGAACATTAGTTATAATTTTATAGTTGTATTAAGTATATATTAATAAACAATCAAGATATTATTTCACTTTCCTGTAGAAATACAGAACTATTTCTTTGAAGTTTTACATTAGTGCTCTATTAAAGAGAGACAGGGGGAAGGATAGAAAGGTATTTTTTTTTACTGAGCAATTAGCATATTTGCTTATCTTTGTGACACAGATACAAGATTGTGTGTGGCTGTCCATGGAGTTTCCCAAATTTACCCCTGTAAGTGTTAGACAGACTCAAAGGTGATTTCTCAGACTTCAGAATATGCATAGGGCAAGCCTTTAAAATTAATGTTATTTTTCTACTGTAAAGAAGAGAGGAGGCAATGAAAAGTATCACTACACCACTAGGTGTGACATAGAAACAAAACCAGCACTGTTGCCTAAAGAAGACTGCTTAGCAAACACTGCTGTGTTTAATTAACTTTACACTTTGAATTAGTTGATTGAAAGGTCAAAATGGAATTTGTCCAAACAGCAATTCTGGCTGGAACAATCTATACAGAGGAGCATGTGTACTCAGAGGCAGGATGGCTCCATCAGCCTCAAGGACATAGAAGAGAGCCTTGTCCTACACACTGACTGACAATGAAGGAGACCAATCATTTGATAACTTTCATTTATTCTACCTTCTTTTTTCAAATCTTCAAGAAAATAAACAGCAATGATTGTTGAGATTAAAATTGCAATAACTGCATACATGTTTATATAAAATGATGCTAGTATAAAAAATTCTAGTATTACTTGTCATATGTTGATCACTTACTATATATAAATTCAGAGAAAAGTACTCTACAAGCATTATCTCCTTTAATTTTCTTCTTATGCTCCTAACAACTGATCAATATCTCTATATATACCTATATATGACTATTACGTTATATAGAATATATAATCTGAATATATTAATGTAATAGAACATATATAATCATAAAATACATCTGATTATAAGATCATTCTCTTTTATCTAGTGGGAAAAATATTTAAACATATCCAATAAACTACATAGATGGTAAGAAATTATTTTTAATGTCAGGTGCTACATTTCTAGTCTCTCTCTCTCTCTCTCTCTCTCTCTATATATATATATATATATATATATATATACACACACACACACACACACACACACACGCACACACACACACATATATATATATTTAAAACACACTATAAATGATATTAACTTGTGTGCAAATCCTTCATGTGTGCATTCATAGAAATAAACAGATCCCATTAGCCATTCATTGCCCATTGTGTGCCTATCATACCAAGGGAATTTATCTTTACTATGCTTTTGACAAAAGTAAAGAGTAGGAAATACAAACATAACAATACCTAAAGCTCTTGCCTGAAATACTTCAGGGTTTATTCAACAAATTCTCACAAAATTCAACCTCTCAGCAGTTGAAACTACTACACAGTAACTTAGGAAGAAAAACAAGAACACACTTATCTCAGCATGTTAAGAGCAAATCCTGAAATATTCTATGGAGTTTCAGTCTACACGATGCTAACGCATTAAGCTGTTACGATTCCATATGTTCTTTTGTTATTTTTAAGTGTTTGGCTTTGTCTATTTATGTCGTTACATACTCAATCAGATGAGTGGTTATAGTTGTAGGGTCAATGGATTTCTTAACAAAGAAAACAGAAAAAAATGAGTGGAATACAGTTTTTTTTTAAGTTTTGGTTAGATTTAGTATTTGCTAAAATAATAAAAGTTAAAATAGGATAACACTTGAGCTTACTAGTTTTTTTACTCAATTATTTTTGGCTACAAATCAAATGCCCATGACTTTAATATGATCTTGCAGCTGATATTCATTATAAAATTAGAGAAGTATCTTACCAGACTAAAATTATGTATCAGAAGTAAATATCAATAAAATAAAGATATTTTCTTGTAAAATGACAGTGTAAAGTATTGCTATATGTTATGGACTGAAATTTTGTGCTCTCCCCACAAAATTCATATCTTGAAGTTCTAACCCCCAGTGTGGTTGCGTGTGGAGTAAGGACATAATTAAGTTTAAATGAAGTTGCAGAAGTGGAGCCCTGATCAGAGCTCTCTCTCTCTCTCTCCCTCTCTCTCTCTCTCTCTCCACACACACACACACACACACACACACACACACACAGAAGAAGAAGTCATGGGCTATGGAATCTAACACATAAAACAAAGGAACAAACAAAACAGAAACAGACTTATAAATACAGAAAACATACTGGTGGTTATCAGGAAGGGGAGAGGTTGGGGGCAGGGGAAATAGGTGAAAGAGATTAAGAGGTACAAACTTCCGTTATAAAATAAATAAATTATGAGGATGCAATGTACAGTGTATGGAATATAGGGAAAACACTAATTAACATTGTAGTAACTTTGCATGGTGACAGATGGTAACTATTATGGGGATCATTTCATAATGTATATACATATATAATCACTATGATGCACACCTGAAACTAATAGGATATTGCATGTCAATTATATGTCCAGAGGACGAGGCTATGGGAGAACACAGAGAGTTGACATCCATTTACAAGCCATGCTGGCACCTTGATCTTGGATTTCTCAACTTCCAGAACTGTGAGAAAAAAATTTTCTTTTGTTGAGTTACACAGTCTATGGTATTTTGTTATAGCAGCTTAAGTTTACTAATACATACACTATATTGACCAGAAGTAGTTGTTTACCTTGACTTTCTAATATTTCTAGAATTTAGTGTTTTTAAGATTCTGGCCTTTCCTTTATGATTTTGTTTTTTATTATTGGTTCTTGACAAATTACAAGAATATTTTGAATCTGTATATTCTGCTCCTAAAAATGCTTTTAGTATAAAAGTAACAAACTCACTGCCTTCTACCAGTAATTCTACTCATGATTCACATGCCCAGAGTGAAACACATTTCCTATACCATGACACAACATTTATCCTTGTTGTGTCACAAATTGTTTTTTTAAAAATAATTATTATGAGAGTGTAATGTATGATTCTTCAGATTACAGTATCCTGAAGAGTAAAAATGAGATTGTATTAATAGTGAAAAATTATGTGTTGTTGAAATCCTCCCAATCTCTGATGTTAAAAGTCTGTATCCTACTTAAGTTTAGCTTTTAAGCTAACAATTTCTAGAAGTCCCAAAGGGTACCATACATATTTGATTCAGCAGAAGTATAAAGGAGATCCACTTTCACCAATGTGGGAGAGAACCATCCAAATCAAGAGCCCAAATAGAACAAAAAAGAAAAAAGAAAGGGTAAATTCTTTTTCTCTCTCTCTTCTTGATTTGGAATGTCCATTTTTTTTCTGGCCATTGGACATCAGAGCTCGTGATTGTCAGGCCTTCATCCTTGGGCTGGGAGTTACCCCATCTGCTTCTCTGCCTCTCAGGTCTTCAGTCTTAGACTGGATTACACTATTGGATTTCCTGGTCCTCTATCTTACAGACGGTAGGTTGTGGGACATCTTGGGCTTCACAACATCATGAGCCAATGCCTTTAATAAATCTTATATCTCTTCCTTTCTATGTATCCTTTCGGTTCTGTTTCTCTGAAGAATATAGACCAATACAGAGACATTGTGTTTTGCAATAACTTATGTAGTACATCTCTTCCCTACTTTACGCTGTATTCATTTATATATTCCATTTAAATGTTTTTAAATCATTTAAGGTTTGTACAATTTGAGCATTTGTTACTTCTCACCAAGTGATTATTACTTCATTTAAACAATTCTGATCTGTTCCTGGTAAATCACTCAATTTGTGCCACTGCAAGGGAAGGCTGACAAATGTCAACACTGAAACTATCAATTCTAATTCATCTCTTTTAGAGACAGCTCTCTCATGCCTGGGGGCAACTGGAAAACACTAATAGGGGATGAGCATTTCATCATCCAGAAAAAGATGACAGCTAAAGTCATCCAAGTACAATAAATGAACACAGAGCTGTCCTAACAACTTAACAGGAGTTAATCGCCTGCCCCATTCTCTTATTTCAAAGAGCAAAGTATCCAAACGTAGCCCTATCTATGGAGGAACGCTGAAAGGAGAAACATGTACAGACTCATTTCAAAAATATTTATCCATCCTCAGCAGTCCATGTATGAGTATCTTTCCATATAACTTGGATTAAGGCTTCATCTACATGTGGGTCTCAACAGTGAAGGTTAAGGTAATAGGTTTTATCATCAATTAGAACCTGGCTTTGTAAATTTTTTCCAACATAACACCTCTGTCATTCGGGGAAAGTTCTAAATTACTTCTTCCTAAGTTGTAAAATATAAGTAAAATATCTTCATATGAATTTGTAAGGATTTAAATATGAGAGCACCAATTATGTAATTGGCACTTAATTGGTCTTTAATCAAGATGAATTTCTTCCCTGCTCTACATTTCCAAGTAACCTGTTCACATCTTGTGATGTGATCTACTTGTGTCTTGTGACATAAATAGCTATGTGTAATGTAGAAAAGCAATCTCAGAGGTAATTATAAGGAAATGTAACTCTAATAGCAAGCATGAGGTACACGAATGTAATGTTACAGTCTAAATGGTAGAGTAAGAAAATTAAACTTTTCTTTATGGGTTTAATAAAGAACACACACACACACACACACACACACACACACACACACACCCAAAGTATCCTTGCATGCATGTGGTTAAACTGCTGACAAGGACGACTCAGAATAGATTGCTCCAGGGCTGGAATGAAAGGCATGTTCTAGAGAACAGTAAATCTATTTGTAAATGAGCATTTTCCACTTGACCTCCTTGCCATATCAATTAAGTATAGCAAGGAAAATAGCTAAACTTCAGGCAAATATTTAGACATTTTCTATCATCAATATTGGAGCCCCCTTCTTACTTTCAATCTCATTTAACAAATTATTACATTTTGGCGAATTTGTTGCAAAGTCAGACAAGTAATATTTTAATTTTGTTTTTCAAGAAAATAGTATTGCATTAAAAATAGAAAATACTATAAAGTAAAAAAGAGAGAGAGAGAAAGAGAGAGATAGTTTTGCTAATATTACTCCTTGGATTTCTCTCCTGAGACACAGATGGAGCTAACAATTTTCTCTGCTATGTCTCGTGAGATACATCAAAATTCCAAACTTTCAAACCAAAGATGTGTCAAAATATCTAAATAAAATAAAAGTAGTACATTTCCTTGGGATTTATGAAAGCTCAAATCCATCATAACAGAACATACCACTCTGATCAAGAAAAAACACAGTGAGGGCAGCAATTGTGTTTTCTTGCATTATCTCCAGTGGTGAAAATAATCTTTACCTTTTATCTTCCTAATGTTTATTGCCATTAGGAATTCAGTATGGCCAAAAGTACCTATTTTTCTACGTTACACAGAATATTTTGGGTACTTTTAGTAACTTTTCCTTCTATCAGGTATAGGTCTAGCAGCACAGGAAGACATCTTTGTCTTAAGAAATGGTCGTGAGCTTTTGTTATGCACAGTAAAAAATGAAATCTGAAATTATATTATTTCTGTATTCTATATCTGAGGACAGATGAAAGCGCAAATTCTAATAATATCATAATTATTTATGCCTTATGCTGTAAAATAATCTGTTTAGCTTATTATATGTTAGTGATTTTTTAATGGAGGTATTATTGACATACATTATAATAATTTCAGGTATACAATGTAATTATTCAATATTTGAATATACTGTATTGCAAAATGATCACCACAATAAGTGTAGTTAACATCAGTCACCATGCATAGTTACCTATTTTTTCTTGTGTTGAAAACTTTGAATATCTACTCTTTTAGCGACTTTCAAATACGCAACACAGTATTATTAACTCTAGTCACTATGCCATACATTACATCCCCATGGCTTATTTATTTTATAACTGGAAGTTAGTTCCTTTTCCCACCAGTCTGTTCTCTATGTTAGTGATTTTAATACCAGTATAGTGCAAGTGGGCTTAGACTTAGACAAGACATCACTGGCAGCATGCAGTGTAAATGTTCAAGGGCTGCCCAGAAAAAAATCCAGCCATGAATGTCTCTATTTTTCATATTACATGGCTGGATACTTTCTGGACATCCCTCATAAAAGTGCCATCATTGGGAAAACATGCAGTAAAGTAGCATTGTTTACGTGCCACACCAGTTCCCATGATCTCAAAGAGAGTTGCTCAGTCCACAACCACCAAACTGTATGCATTATAGAATGAACTTTGAAGAAGGTACCTGCCCCTTAAAACTCTTGTGATTGTTAGGGAGAAAGTCAAAGGTGACAATGTATCAGATGGATAAACCTGTCTGGTCAAGAAAATACCCTGGTTAGAAAGGGAAGCTTCCAAGCAGGGTGAAGTCTGATCCTGTTACTCACTTGATTAAATGAAAACAAGGCTCCAGGATTTATGTCTTTTAAAACAGCCACTCTTAAATAACTAGGACTATTATTCTTATAATGCTGCTATCTGGACTTTAAATTCCAGAAATGAGAACCTGAAAGTGATACCCAGTTTCATGTTCCAGCTAATACCTATAAAGCCCATTTTAGCAATGCATAGAATATTCTAAAGTTTCCTTAATTAAGAATAACAAGACATTTCATAGACATTTGTATCTCCTTGATTTTACACCAAATTGCATATACCTAGCCTATTGGCAAAAGCAGCCAAATAAAATATATATTACTATATCATGCAATGTTCATTTCTGGAATACGTAGATTTGAAAATAGAGGCCCTCCATTATACTTATCCAAATTTTACTTTCATCAGATAGAGATAAAGAAAGGATGATACCATTTTGTAAAAGATTATACATGGAGGTATATAAATTTATTTTCAAAACTCCTTTAGTCTAAACCTACATAGTGCACTCTTACATCTTAAAAACAAGATGTAAGTCACATAGATATGTAAAGTTGAGAACCAATGCAATGTGAATTCTTTAAAACTGCCATGTATTTCATGTATTTCAGTTGCCATGTATTTCATATGAATTTGCTGTTTAATAATGCTGTGTTTATGAACTCAATTGGATTCACATTCTTTATTTGATTGACTTATAAATGTACATAAGTTTAAAAAAATAACATTGATCTTTATAAAATACTTATTGAGATAAAATAAATTTTTGCATTATTTACTTTTTCATATCATTTTCATTAACTATTTCATAGCAATTTTATTACAAGTATTGCTAAATTTAGATTTCATAAATATTGCCAAGTAAAAGAAAGTCATTTGATATTTAAGAAATAAAACTTACATTCATAAAATAAGTGAACACAAATATACATTGACTCATACTCTTATGCTCAATTTAGACTTTCCTACTTAGGTATGCAATATCAGCACCTAATGGATTATTAAAAAATCAGAAACATAGGTAGATTTTTACTTATGTTATATTTGTGAAAGTGTTAAACACTTTAAAATATTAACACTTAAAAAATTAATAAACTCGTTGTTAGAGAAGATGGAAATTTTTACGTTTTAATAATTTATTACTGTAGTGGGTTGAATAATGTCACCTCAAAACTAATGTCTACCTGGAACCTAGAATGTGAACTTATGTAGAAATAGGGTCTTTGCAGGTATAATTAGTTAAAGATCTTGACATGAAATCATCCGGGATATAGGGTTGTCCATCAATTTAATGACTGGTGTCTTTATATAAATAAAGAAACTTTGGCATCAGAGACACAGATACATGGAGAAGAAAGAGATGAGGAGAGATCTGAGTGATACATCTGATAGGCAAGAACACCAAGGATTAACAAGTAATCAAAATGAGAAACATGACCGAAGAACAAGTTGGAGTGCAGGAGAAAAGACAAGGATAAAGTCATCAAAACATAGGTTATATTTTTCAAAGGTAGAGAGTATCTATATAACTCAAAAGTACTTATTTGCAGATATTTAATAATGTATTAAACACAGCCATGCTTTATGTATATCTCTTCTTTTCTATACCTGATTATTTTTCTTTTCTGGATTGGTCCTTTTTTCTTCACACAACCTAAACAGAGAATTAACATGCCATAATTCTACAATATTCTATTCACTAGAAATGAATTACTAAACTCTGATCCAGTTCACACTCTAGAAATGGGGATGACAGAAGGGCATAAGTACCAGGAGCTTGAGATCATTGAGGGCTATCTTATAGGCTGGTTACCATATTCACATACAATACTAAATGAAATATTAAGTTATTTAAAGCCTACTTTTGTTACATGGGCTTTTGTGTTTTAAAGACCTAAGGAGATGAAAAACCAATACAAATTTTTAAAAACATTGCTTTTGATGTCTGGAGATATTTTCACCTTTTTTTCCTTTTTATTTATAGGCTTCTTTGAAAAACCCTGCACGTGTAAAGAGCTCGACATATTGCAATCAGAGCATTTTATCATGGCTTTCAGAAAGAAATTACCTCTAAATTATGCAAATTGCCTTAATCAACTGAATAAATATGAGTGTGAACAAAACGCAAAGTGTTGTTGAAAATTCATTGATATGCATGTTATCATATTCATCATTCTTATTGTTAGTGAAAGGCCTATGAGAACATGGGTTTTCTGTTTCAGTTCTGTTCTCTGGTATTTATGCATTGTTTTATTACTGTTACTGTTAGTCAATTTTACAACAATGTACATAAAGTCATGAAAAAATATGTAGGTATAATGTTGACTAAGTATGTGAAAAAGCAGTCTGATAATTTTTATAGCTTTTTAGTTTCATTTACAAAAAAATTGACCTTTCTGTTTTTTTGTATTAAATGAGAAAAACATGCAAACATTTAAAAAAAGAAAATAAAAGAAATACATTTGAAAACATCAATCTAAATATTAGCAAATAATTACTTTTGAAATCATGCAAAGTATACTAAGGACAGAAATAGGGAAAAACTACTGTCCAAAAATCTTTCCTGAAACAATGGTTGATTCTATCATTTATTTTAATGCCTCCTCTGATTCATGTAACTATATTTTCAGGAGAGAAATTTCAATTTTTTCTGAATTTCACCTGTTGACCTTTTCCAATTTTTTTTTACCTTAAAGTTAATGTTTTTATACAAAAGCCTTATTTATTTCATACAAAAAATAGAATTTTCAGATATATGCATTTTCTTCCAAAACTAAAAATTTCCAAATATTTAATCATTTTTCATGGAGACTATTTCACAATTTGGTTTATTTTCCTATAGTTTCTATCTAATTACCCCAGTGCACATCATTAGGTTTAACATTTTTTTAAAAATATCCATAGGAAAATAGAGTACTCAGTAAGGACTTTGAAGTTTAATAAGGTTGCATACATTTTTGGCTCTGAAAGAGAATTCTAACTACTCTTAGAATTCTAATAGATATAGGCTGATATAATGTTAGCATACCAACCATATTCCTACATTTTGCAGTAATAAGAAAAAGGATGACTATAGAGTGAAGAAGTAGAACTTGGAACAGAGGGGAAGAATTAGTCTGGAGAGGATTTATTAATTGCTCTCAGGTTTCTATGTGACTGGCTTAATCATGTTACTTCTACTAGGGTCATGCATTACGTACACAGCAAAATCCTTTCTTTCTTTGGTGAAAACTTTCAAATATATGTTTTTCATGAAGTAACCATCATGTGCTACTACTGCAACTTATGTATTACACAGACTGACAGTAAATTCAGAGATAGGGCCCTTGTTCAGCAAATTTTGCCCAAACATCAGCACTATCTGAATTACCTGTGCATCTGAAAATTATTAGTATTGGGTCTACTTCTTGAAGTGTGCTCTTTATATAGTTTTTGATAAAGTATTAGATCTGGAAATAATCTTTTCTTTCCTAGTTTGAGGTTTAAATTGAGTATGTCAATTACTAATAAAGCAAATAATAAAATAAATGATATATTTTAAATTTTTATTTATACAATAGTCATACACATAAATATTTTCTCTCTGAATTTGTCAAACACAATACATTGATTTAGAAAGAGAAGAAACAGCAGTGTAAGATAAAAAGAGCAGCACACTTATAAAGCAAAATTTATGAAATACTTCCTACTTTCAGTTGGTTCATGAGTATAACATATCATTTGTTAAAGGTCAATTTTTTTCTTTTTTTCCTGTTTCACATAATTCTTTTCACGTATTACTTTCTGTTTATTAATTACTGAAAAAATGACTACAGATGTTAAGGTCAATCTTGATTATGAATAATTTAAAAACTGAATCTAAAGAGACGATGAAAACTTTGTTATTAACTTATTCATTGAGCAATTTGCAATTATTCAGTAAGTGCTTCCTATTTTTCTGGGTTGTCTAAAGCTGAATATAGGAATAAGAGAGCGCTTATTGGCTTGTGAGATAAAGAGTCAAGCAAGATTGTTTTTGACTTAAGACAATTCCCATATTTGTAGACGAGTTATATAGGACCCTGAGCAAGTAGTGCTATCTTCTCTAAGACCTAGTCTACTCTGGTCTTGTCCTTAAGCACTGAAATGGAGCCTAGGACCTCAAAAGATCCCACAGTGGTTTCAAAACTCTGGCTTTGGTTTCTCCTGGATAGGGAATTTGCCCATACTGTACCTACTTGATCCAATGAGATCATGGTAAGGGTTGTGCTTAATTTTATCAGCATGTTTTCCCCTATCATTTATGTGTACCTCCAACCACTGTGTTTAAAGACACAAATGAAGCAACCAAGCATTCAGGTTCTAATAAGTGACCTATTAGTAGAGATGTGGCAGATCAAATAGGAGGTAGTGACTATCTATCAGGAAAAAACAATATGTTGGTTTTAAGATGGCATTTACATCTCGAGATCCTCTCTGAGGGTGCTGATGGCTGGCTGGAGTTGTGATGTGAATGACAGTTGGACTCTCAACTTCAGTAGCTCATTCAAGGAGGAAGGCAAATTAAATGAGGTCTCACAGAGTTTGGACAAAAGCATGGGATTGTGGATCCATGATTTTATAGTATTTCTATCTTTCTATCATCACCAATGGCCTTCATTCAACTTATCACTGATGTCAAGGAGAGGTTGCTATATCAGAGATAAGTGTTCACTTTTGACTAAAATTTTTACATGTTACCTAACTCACTTTAAGCAGAGGACTATTTTCAATCAGTTACCTCTTTATATTTTTTTACTAATAATAAGCAAAAGACTGAAGACTGATAACGAGCATATTTTAGATCTTTCTTAACTGAATAATATGTTCAAACATTCAAAAATTTCTCACAATTACATTTGCCTAAAGTTTATATAGTTTTGTTGTTTTGAAGTATGCTGGGTCTGAATTCAAAAACAGATAGATTGTTTAACCTGCTATGTTTTCATCTGTAATTGGAGTTAATTTCTTATGTGGTTGTTTTAAGTTGTAGGTGAGATAATGTGCATAAAATGCTTAGTGCAATGAGTAGTACACAGTAAAAGTTCATCCCATGCTTGGTTTGATCATAAACGATAACCAAAAGAGATCATTTAAGAAATCTCTCTGGCATACATTGATATTAAATTTCATATATGTGTGCATGAAAAGCCCACATCATTTAATTATCTAAACAATTCTCAATGGCATGCCTAAGAAAATATTTGACAGCTTTTGTCCATGAAAAGCTAGCAATCCTGAGAGTATTTTTGCACAAATGTAGTGACTGATTGTGCTTTCTGTAAGTGAAAGCAGAGTGAGGAACATTCTTCACTTCTCTATACCTCCAAAAACCCAAATTGGACTGTCGGAGTGACCTTTATTCAAAGTCAAGGTGACAGGATGGTGTACATGTAGCCTGATAGAGCACTTTATCTTACAACACTCTAAGTGTTTAACAGTAAATCCTTCCCCATCTATGCTAGGGTTTTAACTTTCATTTTCATAATTATTATCATGTTTGTCATATAATAATATTATGCCCTAATCTTTTCTCAGGTTGTATCGCCACTTATTTTTTAAAAAGTGTTTCCTTTACTTTCTGGAAATGTTGGTACAGAATTTGTACCATTTGTACCTTAAAAGTTTGATAGACGTCACCATTGAAAACATAAAAAAGAAAAAGAAAAGAAAACATAAGGACCTGGTGCTTTTCCTTTTGTTCAATGCATTTGTCAAAAACCACAGTACTTTATAACAATTGAAACTTAAAGTTTGCAACTTAAAACATTATTTTGGATATCTGTGGATTCCGGGGGGAAAATGCATACTGTGACAAGAGACTTTAATTTATTAAAAATGTATGAAATAATCTCACTGAAGGAGGTGGTGGGAAATGTGGTGACCTATTTGACTCTGGAGTCCGTAAGAGTAAAATCAAAAGGAACTGTGCATAAATAGTGTATATTAGTTGATTAAAGTCTTCCCACAGGGTTTTGTGACAGCAATTCTGGTGTTACTATACATGTATACTGGAATTAACTAATTAACAAATAGATGGTGCGTCAGGTTTCTCACTGATGAAGTGGAAATTTACAGATTAGCAAGGGGAGAAGGTTAGAATAATCCACAGGGTAATAGAACAGAGTTGGAATCATCAGTGACAACTCATGTTTAACTTAAATATCTACATAAATGGCTACACACCCAAATAGTTACAGATACGTGTTATGTATACAGGTTAGTATATGCACATTTATTTCTTTTCTTTGTCAGCTCAGAGATCTAAAATATGATACCTAGAATCCAGATCTTTGTTTCTAATACCAACCTCTAATAGAAGGAACCAGGGTTCCTTGGAGAAATGAGTGATTCTAGGAGCATGACAGATTATACATATAAGACGAGCCTAGAGCATTTTGGAGTGCCAAAAAGGAAGTGCTAAAAACAGAAACAAAAACAGAAAAACAAATAATTATTATAATTTGTTGAGGTAGGTCAGAAGGACACAGTAGCTGACTGAGTTTCCAATGGCCAAAAATTTGAACAAAATAAATGAAATAGTATTATATAATAATTCAAATTTTAAAATATTAATGAATACATATTTATATAATTAAAGGTTTTAATACATTAATAACTGGGTTAAAGGGACAAACCACACATACATAAGGATTTCAAAAAAATTATATAGACATTTCATGCTAAAGAGAGAGGGCATAACTCCCCACATCTTAGGTGTGGGATGTACACAGTATCTTTGTTTTATGGAATACAGTATGAAAATTAGGAAAAAAAATAAGTGTAAGTCTGTTGTAGAGAAATCTGACAAACACTATTTATGAGAGATATTCAAGACCAATATTAAGTCATGAATCATGTTAATAATATTCACCCTTTATATGATGTGATGAAAATAGCATTTTAACTCTAGGATTTTCCTCCCCAAACCCACACCCCAATCTATAAGAAAAATACCAGATAAATTTCCATAAAAAGAAGTTCTATAATATGAGGACTGTCCTGAAAAAATACAGTCATAAATGCCTCTATTTCTCATATTACATGGCTGGATACTTGTATACCTCAAAACTGTAAAAGTCATCACAAACAAAGCAAGTGTGAAAAACTGTTACAGCCATGTTCAGCCTAAAAAGACATGATAACTGAGACAACATGGTATTCTCAGCGACATTCTGGACAAGAAAAAGGGTAATACTAATGTGATATTATATGAACTATATACATAGGTAATAATCAATATAGCTTCATTAATTGTAGCAATGTACCATACTAACATAAGATGTTAACAGGGAAAACTGATTGCAGGGATATATATGGGGATTGTCTACACTGCCTGTTCAATTTTTCTGATGATAAAAAAATCATAGGGTTGCTTGGTGTTCACAAATGTAGACCAAGGGAAATATCTTGGGACTGAAAATCTACTTCTACAAAGAAGAGGGCAGGGAAACACCAAAGAAATAGGCGGGCCACTCCAGTCCGATAATTAATAGAGTTCATTAAGAAAGTTACGCAGGAGATGTATCTCAGGAGCTTTAAGACAAAGTGCATATTTCTGTGCCATTTAACAAGTGCCAAAGAATTACATAGGGCAGAAAAAGGGAAAGTCATGGGTACTAGGGCGTATAGGAAATTACTCGACGTGATTGACCAGGTCAGAACAACAACCTGTCCCAGGAACCAGCACACAGCAGGGGGCAGGACAGGGCTTCTGGTTTATGTCAGAATGAATATCGGTTATGAA
Organism: Lyroderma lyra; assembly: GCA_004026885.1. NCBI lineage: Eukaryota > Metazoa > Chordata > Mammalia > Chiroptera > Megadermatidae > Lyroderma > Lyroderma lyra. Next base: position 68,946 of record PVJL010000963.1, on the reverse strand, counting down.
TGGACCATCTCTATGGGGGTTCGTGGTAAGCAATCTCCATTCTGGCCCTGTCTAGTTTGCAGGCCAGATAGTAGTCACATCATGAAAAAGTATCTCCTCCACACTTGGTTGCTTTCAAGTCAAATCAAATCAACATGAGTCAACACAACACAAAATAATGAATTCAAAACTGATACATGTGTTAAATATTTCAAAGCCGTTTTTCTTAACCTATTGAAATATTTATCAAGGTGTAATTTTTCTTATTGGTTGATGATTACTGTATATGAGGCAGGAACATGTAGTTCATTTGCTGTATCTAAACACCTTTTCCCCTCATCCTACAGCACTACTAGACTAAAACCTTAATCAGTGGCTCAGCCAAGCTTAGCATTTAGAGCTGTTTCTGCAAGTTAATTAAATAGAAATTAACAATAAAATTTATTGAATACTTTGTTAAAATTAATCAGTAACTATAATTAAAATATAATTGCTAAAAGAATAAAAAAAATGAAGGTTTAAAAATAACCAAAATTAAATCTAAGTCCTTCCATATATACTGTAACTGCTTTTGTCAAAGGTATAAATATGGTATAATTTCTTCATTGTTGTTTCACTTACATGTAAATCTGTAGGGTATATCTTCCTTCTAAAATCACCATATCCTGAATATATTTTTATGAACAATCAGACCACTTTTCAGATAGTTATTAGCACTGCTTATTAGACTATTGTTCATAGAGATAAAAAAACTAATTTTTAGTTCTCAAAACACAGTAATACATTTCAAAGTGAACATTTCATTTATAACAGAAGATACCACATAAAGCTGAACAAAATTTAATTATAAAATTTATCATTATTGTATTAGATTGCTAAGGCTTCCATAACAAAATACCACAGACTGGGTGGCTCATACTACAGAAATTTATTTTCTCATAGTTTTGGAGAAATCAGACATCAAAATGTCCTCTCCTTGGATTGTAAATGGCTGGCCTCCAAACACAGTGATATTAGAGGTTAGAGCTTCAATATATTACTTATGGGCAGAAACAATTAAGTCCACAAAAGTTGTCAAAAATGAAAATAAATATGTTGTGATTTTATAAACTGACTTTAATCATTAGTTTTTATCTGGGAATTAAACAATGATTCCAATTTCATTTTATTTTTGTTACTATTTTAACTTTTCAACTCATTTTAAATGTTTAATCACTGAATACAATTTCTCACATAGCCAAAGTAAAGTGTTTTTTATTCATTAAAGCTTTTCTATTTTCTACCCATTCTTTTAAGCTTTCTATCTCTTTGCTTCTTACTCAGAAAGATCCATGGTTGGAAATAAAGAATATATATATTTAACCAGCTTGACAGACGTTTTTAAAAATTAGAGAATCCCTTATTTTTAAAATAGTACTAGAGCATATTGAAAGGATCCAGTTTTGGATTTCAAAACCAAAATAGATTTGTTAGTCAACTTTGTTTTATGGTCATAGACAATGCAAAATAACATCATTATTGCCCATCAGCATCATTATCACCATCATCATCATCATCATCAAAAACCATCTTTTTTGTTTTGTATTCCTAAACTTTTAGCTACATATTCTTCAAATGTCTTTACATATGCCAATGGTTTTCTAATATTATTTTTAAAATGGTGGCTAGAAAATAATGTCTTTCTTCTTTTATAGTCAATTGAAAATTAAATTATATTTTTACAATTATTAGTATTCCTATTTTAGAAAAGTTTCTTTCAGCTTTAAAACTCATTATTGTAAATGTTAGGCTATAATTGTGGCAAAATATTGGAAAACTTCTGCTATAGGATGGCTAAATATTTGTGTCCCCCCAAACATTTAGGTTGAAGTCCTAATGCCCAATGTGACGGTATTAGGAGAGGGGTCTTTTGGGAGGTACTCAGGTCATGAGGAAAGAGCTCTTATGAATGAATGAGACTAATGCTCTTATGAAAGAGGCCCTAGAGAAATCTCTCTCTTTTCCGTGATGTGAGGAAACAGCAAAGTTGCTAGCTATAAACCAGGAAAGGGGCTCTCACCAGAACCAACCATGTGGGCACCTTGATTTTGGATTATCATCTTCCAGAACTGTGAGCCACTGAGTCAGAAGTACTTTTTTATAGCAGCCTATAGGGACTAAGTCAGGCTCTATCAACTTATTTTTCATATATGAACTGCTGGACTCTGTATTTCAAAAATTTTTATGTAGTAACTTAAATCATCTTGGAATTGACAATTCTTTTTAATCAGTTTGTCTTTGATGTTTCATTAGAGAGTAGACTATTATAATTTTATATTATGTTCATGGATGTTAGTACTCTGTGTCAAATCAGCAAGAAACAAATATTTCCCTAATGTTTACATATGATTTAATATTCATTACGCAAATGTATCTTTTCTTTAATGCAATACAGCTTTCTGTATAATATAAAAATGGTGTGTTTCACTTTGTTTCTCAAAGTCAAAATAATTCCTGTTTATGTTAATATTGAATTTATCACTTGTTTCATATTTTCCCATTACATTTTTATTTGAAATTCTCTGTTTATTAGTAAATAAATATACCAGTTAATGAAAATTCCCCCAATCATACATATGAAAGTTATAATCCTTCAATTTCTCACTTATTTTATTGAAATATTCCAAATTTCTTGCCAATTGATCTTTAAAATTTTTAGCCTAATTTGGCATATCATTTTCATTTGGGTTTCTTTTTAAAATCTTTTAAAATATAGGTTAGGAACTTTAAAATATTGTTTTATGCATATTGCAAGATTTGAAGAACTTTATAATGTACAAACTATATCATTACATTTACCTATTAAAAATTCAACTTTAAGTGTGTTTGAAATACTCTATCACTGAACTGAAAATAACACATAATTATTTCAAAGTGCCAAAGTAGTCAACAACATCAAGAGCTGTGTATTTTCTTCAACAAGGTTAAAGCAATGAGCTGTGCATAGCACATTATGTATAATTATTAAGGTTTTAAAAAGTGCATCAAGCTCTTTTCCATCACCTGTCAAAACAACTGTGTTGGTCACTTAACTGACAGAGAATATTGTTCAAAAGCAGGTTACAATCAGTTAGAACTCGTTTCACTTGCTTGAATCAAGTCAAAGATAGTTTTATTTAATGAATCATTAAAAAAACCACTCATAGAGTTTTCTGTCATAATAAGAGGGCACAACAGTCTCCAACTGGTCAGTATTTTGTGTCCAAGAACATTTTATTTTTATTTTGCTATATCAATTCATTTTGTATTTTCCATGATTTTAATTCTTAACAATTTTCATGATAAATAAGGCACTTTTTTCCATTTTAATGGTTTTATAAATGGTCATAAATTTATCAAATTCAGCATTTATTTGGATTAAAATCTGTTATTTTGAAAACCACCACTTTTAGAAAAATTTATTTTACTATCAAAATTTTAAAAAGTAATAATTGCAATAACTATCTTTTTCAGGCTTTCAAAATTATATTGAATGTTTATTTTATTTGATCTTAATGATATTAATCTAGTAAATTGTATTTGTTTGATGTATAATCCAAATAAACACAATCTTCTTTGCTCTATGAAGTCTTCACATCTGAAGGTTACCATTCTCGTCCAGACTGAAAAATTATCTGCAATATTATCTGTTCTATTCATATCAGTTTACAAATTCATTATAATGAAAATTGTATTTTTATGTGTAATTCTATTAATAAAGGATATTGACAAATTCTCTTTTGTATGATCTCAACAAACTTTGTAAGATAATGTGATTTATATTACATTATTAATTATGTTCCTATGAGAAAAAATATCACCATTTTAACAAAGCTTATAACCTCTGCTTACATTTTTATATATATGATGATGGGAAGCATTTTCCACAGAGTAGTATTATTTTATTTCTCTGCCACCATCCACATATTTTCCACCACCAATACCATAAGCCATGTAATACTGAGAAAGGGCCACTGGCCCTGCATGTTTGTGGCAGGCTGCTGGTGAGTCTGTACTGTGTGCAAATTATAAAAGCCATCCCTACGTGAGGTGCTTACCAGTAAACCAAACGTACATGGAAGGTATTGGAAACCACACCATAAAACTAAACATATTCATAACAGTCCATCAAACTAAACATATTCATAACTCAAATTCCACCTAATCAAATCAAGTCAAGGTGGCCACTTCAACCACACCTCATACAAAAGGAAAAGGTAACAGAAGTCAGAGTGCAAAGCAGCCCAAGATAGTTATTTAATTTTGCAAATTTTACAAAAATATATGAACACCTGGATACAATTTTGGGACCCCTCTCAGGTCATTGGAAAGACTAGTGTGAAACACAAAATTAAGTAAAGAAGGCAAATAGACTTAAGCTTCGTTATTTTCAATGTAAATTTACCTCAACAAACTATTCTCAAAAAGTGTTTAGTGTTAAGGAGCAAAATAAAATATTATAAAATAATATTTTATAATATTTTAAGTGATTGGATAATGAGAATATACTTCTCTGAGTAAGAGATATTTAACTGCTCTCTAAAGGGCTAAGCAGTGTCAGCAATAGCTGATATATGTGGAAGAAGATTCCTAGCTGACGGAAGAGGCAGTAGAAATCCCACAGACTGTCTTCAAATAGAAAGAATCTAAAGCAGTTTAGAGAGACTAGGAGAAAGAGGAGAAAGTAGAAAGTAGAATATGAGATTTGAGTAACAGGAGCCAAAATATGTCAGGCTTAGTAAGCCACATGAGGGAGTGTGGGAGAGGAAGACAGAAGTGAGAGTCAGGGAACTGCGTGGGCTCAATAATCGTGCTGTAACAATGATAAACCACAGAATATCAGCTACGTTTAGCTATTAAAGTTACTAATTTTCTCATTTAGTTTTGAATCACTTTCAATTGGAGTGGTGGATAAAATGTAAATAAAAAATTGAAAATCAAATCGAACATACCATATGTAACATAATTTTGCTGTTAATATTGTTACTTTATCTGCTTGATACATTTTTCACCACTTAAGCATGATTTTATTCACTTATACGTTTATTTAAAATCTATATTTATGTAATATCAGACCCAATATTTGGGAAAGTGAAAAATTTATTACAAAATTAAATGATCATAGCTAATTCTAGACAGCATCTAGTCTTTTGCTATAAAATGTTCAAATGAAATAGGCAAATTAAATTTGAAAATTATGTCAGAGAGTATAATCTTAACTTTATGCCTTTCACTGTATTAACACTGTATTTTCCAAGTAATGAAATAAACATAAAACGTAATACAATTTTATCAGTGAATTACTTACGGGTAGATAGCCTGTGAGCGGACACCTGAATAAATAAAACCAGTGATAGATAATCCAATGTGATTTAAACCAGTAATATAAGGTTGCTTTAATATTTAAAATAAACAATCATTGGGAGAAGAGATAAAATGCTTTTTCAAAAGAGTTCAAAAGCACAATTCACAATAAGGATTTTATAAAGATTTAGGCCACTGCCTCCCTATTTATAAATTTCTAGGGACTTAGTCATCCTCTTCCTGCTACACAGGGAGAGACACTTTATATATAAAGGTTTACTTTATTAATGTAATTATCTTTCCCAAAAGAGTAACTTGTACTCAGTTTACAGAGATTGTTTTCATGTCTGCTTTTTCTTTAAAATAATCATCCTAAAATAATCCTTACGCTGAAAAGGCGTATTTTGGGGTGGCAAATATTGCTCCCTTTTAACTTGAAGAGACATAAGGGAATTTTCTAAATTTGATGGAAATATACATTATGACAGAGAAGTAGGCTTAATGATGTGTGCATTTGTCAAATCTCACTCAAATTAACTGAAGGTACATACACTTATCTGAATTATTTAAGAACAGAAAATGTAGGTGCTTCTTGAAAAAAAGTGTTTTTGGAATTGGTTAGATTAGAGGAGAGAAGGGATACATTATTTATAAATTTTTTAATACTCTTATTTTAAAAACATTCAATATTTTTAAGTAAGCAAGAAAATAAAGAGACATATACAAGTGTAGAATCAGAGTAAATTAAGCGAGACTAATGAAATTTTGTAGTAAGATATGATAAACTTTAAAAAAAGGCTCTAATAGGAGTAATTGATTTACAATTATATTTTTCATCCTTTTGTTTTCCTGAGCATGGCGCCTTTGTCCGAGGTTACCCTAGGCATCCATCTGCTTAGAAGATTAAAATTTGTTACAGATGGAATAAAAGGAGAAACGCCCAAGCAATCTTAATTTTTTGTCATTCAAAATTGGATTATGCATAAGACAATAGTTTTGCAAGTCAGGTTGTTATCTTGAGAAAGGATTTTCCAAATTCCTTTATTGTTCTTTACCATATCAACAACTGTACTCCAGACAATTCAAATACTAAATTTCCCTGAGGAGAGGAGAGGATGTAGAGTCACCTGTATCAGCTAAGCAAAAAGAAAAGATGAGGCATGAAAGCAAATTCAGCTGCCTTCCCAGTTTGAAGGTGCTGGAGCGAAAGGAAAGAGAAGTGACTAAAGGAGATCCTGGTGTCCCATCTTTTTGAAAAGAGAGTGATGTCTTCACAGAGTAAAAAAATCTCCCGAGAACAAAAAGAAGTACCATTGGCCCTGTTGTCCATTGAGGACCTAAAAAGAGACATCTCCCTTCACAACCAATAACTATCTACAGCAGCGGTGTCCAAACTTCTGGCTCCCCTGGGCCACAATGGAAGAACTGTCTTAGGCCATATATAAAATACACTAACACTAATGGCAAGCTGATGAGCTAAAAAAAGGTCACAAAAAAAAATCTCATTATGTTTTAAGAATTTGTGATGGGCCACATTCAAAACCACCCTGGGTTGCAGGTTGGACGTGCCTGATTTGCGGTGTGGTCATAGCAATTCTGTAGCACAGCACTAAGCTGACTCCAATTCTTTTTAGTGTAGAGAGATTGCAGATCCCCATGAGGGTTAGAGGGAGCTCTAGCAAGAAGATGTTAAGATTAATAAACAAAAATCTTATTTAAATCGGAGTGGGGAAGCCTTGTAAGGGGAGCTCTCATTCCCAACAACTCACTGTCAACTACCCCAAACAAAAGAGACACACTTTCCATCTTCAAAAGAAAGATGTTCTTCCCCTCCACCATTCCGGTAAGAAGGAGGAAGATCTTCTCCCCTGGTAACCACTCAGCTTGAAAGACTGCTACAACAGCCAATGAAAAGCCTCCCCGTTTTCTCCAGTGGACACCGTTTACAGTAACTCCTCTGAAGTGTCCCCTCTCTTCTCTAAAAGAATAGTCTTTCCCTTTGTTCTCTGTACTTACCAGCAGAACTGCAATTCTTTACTGAACCCATTTGCTAGAGAACTATCTGGCTATTTGTTTAAGGTTAACCCCAAACCAGGGCCACATCAAGTCTAAAGGGGAAGAAAAAATTATAATACAAATAACTGAGAATTTTTATCCCAATTAGAGTCTGTTTGCCAAAAAAAAAAAAAAAAAAAAAAGCAGTTGAATCGTTAAATCAAATGTATTTTATAACTTGTGTGATCCAACATCATCCTTCTCCCTTACAAGAGTAAGGCCAAATCAATGAGAGAAAACTTTTGTTTCTAATGACAATCTTCTGAACACCTGAGATCCAATGGTGGGAAATTTTGTATCCATTGCACCCCATTTTAATCTTTCTTTTTACGACAGATTGTCTGATATACAACCATTTTGCTTCTAGGCTTTCATTTGTTTATATTCTTCTGGATTTTTGTTGCTTCCTTCTTTTGTAATCTGACTTTTGATCATTTATCTTCCTCTGGATTCTCCCAACACATTACCCAAGAAAGGTGAGGCTAAGTTAACTTTTGAAGATTGGCAACAAAACAAAACAAAACAAAACAAAACACAACACTAAAAATAACTTGAAAGTAACTATTTAAATATAATTTTATTTTTCTTATTTATATTATTTGTAGATTTTAATATAAATAGTGTCCAAGGCATCAAGTTATTTAAATTCTTTTCTCTTGACAGCTGAGAGGCAGGGTGGGCAAGAAGCAGAGGCTAAGACACTAGAGACACTTCGATAGTTTTTTCTTCTATCTTATTGCCAAGAGTTTAGTTCCCAAAATATCACTAAAACAATGTGTTGATTAGGAGCATCTCAGAGAGAGAAAGGCAATGTTGACATTTTAAAGTTTAATTTAAGGTGGCTGACATATAGGGTGATTAATCAGAATTAAATAAGAATCATGGTAATTAAGGATTGGTGGCAGAGTGAGACTAGAATTAAGGAGTCTCTTATGTAAACTCTTATTTGAATGGTTTATACCAAAGAGTAGATAGGTCTCATGAAGTTACTAAAATCTATGTTAAAATTATACTTGCAACTTTTATCTTCCCAGGCAAGAGTTTCCTGGAATAGTAGAGTTATTTTGATGAATATGGTGAACAAGCATATTAATATAGATGCTAAACTATGTAGATGGTATTGACTTTTATTACGAGGACTAGCAAAACTCTGTTGACATAATTGTGAACTATAGGACAAATGGTGAACATTAGATGAGACATGCTGATAATCAAATATTAAAAACTAGCCATATAAAAATATTACTGTTTAAAGCTCTCAAATAAGGAAGTTGGATAAAGGGAGGAAATGAGAGGGTGGAGGATTTCAGTTGATAAAGCAGATTATCCTTTAGAGTTACCTAAAATATCATGTATTTCTCATGAGTTAAAAAGCTCTCGACACTATTAAAGGCATCCATTCAGAGTCACTAAAATCACGTATCATCTTTGCCTAAATCATGTCATATTAACCAATAATCACTATAAACCTTTGAGGTTTACAATAGCAAATAATGAGTTCCTCCCTTAATCTCCTTCTCAGGCCGTTAGGCAGCATGTTAGTGAAGCAACATGTCCATCACAACTGAGTGGCAGTTCTGTTCCACATCATCCTCGTTCTTGGAACCAGTGAAGGAAGCAGCCTCCTTCGGAGGCATTGCTTTTCCCACAGCAAATTAAAAGGAGAATATGGCAGAACAACTCAACACTTCTTCAAGCTCCTAATCAGAAACGATTCCTAGTACTATGCTGTGCTCACGATCCAACAGGCAAAGAATTCACTGGCAAAGCATGAATGACTGTGTGTTGAGGAGGGGAAGCACTGAAGATGGGAGAACGTGTATTCTCCTGCAGGGAAGTCAGTAAATATTTTAAAAAATATTACAAACTTCCATGATGACAAACTGCAGAAATTTTTAAATACGGTAGAACTAGAAAATACTTAATATACTTCCACCGTTAATTGTTTTCACAAAGCCTTTGTTTCTTCATTTATAAAATGGAAATAATATTGCCATGCCATTTCAGATTTCTGTGGATCAAATGAGGTATATCTTATAAATGTAGTTATTGACACAAAAATTTCTAAATTCCTAAAATTTCCCGATATCCTAGAATAATAGTGCTAAAAAACAGGTTTAATATACTCTTAGATAAACATAATAAAGCATTTTGTTTTAAAATTTGTAGTTAACAATTTTACTACACATTTATTACTGCTTTTAAAATCATCTCTATTAAAACATTCAAAATCTAAGATGATAAAATACATATCTTAAAAATTTATTTATTAAATTTGTTGGGGTGACATCACTTAGAAAGACTATATATGTTTCAAGTGTACAGTTCTATAAAACATCATCTATATGTTGCACTGTGTACTCAATACCCAGAGTCAGTTCTCCTCCTATCACCAAATATTAGAACCCCTCCTCCACATACATAAAAGATAAAAACCATGATTGTATCAATTGATGCAGAAAAAGCATATGACAAGAAACAACATTCATGTATAATCAGAACACTTCAGAAATGAGTATAGAAGGAAAGTACCTCAACATAATTAAGGCCATATACGAAAAACCCTCAACTAATGTACTGAATGGTGAAAAAAAAATAAAGTATATAATATTAATGAAAGTCTTATATGAGTTTGGTTAAATGATCTAAACATCTATTAGGAAATCTAATCAATTCTCAAAATACCTTAATTCGTGAACTATTCCTCAGAATTTGTATTTGAAATGAGTCAGTATTATTATCCATGTTAAATGTGAATAAATAAAACTATTGTTAAATAGCTGAAAACCTTATTTCACATCAAATATCTAGTCCTTGGCGTCTCAAAACAGTGTTAAAAAGTGAATTTTATTTATAATTATTGAATTTGGATATATTTGAATCAATTTAATAATAACCATGTTGAACATCATTGGATTAAAAAATGGTGTGCTACCCAAAAGCAATATGTAGGTTTTTGTAAATGTAACACTCTTTGATAACTGGCTGGATAGTTTGCTTCTGATTTTGTGTTGCCTCCTGCTTCCATGTTGTACCTTAAATTTGTAACAAAATGTAGATAAATTTCTTTAGAATTTAAAAAAAGAAATCTATGTTGGAAAAATATATGTGTTTCTCATATGTATCTAGGGAGAGTTTTAGTTACATTAATTGTAACAGTTAATACAATGTCAAAAATTATAGGGAATTCCCTGGTGGTGTGGTGGCTTAAGGCTTCGGCACTGGCTCTGTCAGCACTGCGGCCTGGGTTCGATTCCCAGTCGGGAGCTACCCACATACAAAACAAACAAAAACAAACAAAAACAAAAATTATAAAGTTAAAAGACATATGTAATTGCAGTTAATTTCCTCATTTTTAAACATAAATTAAAAATGAGGAAATTAACTGCAATTACATATGTCTAAAATGTTAACATAATGCAAGATCCTATTTGGATAAACTATATATAAATCACTAAAATTAATAATAGCGTAATGGAAAAATTAAAGAATATTATTGGGAATATTGTTGTCATTCCAGAGGAGAATAGTGGGAAGAATAACAATGCTTTACTTATTTGAATATTTCTTCAAATTTCCACTTTTCTTTATGTTGATAAATAAAATATGCCAGAGCAAATAGAAACAGTTCTTCATCATTAAAAAAATTAATGTTCAATCAGAATATTCATTGAAATCTAGTATCCAAAGTATATAGCCTTTAATATTGACTTCCAGCTACCCAACAATCACTAGAGTAACTCAATAGTAACTCAAGAATTTTTAAATAATAACCCCAAACTTAGTATTTTATAAGCCTTGACAGTTTAGTGAGAGAAAAAAATATATGAAATAAAAATAGTTTAATATGGTCTATGTTAATTTATTAAGTGCAATTACTAACTATCTACACAACTAGAAATCCAGCAAACACTAACACAGAAAGCCACAAAATACCTCTACTGAGTCACAGATTTGTACTGGTATACATATTTTTCAAAGTCAATATAAATTTAATATATATAAAAAAACTTTATCAATTTGGCTTAAAAATAAGTAAAATATTTTCTCATGAACATATTCTGATGAGAATGCTCAAACTTCCTCTTTCTCCAGCCTCCAGCAGGAGCCTGTTGCTGTCATTCGTGTGCACATGTGTGTGAGTGTGAGTGTGTGTGTGTGTGTGTGTGTATGTGTGTGTGTGTGTGTGTGTGTGTGTGTATGTGTGTGTGTGTGTGTGTGTGTGTGTGTGTGTGTGTGTGTGTGTGTGTGTGTGTGTGTGAGTGTGAGTGTGTGTGTATGTGTGAGTGTGAGAGTGTGTGTGTGTGTGTGTGTTGTAAAAGAGAGTGAGAGATTTTCCCAGAAAAAAAACAGTATGTTATTTGTAATACTTCCTCTACTTTCCATGGGGGATATTTTTGGAACATAATGGGCTTTTATATACAGTCTTCATTTTCTTCATAAACCTTGAATCATACTTGATTACGCCCTTACCACACTCAGTCATCACAGTTCCTTGATTCTACTGGTGAAATGTCTATCTTTTCTTCCCCAGTTAGTCACTACTTATTTTGTTCCATTTGAAGTCCTTACTATATTTTACCGCAGTTGTAATAATAACCTTTTTATTAATGTCCAGATTCCTTTATTGATAATTCTAATCTTTAAAGATGAAAGAAACCACAATTCCTAATATAATATTGTCAAGGCATAATTCTCAAATAGATTTAGTTGTTTCTAAATGTCTACCAGATAATAACCCAATTCCTTGCACTCTATCATAGCTCGTATCATCATCATCATCAAATATTCTGTAAGTCCACTTTTTCAACTCCTGAAACACTTTCCAATCCATGAGGCTTTAAATTCTCCCTTCTTTTAATCATTTAATGGTCTTAATCATTTAATGGTCTTTTGTACTGTGTTGGATTTTAAGCTCTATGCTGAGTCCTTCAACAACACAGTAAACAAAATACCAACTCTGTCACCAGGGATTGTACAGTCATGAAAGAGACATACATATAAATAGAAATTTAACAATGTAGTTGATGGGGCAGGGACATAGACACCAAAAGATAAGAACTTGGAGAGCAGTGGACTATTTCTGAAACAAAGCCAAGTCAAGATAGAACCCAGAATAAAACAAATGCAATTAGACCAATGGCTTGAGAAAGAATCATAATTTACCTTATTTTTGAAGCTGAAAGTTAGTCATTCTGGAAGACATCAGTAAATTTGCATAAAGTCAAAGAGCTTCCTTTCAGTAAAATGGACTAACTTTTGAATCTTGCTTTTGTTAGGATCAATATTAATAGAAACTTATTTATGGGTCAGTGATGGAATAAAGAATCACGGACAGGGAAGCACACAGAGGCAAACAGAAGAGACTCCTCAAGAGGGGATACAGGAGTTAGGTCACTACCTGAAGTTTACTCAGGAAAGACTGATACCAGTACAGCAAGTAGCTAAAGTTGAGGCCTCCCTAGTCCCAGCTACCCTTGTAAAAATCAGACATTAGGAATACTCTGAGCATGTGAGCATAAACCACAAGAATGCAAACAACCGAAAACTCAATTTTCAATATAATTTGAACAATGTACAAATAATTTAAAGACATTTAGACAAATATTCTAAGCATTATGTTAAATAAGCTGGTTTTAAAAAGAACCATTTTTCTGACTTGTCAAATCTAACCCATTTATGCAGATAGATATTGCCATAAAAAACTTATATTTAATTAAACAGTAAGGCAATAATGGATTTATTCATACATACAATCATCCTCTTATATAGCTATTTCTGATCGAAACAACAATCCACTGATTAGATAAATGTTATTACTGATAAGAATGTAAGATCTAAGGGTCAAAGCAAAGATCAATAATACTAGGAAATAAATCTATATACATGTCTAGAATGTATCTTTTTAATGTTCTTTTATTGACTGTTTCTAAGTCTACTTGTTTTTATGTGTTTCTTGACCTAGTAATATTTTTAATATATGACTTAATCATCTGGGCTTTGGACACCTAACAATTTTAATTGGCCTAATAGTTGATTATGATTCTTTTAAGAGATAAGACATACATAGTAAGAAAGAAACATTTGGGGGACATTCTATATCCTTAGGTAATAAAATTGATAAAAAATACCAACTGATAAAAAATATTAATGGTACTTACACAAATACTGTAATATATAAAACTAGTACTTTTAATTAAGATGGCCTGTTAGTGCTCTTAAGATGCATTAGGTTTTACCCTGACATATCTTAAATGATACATTAGATAAACTATGAGTATATTAATTCAAAATAGAAAGGACAGACAGGGATTATCTGATGTATTTTATTTAAAAAATGATACTGTTGTATCAAGTTATTTGGCAAATAATTATTGTATTAAATTTATGTATTATTTTAATTACATTAAAACTGACTCAAAGAGATTATATAGTAAAGTGGATGAATAGGAAGGCACTATTCAAAGTGCATAATTTTGGCAGTTCATGGTACTTACTGGTTTGAAAATAGTTTTGAAGGAACATGATCAGATGTCTTCCTAACTAGTAACATAAAATATGTTAAAAAAAAACCCTCAAAATTAAAATGTAGAGAAATTTAGCACATTAACTATAACACAGTTCCTTAGGAAAACAGAGGAATCAGATTTTTTCTATTTTCACAGCATTTCTAAAATCCATCATCCAAACCAGTGCATTAATTTACCATATGATTTACAATTTATGACTTAGATATTTCAAAATTCTGGTAAAGAATCAGAGTATATTGCTGATTTTGTAAGACTCCAACTTCTAGAGTTAATTGGTTGAGTAAAGGGGTTCAATATTCCTTCCATGTTTTACCCTTGGGAAGCATCTAGCTACCAGGAGATAGGTATCTTGAGAGGGCTAAATTGAAGAAGTTCATCAGTCCTTTTATAAAACTGTGCAATTAAAATAAGGTAAGCAGAGGGAGAATAAATAAAAGTAATAAAATAATGACTCCATTATTAATAGTAGTATTTTTTCTATGTGTTTTAAAGTTTCAGAGTTTCTTTAATTTGATACCAATGAAATTAAAAATTTTAATTTCCTTTGACTACGTTCAAATATTTAACTTAGTCAACACTCTGTTTCTCATGAAAATTCCTTTACTATAGTTGGAAAACTCAATCAAGTAAATATGATTTTTCATGATATTCCATTTTATTTCATATTTAATCACTTGAAGGTATTTAGCCTGATAAAAGAAAATCCCTTTTAAAGTAGTAAAGAGAAAGTGACAATTTTAAGGTAATCCTTGTAACAAACTAAGAGAAATGGTTATTATACGTAGGAAAAGGGAAAAAATTTAAGCTCACATGTGTTAAGTAATCCTCCCAAAAATCTGACATTTGATAGTTGAGTATGGATTTAAAACTGTTTTTGCCCATGTTGTTAGACAGGGCTGCCACCTACTTGTAAGACATTTTTTTTTTTTTAATGAAAATTGTAAAAAGTTACCTCCTCTAAGTGAAAAATTGTAACAATACTTTTTTTGTTGAGGGAGTAGTAAATTTTCAGGGCTAATGCAATCCTGTTATGTAGACTGGATTTCAGCCCCCAATTGCCCTCCTATCTAGATGCCTTTGTGCCCTTAGTTACCATATCCAGTGGTTCCATTATTCCACTATATTTTGATGCCCTTGTAAAAACTTCATGGTTATTATTTTTAAAAATTTTTAGAAAATACAACAAACGATATTTAAAAGAAACATGTGCAGCTACTATTCTGAAGTGAATCTAGTAACCTTAACTAATTTTTGCATAAGAACATTTAAAAAAAGCAAAACATTACAAATAAATGTGAGATCTCTTTGGTTTTCTTCCATAGTACAATTTACTTTCCATAGGAAACTTTCATTATACATCTGTTGTAAATTTTTCTATTTCTGTTCTTACGAAGGGGAAAAGACAGAGAGAGAAACTAGAGACAAAGAGTAAGAATTAATGTATAAAATTTATCCATGAGTTGAAATATCATAATAATAGAAAATTTCAAGAAAGAGAACGAGAGACTCCAGTGTTTGGGTTATTGTCGGTGGTGAAGAAAGAAAAACAGCTTATTCTCCTTATCAAACCTTCTACACACAGCCCCTAAAGGCCCTCAGTGCTTATTTTAGTGCAGTACTTTTCATTCATAGAGGACTAGACACTTATTGAAATATTATGGAAACATGATTATTTTCTTTGGTTAATAGTTATTAAATTATCTTAAACAAAAATGTAAATTATTCTCAATATAAGTTTAAATTTAGACTTTTTACATGATTTATGATTACTAATATTTATGAAATTATTATAGTCTGACATGTTTTGCAGATGTCTTTGGATATTTAGTTTCAAAATTTTGTCATTTTAATTAAAATATTTACATATGAAATAGCCACACAAAGCTTCAAAATATGCCCCTGACTATAACTGCTTTTGTTTTTGTAACATTTATAAATATTTATCTAGGGTGGCCCAAAAGTGGGTAGACAGCTGAATCAATGAAATTCATCACAGCAGATTGTATTGGTATGCACGTACACAACAGGTATACTGTGTACCTACTTTTGGGCCACACTGTATAAGTATATACCTTTAGAATTTATAAATAAGTTCATCTCAAATCATCTCATTTGATCCTGTTACAAGGCCTGAAAGGTTATTGCTATGGTCTGAATGTTAATATCTCCACACCAAAAACAAAATCCTGATCTCTGTATGTAATGATATTAGTAGAGTATTTAGAAGGAATTTAAATGGAACCCTCTTGAAACGGATTAATACCTATAAAAGAGGATCCAGATATCCCTGGCCCTTTCCACCCTGTGTGAACACAAAAAGAAGTCTGCAGCCCAGAAGAGGGCCGTCACCTGACTATGATCATTCTGGTCTTGAACTTCCAGCCTCTAGAATGGTGAGAAATAAATTTCTGTTGTTTATAAGTTATCCCATTTGTGGTATTTTGTTATACTAGCCCAGATGGACTGAGACAGTTCTTATTTTCAGTTAATTATTAACCAGTTTTATCTATAAAGATACTGAAATTTTTAGGAATCAGATGACTTATCCAAAGTTTGTGATAGAATTTGTCACTATAATGCTCCCTTATAATCAGATGCACCAAAGCATATCCAAATCTTTCTTTCCCCCAATTGAGAATATCTCCTTTCTTCAAGTTCTGTCTTTTACATTGTAAAACAAGGTAACGGGGAAATGACAGATTATATCAGTGGCTACCTGATAATAAATCTTATTTTTCACCTCGAGGCTTTCTAGCATGGAGATAGTCTACTTGGTTTAGGTTTATGTTGCCATGTTTAATGCCATCGTTACATTTTTCAAAAGCCAGCAAGAGTTGTCACTAGGAACGAGAGAGCATCTCCCCTTCACAGTAAGAGACATTCTTTTAGATAATCCTCAGAACAAGCTAATGCTGAAAAACCTGATGGCATGAGAGAAGAGACCCGTGTTGGAAAGGGAATAAGGGTTGTTTACTAAGAGAAGAAATGCCAGTATCAGGTGCAACACTCATCTAACAGTAGGAATACTGTTACATTAACAAGATTTACTGACAGACTCCATCTGTGTCTTCTCACCAAACAAGGTCACTCAGTCAGAGGCTATGGAGCCTAACGAGGAAAGTGCCAAGCCTCGAGAGTGATAATGGAAGTTTGCTCTGACTTACGCCTTAGACACTGGCAATATTTTTAGTTCTAGAAAATAAAATAAGGTACAGAAAAAGGTCATAATTTTTATTGAGCTGATCTACCTTGAAAAATAGCTGTGCATGTAACTGAGTATATTTAGTATGTTTTTTCTTCTTTCCTGAGATTCAAGGTTACTTTTCTATTCTTCAAAGTAGTAGTTAGAATCTTAATATTTTACCTGGACATTATATTTATGGATGTTATTAGGTTAAGGGATTTCTGCCACAGGTTTAAATTTTCTTTATGTTTAAGAAAGGCAATATCGACAAAATGCTAAGAGGTTGCTTATGTGTGTGTATTTTGGCAAAGGGGGTGCGTATAATTATTATTGGCGATTTCCTGGCAGAAAAGACCTCACAAATTGTTTTTTCTGTGTATTGGTTATCACAATATTTCTCAAACTTGGGAATTAGATGTCTGAATTCATGTCACAGCAATTGATTTTAAATAGCTTTTTGACTTGGACAAATAGCTTATCACCTGAGCCTCAGTGTCCTTAATGAAATATTTTTGGATTAAGAGTAAATAATAGTGGAGGTCCCTTCCAATGTAAACATCCTCCAGGTTCATCATATATACACAACCTTATGTACTCCTTACAGAATCTCAGTGCACCTCTCTAAATACACATTTTATATAGCTTTATCTTATTTCACAATAATTTCGGGAATTAGAACATAGTCAATTTTTTGACCTGTCTTTATCATCCTTGCCACCCACTAATTTACTATTTATATATATGTACACACACGTGTGTGTGTGTGTGTGTAAAACCTTGAAAATTTTAGTTTCAAGTTTCTCTATTTAAATTGCAAATTTCAAATTTCATTATAAAAATAAAAATAAAACTATTCTTGATCTGCCATTTATTTCAACTCTTCTCAAATACAATTCATCAAAAGTGAAACAAACAAAAAATCACAAGTAATCTATTGCCTAACTTGCTATACTAAAAGAGTACCTTAAACTTAATGGAAAGAAAGGCTTTTCCAAAGTACTAGGTCATATATGATCCAGATTTTTCAAAAACAACCTAGACTTGTGAATTCGCTGACCTATAGTAGCTCAGTTGGGTAGTAGCTTTCCCAGAACAATCTGAAATATTTTATTTAACTAATAATATTAAAAAGCTACTATATGTCCTGTGCTATGCCAAGGAATCAGGAAAGATAATTAGGTTAAGTTATGACATTTGAATCTGAGGTATCCTTCACTTAGAACAAACCACAGAGTTTAAATGAGAAGAGGCAAATTAATTGTATTTCTTTTTTTTACTTTTTTGGATCATCTCCGTGATACTGTGGAACTAATAATCTTGGATAAAGAGGCTATATGCCTGGAGATGAACATAATTATTAACAGTCAAATGTTATGAAAGCAGCAAAATAATCAGTGATAGAGAATAAGTGGATAATGAAAGGAGGCAGGCATTGGGCACTCCTTACAGAGATGGTTAGAGAGGCCTGGGTAAATAGGTTGAGAATAGCGTGAGGTTGAGTAGAAATCAGCCATGTGCAGAACAGTGAAGAGTTAAGCAGTGTATATGAAAGTCTAGGTCAGGGGATAGTAGGGTAGTGGTCTTAACCATCTTGACAACTTTCTTTTTTAATGTAGCATAACTCATTTATTGTTTTGATTGAATTTATAACTTCTTTAATTTATGTAAATCCTGTCTGACTCCAATTGTATTACATTAAAGTTAAACACTCCATTTCTTATGTTCATTTAAAATTTATTATTCTTACAAGAAGCATCTCCAACACCTGTATTTTGGGACAGATCTTGGACTTCTTTTTTGTTCCCATGCTTTAGGCATAATGCTTACTTAGTTCCCTGTGTCCTTAACATTTCATGGTGCAGTAATTTATTACGTTAATTTTCTTCCAACCTTCCCATTCCCAACTCATCCATATACATGCATATTCTCTCATATTCTAAGCTATTAGCTCTTTCAAAAAATGACCACTTCCGATATATGCTATTAATTTCAAACATCTATCATGCCTTTGCTTTCTGAACAGTGCATTCTTCATTCCATTCCTAATTCTTTATCCTTCAACACTAAATCCCTCCTTCCTTTTATCATTTATTGATGATAATTCTATTGCCCAGGACACATTTTGCCATAATTAGTTTCCAAGAGGCTATAGCTAGATAGGTGAAAAATAAGAGCATTGCAGAATCCTAAAAAACCTCATTTAGTTTTTCCACTGAGTGTTTACTACATTCATCTCTTTATTCTAGAACCTCATCAATAACAGTTGTTAGTAAATTTTTCTGAATTTTCTGAATGAATTTGCCAAAAAAATGTGAGAAAATGAGATATATTTTGTTTCCTGTTTATGTGTCATTTTGATTTGACCATGATTTTTGAAAATGAAGAAGCATTTGAACTACCCTAGATGGCTCAGAAGTCATTAAATTCTTATAGAGCCCAAGGTGAAAGAATGTTCAATCCTAAGGAGATATTTTTTTTATTTCTCTTTAGTCACAGAGTATTCAAATTTAATGAAGGCATTTCTTTTAAAAAGGATCTCTCACTAAAGAAATATGGTTAATGCATAAAGTACAAAAGCACTAGCATCCAAATAGGAGATAAGTATAAAATATTTAGGGAATCAGATTTGGATTTTAAAATT
This sequence comes from Lyroderma lyra, assembly GCA_004026885.1. Lineage (NCBI taxonomy): Eukaryota > Metazoa > Chordata > Mammalia > Chiroptera > Megadermatidae > Lyroderma > Lyroderma lyra. The sequence goes on along the minus strand of PVJL010000963.1, from coordinate 49,235 downwards.
CTAAGGTTACTTGCTAACTGTAACACTGTTTCCTCAAATATGTGGCTGTCACTTCAATCTTTTTCTCTAACCGCAAATGTGCAAAATTAATTAGGAAAAGCTTAGAATTAAAAAAAAAAAACAACAGGAACAGATACAAAACTTAAGTATGAATAATTATAAGTCTATACAGGATCATAGAAAGATGTTGGATCGTGGGTGATTTGATTAACATTGTATGAGTCTAACAATGACTGAGTTTGCTCGTCTTTATGAAAACTGTGAGGGTTTTGAGTTGGTAATCCACCTCAGCAAATATTGAATAAGTCTAGAATTGAAAATGTACTCCAGAATTGTTTTCTGCAAATTGGAAGATAATGTGAAACAGATATAAATATTTTAGTTTTTTATTGCTTTGTTCTATAGTTATTTTTCAGAGTAAAGCTCTAAGAAATGAAAAATTGACCATTTATATGAATAAATGAATATGAAAGATTTCACTAGAACTTATTCAATCTAACATATAACTCAGAGAAATATTAATTTGTTAATGTTATTTCTAATGCCTGTTCTTATTTCATAAACTCATAAGCTAATAGTTAAGAGAGATTTCCAAATATCATAAAATTAGTTTTATAACTCTATATGGATCAAAGAATGTAAATTTGAAAATACTTTCACTTCCCAGGTTTATAAAAATTTTAATTAAATACATACACATTTAACATATAAAAGCTCAATTAAATTAGTTTAAAATTTGTGCAATCTTTTACTTTTTCACACTTGGGAAGAGATATTGTTTTATTTCATTTTTCGAATGGAGAGAGGAATGCTGCTCACATTATAATCAAGGTTATCCCTGGGCCAAATTATGGAAGTGACATTTATTTTCATATGCAATGCCTCAATTTTGGTCTGTTGTTATATAAGACCTTTCTAAATTAAAATTTTCAACTTTTTCTATAAATTATCCTTAATATTTTGCCACTATATTAATATATTTGTAGATAAGATCAATTAAAGTATTAGTAATCCAGATATCACTTGCCTTTTAAATAAACTTTTAAAGGCTTTACCCGAAAGTAAATTGGGAAGCTCAAAGTGTGAACTGCACTTTTCAGGGACTCTTAAGTTAAAAGTGTAAATTGTAAGATTATTCTAGAGCAAGTTACTACTTCAGTGTAGCTAATCCATGAATGTATTTTTACTTGTGATTTCAAAATATTTAAGAATATACGCTGAAGTTCACCTCATACTTGTAGCTAGTAAAAGTGATTAATGTCTATACCCAGGGTGTTTGTGTGAGAACTAGTAAGCGGGGAAGGAAGAGAGGACAGTGAAGATAGGAAAAGAGATTTTAAAAGAAAATTTAATATAAGAAAAATTAATAATACATTATCATTAATATTTTTGTAGTATTAGTACTTAGGAGCTTAAAGTAACAACTCTAAATATGCTTAAGTTCCACAGTTCCAGCTGAGCTCAGCCACGTGGTTTTCTCATGGTCTCGCATGAAGTCACTCCAGTCTCGGGGTGGTTCACGGCAGCTGCCTGGTCTCACTCTCACTCACATTCCTCATTTGGTAAAAAGTTGGCTTGGACTGCCAGCCAGACTGCATCCCTTCTCTCCCATGTGTTTTCCTTTCAGAATATTCAAATTTTTATGTAGCGCTGGCATGAGTCTCACAGGGCAGGCGAGAAAACTGTGAGGCCTCTGAGACCATGCTCACAAGTGACACAACAGCACTGGTGCTGCATTCTATCAGTCAAAGCAAGTCTCAATCCTCAAGTCAAAGGGCAGGGGAAAAGACTGTACCTTTCAATGAGAAGAGCTATGAACAATCTGTGCTCAGTTTAAACCTAAATACAGAGTATATTTCTTATTCTTGGTTCATCAAGAAAATTTTTTAGAATTGTCATTTTCATCACAAGCAAACTGGGTTTTAGAAAAGGACACATTGCTTGGGTGTATGTTTCAGTGTAGAAACTGTCCGTTTCAACAAAATGTCATATTAAACAACTTCATGTAAATTACTGAGACTTTAAAGAAAATATTTTTTGACATTTAAAAATTTCCTTTCTAGCTGCTATGAGGAGGGGAGTCTAGCAAATAACAATATATGCAATCAATTAATCAGTAAAATCTTTAATGTCGTAAATAAAGTTGGACCTCTTTTTAATTGAATGTTAGTTTAATTCTGTTTTTAATGTTGGTGTATAAAAGATAAATACAACGAAGAGAGTTTAAATGTTCTTTAAAGTGAATAAGAGAAAACGTGTTCTCCATAAGAATGAGAGACAGGGACCAGATTTAAATTTTTGTCCAGAAGTTTATCAAGACTGTGAAATGATCATTAGGGCTATGGGCAGAACTTGGAAGTCTAAATAGAAATATACTCGTATTCTGATTATAGACTGAGAACAGATTCATTCAACCTAAGATAATTTTCATACTACAGACACTGTGTAAAAAGCAAAACAAAACAAAGAAACAAAAAGCCTTTTGAGAAAACAGTTTTTGAGAAAGTCAGACCTGTGACAACAAAATTGTGTTAGAAGGTGTGTAGACTTGCTAGTTTATAAACTCTATACCACTTAAAATCTGTAAGTTAAAATTTTCAGTTTGATTTTTAATTTTATGAAATCAAAAATCCACAGGTTAATTTTTGGCTGGCCATAAGGCATCATGACAAAATGGACTTTTGGTTCATTTCCTAATGGAATGGCTCTTCCTCAAGCCAAGTAATTATGGAAATCAAGTTAGTCAACCTCTTGATGCAATAAAATAGTTGATTATATTTAGTATATTTCGGGCCTCTCCAGGTTGATCTTGATGAGGCAAGTAGCAACTGATATTCCTAATTCATCATAAGTACTACAGTGAAATTAAAACTCTTTTAACCTGTAAAATTATTATAAGACACCTGCTCAAAATGAAGGCAGCTCAGCGTCTCTATGAATACACATCTATATCTATGTGAATAGATGTAATATATATTCATTTGTTTGAGACACCTGTAGAAAGTCCAGGACTGTGCCTTAACATCTAGTTCTAGCATATGTTAAAAGGTTGTGTTATCTCAATCTCACACTAAGTATTCTGTCTCAGATGAAATATATGTGTATGTACAAAGTCTAACAACTAATTTCACAAACTCATCCTAGAAAATGTGCTACATACCTCATTGCTGAAGACTACTATGGTCACCTTCAAAGTACTCCCCTTGGGAAGCTGTGCACCAGCACCAGAGCCTAGTCTACCCTTCAAAGCAATTTTGAAACTTTTTTTCTGGAATGGCCATCAGAGTTGTCATTGCACCCAAAATCTGACAATTAAGTTCATGATCTTGCCACCATGCGCTTACGTTGGCAGCACTGTACAAACAACTCCGTAAGGTGTCATAACCTTGTCAAGTCACACTACAAAGTTACGACACCTTACTGAGGTTATGACCTTCTAAGGTTATGATCTCATACTTATTAGTGTGAGATCAGGATACAAATTTTAAAGTGCACTAGAACTGTATGTCAAAGAGAACTGTATGTTGAGGAGAACTATATGTCAATGCATAGTCCTGGATTTTCTAAAGCTATCTCAAACATGTTGTGTGGTAAGATTCAGTGATTAAGTTACTCAACTCTGTTTTCCTCCCTTTATTCCTGTTCTTTAACTTTGATGATTTTTGAAGGCCACTTCCACTCCAAACCTTAATTCTTAAATTGGCCATATCAGCTTTGGCAGATTTGCCCTACAAGGATGGACCTGAGCAGCAAAACTTATTAACAAAACCCATTCACGCTATTATGTTCTCTCATGTCATTTATGCTTGATATTCAAAGCACTCAGTATTACAACTAGTAATTGCACCATTAAGTACAATAAAGGTGTTATGCCTGGGTTAAATGTCATAATATATAATGATGAAGGAATCCATTGTCTCTAAAATCACATTACATTTGTATTGTGAAAAAGTACACCCTAATAACACTCTCCCATGATCACATTTTAGAAACTACATCAAACTTTTTTTGTATTATTTTCACCCAGATCTATTTATTATTGTCCTAATGACTTCAGTGTTGGCCTACATCATCTGACCCCAGTACCCTGTGTGAGTTTCCCCAGAGCCATCATAATTATTTATACAGTAATTACAAACTGTCAGTACATTTTTTTCATGGCAGCTTATAACTAAAACTATGAACACTGAGATACTCACCAAACATACGTAGGCTGACCAGACGTACCATAAATGGGACAGAAAACAATGGAACCATCCTGTTTCAAACGGTACATGTGTTCAGCCTAGGGACACCTTGAATTTAGCCCAGTGAGAATAGGCGAGATCATTGTTTTCTGTCCTGTTTAAAATGGTACATCCAGTCAGCCTAAATATGTTAAAGTAAAATTTTTGATTATGTAGGGTTTTTAAGGACTTTTTTCTAATTATGGCATTAATATGTGTTTTTAATATATGAAATATAGAAAAAAAAAGAAAATGAAATATAGTATTAAAAAAGGCAGGAAAATGATCACTCTGGACATCTTGGTTTATTCCTTTTAAGTCCCTCTATGAAAAAAACAAAAAAACAAAACTAATACTAGTACCACTAAAATAATTACAAAGAGTGAAAAAAGTCAAAATGAGGAGAAAGAAAGGACAAAAAAAGAGTACTGCTAGGTAAATGGGTTTAAACCTGCTAAGGACCTTCTGGGCACTTTATGTAAGCACTAAGTAGCTTAGGGTAGAAGATGACTGACCTACAAGAGACAAGTCATCTACAAGTGTATAGATACCCCTCTGTATTGGAGCTGTCTAGTGAGCATTGATATGAGTCTCCAATATCACAGGAATAGACACACAGTTGGTAGACAGAATGATGTCTCCCCAAAGAGGTCCAAGTTCTAACTCCTGGATCACAGGAACACATTAGGTCAGGGATCCCCAACCCATGGACCATGGACTGGTAGCAGGCTGTGGCCGTTAGAACCGGGCTGCACAGCAGGAGGTGAGTAGCAGGAGAATCCACATTTACAGCTCTTCCCCATGACTCCTATTACTGCCTGAGCTCTGCCTCCTGTTAGATCAACAATAGTGGCATTAGATTCTCAGGAGTGCAAACCCTATGGTGAATTGCTCATGAGAGGGATCTAGGTTGTGTGTTCCTTATGAGAGCCTAACTCCTGATAACCTGAGGTGGATCTGAGGCGGTGATGCTAGCACAGGGGAGTGGCTGCAAATACAGATTAACATTAGCAGAGAGGTCTGACTAGCAAAGACCATAATAAGTCAATGGCTTACAGATATATCAAAACCCTATCAGTGAGTGGGAAGTAATAATTAAGCTGCATCTAGTCACAGGCTTTATAGTGGAAAGTGAGTTGCATAATTATTTCATTATATATCACAATGCAATAATAACAGAAATAGAAATAAATTTCACAATAAATATAATGAGCTTGAATCATCCCAAAACCTTCTCCTGCACCCACTTTGTCCATGGAAAAATTGTCTTCCATGAAACTGGTCCTTGACACCAAAAATTGGGAACTGCTGCATTAGGTTATACAGCAGAGGAGAAATACTGTTGCTAATCAGCTGATCATGAGATGGGATTTTCCTGGATTATATGGGTGGATCCAACGCAATCACAATATCCATATCTCAGTGAAGGGTGAAGAGAGAAGAGTGTCAAGAGTCATAGGATGTGAGAGAGACTTGACTGGTCATTGTTGGTTTTAAAGATGGCAGGGGACAACAGGCCAAGTAATGCAGGCAGTCTCTAGAGCCTGGAAGAGGCAAGGAAAACAGTTTCCCCCTAAAGTTTTCATAAGGGAATGCAGCCCTATCCATATATTAAGACCACTGATACCATTCAGACATCTCACCTCTAAAAGTATAAGATAATACTCATACATTCATTGTTTTATTTGGTCCTAGCAGCCCAAGAGAGACTTTTCTAATTCTAAGTAGTTCCCTTCTGGTCAAGGAACTTGTCTTTAACTTCACAAACCCCTGTACCTACAATCAAGAGATCAGAATGACATGAGAGGCAAAGCAGCTTGTGGGAGAATCCCAACCTGCTACAGAGGCCTCTCTTTTATGAGTATCACTCAAAATTGAAAGCTTTGAGGTCATCACATATATGCTTAAAATGGTATTTCTAAGAGTGATATGCTATATTTCAATGTGTGCTATATGGTATCTCCAAAACCTGAGGAGGTTCACCAAACAATATTTTTGCCCTTACCTTAAAGGAGGCATTCTGACACAGCAAAGATCACTGAACGTTTTAAAAGTGAATTAGTTTGCAGATATCTGCACAGATTTTTTTTAAATTAATTTCCTTTACAAGGAAATCCAAAGTCCTGGCCCTTTGCTACACATTATGTTCAATAAGCACAACGTTATCAATATGGTATTGTTTGCAGAATGTCAAGACAATCAAGGTCCCTTTGGACTATCCTGTAAGCGAGAGCAGAATTAACACAGCTCTGGGATACCTTAGAGACTATAAACTGCTCCATTTTCCATGTGAATGCAAACTATTTTGATCATTTTTCCTGATGGAGATTGACAAAACATATTCACTAGATCAATAGTCACGTACCACATTCCAAAGGCTGTGATGGTTTCTTCCAGTGCAGACATTATATCAGCACAGCCACTATGACTGGAATTATCATTTGATTACATTCTCAGATGTCAAATGTCATGTCCCATTAACTCTCTAGTTTTTGCAGTAGTCATTCTGGTGAACTAAATAGACCATTATGAAGACCATAGTTCCTGGTAGGGTGTCAATTATCTCTGCAATCGCAACCACAATGCAGTATTACCTACAACTTAACAAGGCCAATGGTGTTTGGGGGAGAGGGATTGTGAATGCCTTCCAGAGCTTGCATGTGAAGTTACAAAGGTAGACTTCAATCTATAAACCACAGAATTCATGTAAATGTTTTACATATTGATTGATCTTCATAATGTTCTCAAGACTAGTAAAATGACCATAGAGTGTTTTCTTTTTTTTTAATCTGTTGGATCATCAGTAATTCTTTTAATAAGAAATCAATTTAATGTGGTCTTTATATATCTACTTGCCAAGTAAAGTTATATAAAGACCACTCCAAATTGCTTATATCTTATTCTTTCAGACTATGTCCACAGCTCTGAAAAGATCTGAATACACAGTTTCCACTATCTATGGTTATTCTAGCAAATTCCCATAGGTCCATTTAAGAAATGACTGAGAATTTGCAGGAGGATTTCAGAATCCTTTTTCAAGGGTGAAAAACGTTCTTTTCATTTGATGGCTGCTGGGTCTGAAAAAATAGCTCAGATGTAGAAAGTAGGTGAAGAATTTTCCATTTTGGTGGCTGATATCAGGCTTCTATTCATCAGATTTTGATAAATTTTAGAAATATAAAGGAATAACTTTATTTGCTACCAATGTATCCTGCTCTCAAACATCATGGACTATTGCTACAGACTTCTGCAGGTCAATGTCCCCTGGTTGCCACTCTGGCTTTACTGGCTACTGTGGTAATGATGTCACTTTTTCTCTCAAGTATAAATCATGTCAACCTGCCTTTGCTCTTTCAGATTCTTCTCCCTATTGTTAAATTTAAAGAGCCCAGTTTCATAGCAACAAGACCTAACCTCAATGCTGACGAGAAAGACAGCTACAACAATGAAACCATTCATTCCTCAGCAGCACATACCTTAATGCTTTGCTTTGAAAAGTATCCTTGCATCATTTCTGGGGACCAATCAGATCCCAAAATAATCTATTCTAATATATTCACATCCCCCTTTCACAATCACCCAACTCCTCTTTGAAAACTCTGCCAAAGCAGTTCTGACATGGTCTTTTTATTTCCTCTAAGCCACTATCATACACAAGCTTCAAGGTGCCAGACCTGCCAAATCATGGGAGAGAGCCCTCTTGTCGTATCAATAATACTTAGCCTATATTCTGTCCCTCCTGAGTGTATCACCCTCAAGATTAACCCTCCTCCTGTTTCCCTTCTTCGCATTAGCCAGGTACTGCAGTCCTTTTGTTGAATACATTATTGTTTCCTCTAGAGGGGCTGGATTTCTCTACTCACATTGTGTTGTGATTTCACTAAAGGCCATGAATGTAGGTATGAGTGGAACTGAGGGAAACAAGCACCACCTTGTAAGGCTTTCATCTTACGAAGACTTTGAAACTTTCCCAGGAAATGGGAGGCTGCTGAAATCTTCTAAGATGTAAGCAAGACCTTTTACTTGTTTGGAAAGTAGAGGAATCTGAGGTCTCATGTTTATCAGGTATATCCACCCAAATACTTTTATCCTAATTCTATGGCACCCACTCCATTTCCCAGGTCCTTAGTTTAGCATGGAAGTTCTTCCAAATTTGAATTTTCAGCGTCCTTTTTAACTCTGCAACCCTTATAATAAAATTTTGGTCCTGATTTTTCCATAAAGTCTTTCCTCTGATTACAAGGGACGAAAAAATATATATCTTTTAATGAAAATGACTATAAAGTCCTTTCGTTTTTCACAGAATGGCATGGCACGACACTTCCCTATTTTAAATACAGTTGATTACTTCCTCCTTCTTGATCAATCTCTTCTACTTTGATCTGGGACACTGAGTACTTCTGATATTTTTTCCTTTAGCTCTCTGTTTTCTTTGCTGGATGCTTTTCATCTCTTTGACATCTAAGTATTACAATGCCTAGAGCTCATGTAGTACACCTATACCTATAGTCTTTTGATGCTTTTGTTAGTCACGTGACTAAAATAACCAGTGGATCATTTAAAATAAATGTGTCAGTTGTGTAATTTCTTCATCTACATTGCACCAACAGCCTCCCATCTGTCCTAACGTACTCAGGCTGCTATAACAGAATACCATAGACTTGTTGTCTTAAAAACAACAAACGTTTATTTCTCACAGTTGGGGAGGTTAGAAGTTCAAGATCAAGGCACCAGCACATTAGGTGTGTAGTGAAAGCCTGCTTTCTGCTTAATAGAGAGCTATCTCCTTGCTGTGTCAAAAATAGCAGATAAAATATGTAAAATGAAGACAAAATTGGCCATTAGATTTAGCGGCATGTAGGTTTCTAAGAATCTTTTCAAGAGCAGTTTAGAAAAATATAGTTGGTGAAAGACTGATTGGGATAAATTCAAGATAGAATGGAAAGAGAGAAATTGAATACATAGAGTACAGAATGATCTTTTAAAGCATTCTAGAGAGCATAATTTTAAATTATGAATATTATTTTTAACAACTAAAATAATATTATTTAATAATATTTTCATCTAATTCATGTGTAGTATTAGTTAGAATAGGCTACTTTATGCTGTGGTGCCATATACTCACTGACATATATTGGTTTTCATGAACAAAAATGTTTATTTCACTCATGCTACTGACTCAGCACACATGCTGGGGAGATTCTCCCCCACGTGGTCTTTCCTTTGAAACCCAGGCACGATGCCTGGATTCCTTCAGAAACAGTATTGGCTTCTTGATAGAGGGAAAGAGAACATGGTATAGCACAAATGAACATTATCTCAATCCTGATTCAAACAAATAAACATTACAAAACTTTTACTTCACTTCAAGACATAGTCACAAGGCTAAGGGTTGTTCAGAGTGGAGGTGTGTAATCTGCCCATTGAAAAGGGCACCAGTCACGTAGTCGTGCCTGAGTGGTTAAGGCAATGGACTAGAAAAGGGCACCAGACATATGTGAGCAGTGTACTACGTGTGTGAGATATACTCTTTTTTATCATATTCCCTATTGTTTTTTAACTATATAATTACATTTACATACCTGGAATATGTTTACATCATAGCATTTTAAATTTGGTAACTAATGAGAATCACTTTGGGCCTCTGTTTACAAACACAAATTCAAAGAACCATCTGCACATTGTCTCTGGAGCCTGGTGATACAGTTGTTTAATGAGCACTCTAGAAGACTCTCATGGTCAGACAACTTAGGACATGGAAAAAAGTGGTAAGCAGATGAGGGATAAAATGTGATTAAGTTCTACTTGCTAATATGGCATGCAAATTTTCTAAATTTTAACACATTTGAATTTATTAATCATAATGAAGACTTTTAAAACGTATATTACAGTAACTTTAAAACAGGGCTGGGCAAGATGTCAATCGTGGTCCACTGGTGAGTGACACCCTAAATACTAAAATAAATAGCTAGTGAACCACACTAATTGGAGAAGTAGCCTTTGCCCTAAAAGTCTGTGCAGACCTGCTTTGAAAAATAGAGATATGTACAAAAACTAAATGTAGAAACTAGTCAAAAGTTTTCTTTGTTGACTGAGGTTTCAAAATGAATATTTAGTTTTATGTATAAGTATACAACTGATCATAGAAATAAAAAAATTGTTATCATTTATTGAGTGTTTAATATGTGGCCTGTGCTTTGGTCTCTTGTTTAATATTCCTTAGAATCCTTTGAAAAAATTTATAATCTCTATTTTATCAAAAAGAAAATTGTGATACAGAGGTTTCATAACTTGACCAAGTGAAGGTAGTTATTTCCTAACAGAAAGAGGCAGTACACAAACTCAGGTGGTCTTCCAAATCTTTGCTTACAGTGACTTTGTATGGTTTTATTTTTGCAGAGTTATGAGGGGAAGAGAGTGATGTTAGTTGATTAGATTTATTTATAACCATATATGTGAGAAAAAAGAACAGGTAAAATAACATGAATTTTGTAGAGCTAAGGAGAAATATAGGTCAGATCTTACTTAAAGAGAAACAAAGCCACTTTGTCCTGGGAGGGATCACGGGGCCATTCAGCCCAACCTCCCATTCTCAGATTAGGAAATCACCTAGGGTGGTGCTGACTGCATTCGCAGCACAGAATGAAAACTAACCCAAATTCATTGTTTTGCTCATCCTTTTCTTCTTCCTTCCCTCTTTCTTTTCCTTCATTTGTTCACTCCTTCTTTACGCCCTCCCTCCCTCCCTCCCTCCCTTCCTTCCTTCCTTCCTTCCTTTCTTTTTGTGTTAATCCATTTAGCTATTCAACTGGCAGGTAGTAGGAACCTGGCTGATCCATTAGACAGACATGGTCTATCAGATGTTCAAAATCAGAAGTTAATAACCCCTAGTGCTTACATCACAAATGCCCTGAACGAAAAATGTGCCTGATGGCCTGCAGGTGCTTCTTAGTGAACGTGACGTGGAACTAACTTGCTCAGACTTCAGAACATTGCCGATGGACGGCTGAAATCTTTTCCCTCAGTCCTCTAGTTCCCTCTAGCCACCTGGTTCTTAATCCCTGTATCAACCACGCAGGCATACGCTTCCTGAGCCTCCCACCTAAGAAAGAACCCCTCCCTAAGTCTCTCTCTTCATTTAGTTTTTTGTTACGAGATGTTTTAATTAATTAAAATTATATTGTTAGTAACCTCTTATTTGCTTCTATTATTCTACTTTGAATGAAGAATCATTTTATAAAATGGGTGACTTTCTTTCCAGTCTTTTTTATTGCTGCATCTCAAGTTCCTGGGAAAGACTAGAACATTCTATTACTAAAATGAGTAATAAAATGCACCTCTCTGAGATTCAGAAAATCTGCTTTCCCTGAAGGGGGCAGTTTTGTTAGTCATAGGTTATCTATATAGAAGAGAGAGTCAGCTGGAGATAAAAATATCAGCATTAGTCATGGTTAGCTGATTGGAGGATGTAGCTAGAGATGTGCGCACAAAGGGTTTACTAACTGTCCCTGATTTAGGAAAAGTCATCCGCTAAGACTGAACAGCAATTGGACAAGCACAAAATTCCTCTCAGAAACAGGCTTTCAATTTCAAAACAAAGAGGAGGCTACAATGAACCCTCTTTATCAACAAACCAAAAAAAAAAAAAAAAGACCAGAGGGCCTTAGCATTTTCTTCTACAAATTCAACCGATCAGATATGTGAGTCTTCAACCAGTGCAGAAGTGAGTAGATAAGGGACACAGGAGGGCAGACGATTAATTTCATGAACTCATCCTAGAAAAACTGCCACACACCTCATTGCTGAATGTCACCATGGTCACCTTTGCAGTACTCCCCTTGGGAAGTTACGCACCGATGCCAGTGCCTATTCCCCCTTTCAAAGCAATTTGGGAACTCTCTTTCTGGAATGGCCATCAGAGCTGTCATCATGCCCCAGATCTGACAATTAAGTTCATGAACTTGCCACTGTGCACTTACATTGGCTGTACTGTACAAACCTTATCAAGTTGGTGTCTAATCATAATGTAACTTGAACAGGTTCAGTGATATTAGTCCTGCCTGCCTGTCTTTATGATATAATCTCTATTTTTCTACCTGTAACTGTGACTTCTTATTTCATTCTGTAAGACCAAAGTACATGCAATTCCATTCCTTCCCTACAACCTCACCCAGCTTCCTTGGTCAAATCAAAACTAAGCTCAAGTATAAACTCTGTATTCAAACTTTCTTAACCCCACCCGTATTAAGTTGCAGTACTGTTCTCTATTATTTGACCTTCCCTCCCTTGTAAGATCATTACACCTTCTTGCCTACGAACCCGTGATTTTCAGTGAGTCTCATGCTCCCACATGCTCCCAGTCTCCATGCTCCTCAGGCCTAGCTACTTGCTGTGGCCGGCACGGTGTCAGCAGACCCGAGGTAAGCCACATCTTCCCGGACCCTTTAAGAGCTACAGTACGGTTGGCCTCCGCCCTAGTTGCCTCTGTTTGGCAAAAAATCATGTCTTAAAAGGGGGACATTCCTTATCCTGATCTTGACATGAGAAAACTCAGGGCACAAAGCTGTATCAGCTGATCCAAGACATCACGTACATCTAATGTGTCAAGGAATAAACGTCTGTTTTTGTGAGTCACTGACATTTTAGAGTTCTTTGTTCCCACAGGAAAGGTAACCGATAAGGTTGCATACGGACGTTTTCAATTTCATTTGTCTTAGAACAATCTGTTTTTTAATACATTTTAAAAATAGTGGCAAAGAAGAGATGTTCCTCGCTGATGCAAAATGTGTCCTCAGTGTCCCCTACTGGGGGGTGGGTGCGTGGCTCTTCTACTCTCTTCCAAGTGACGATTCTGGGGTCAAAGTCACCGCTGTCTTGGAGCCCCACCGTCTTCCACACACCGAGCGCAAAACCACCGAGTCGTCTGCAGCCAACCAGCAGGAGGAGGGAAGGTCACGGAGGACTGTGAAGTTGAAGGTTTTTTTAACACCAAGATTGGACTCCATTTCCGTTCTTGGTTTCATTGGCTAGAAATCAAACACGTGCCTCCTGCCGGACACAAGCAGGACTGGGGGCACGCCGAGAAAGGAAGAGTAACAGGTTTGGGGTGCTTACCCTTTACCTATGAAGACTTGTATTGTATTGGTCTAAGTCCTCACAACAAAAATTAAAAAGTAAACCTTTGATAACTAATTGTTTAATTATTTCTGTTTCTTAAGGAAATAAATTTAGTAAATAAAAACCATTTTGGGGGCTTTGTTTATTTACCACTAAGAAACTATACTCACTTTTTATAGATTTCGAGCCAAATTATAATTAATATGTCTCATTACGACCTTCGCTACTGTTTTTTAAGGTGAGGAATAAATACATGATTAGCTAAATAGTTCTACAGAGCTTACTATGTGTGCCAGACACCACTCTAAGTGTTTTATAGGGCTTAGCTTATTTAATCTTCCTAATAATCCTTTTATGTTGTGTCTGTGTGCATCCACAATATCTGGAGGTGGGCAAAGGCCCCAGAGAAGTTAAGCAATAGCTTAGTAAGGTGAAAATCTTGGATTTTGGAGCAAGGACATTTTGTACCGTAGTCCATACTTTGAACAACCTTACTATAAATTCATCTTCCTTGTTTTTCTTTTTTCATTCTAACTTCCAAGGTTAGTACTGGGCAAAGAATGTTAAGAAACCCTCCTTTTAAACCGGAGACTTGTGAATTTAGAAACCACATTAGTTTCAAACATTACTACATGTTACATACATTGCAAGTTAAAATGCTTAAAAGTAATTCACAAATTGTTTTCTTTGATATTGGTGGAACAGAATGCAAACTTTATCTTGAGATTGCTATTTGACTTCATTAGACAGTAGCATTTTGTTATGTCTTAGAAGGTAATAAAGCAGCAGCTCAACTGTGTGATCCTAGGGAGTTTCAGAGGCGTGAACCACGTTAGTGAATGTTGTAAGACCCCACAGAAAAGAGGTGGGGGGGGTCTGTAGCCCGAGGAACCCACATTTCCTCATATCTAGGGCCTTAGCCCTGTCATCTCTGCCATTATCAGAGAAAGGCATTTTAGAAAAAGTAAGAAGTGATTAGTACTCTTATTTTCAGAAATCACAGATTGTCTCATAAGAAAGAAATACACTTTTCAGAGTGTTTTGATTCAGTCCCTGGTTAAGTTTTCTGTGATTTATCTTGACACATGTATTTTCTTGCCAAGCATTGCATGGTGTGTATATATATATATATGTAGATGATCTTTTCTTCTCTTTTCAATATGCCATTGCCAAAGCTAATTATTTCTGAAGTTATAAATGTAAGGATTGGTAGTCGATTTAAAGATGATTTGCCTGAAGTTTCTGCTGAAGGGATGTTTAGTTTAAATATTAATATTACATTTCTCAACAAATTCTTCAATAAATCAAATTTCTTTTTTGAAAGATAGCATTCTGTATAAATACTTGAGATGATTTATCCACATCTCTATTTTTGAGCTCCCCCACAGCCTACCTTAATATTATCAATAATCATAAAAAACTAATGACAATATAAAGGCACTCTTATTGAGCTTTTAATATGCACCATGCAGTATGTTAAGTAATTTAAAAATATAGATCCTGTATAGGTTTAGAATGTCTTGGATAGGTTTGATGGAAAGTAAACATTTCCCTTGTTTCTTTTTACCTTGGACATAACCATAGCCCAACATTTCCGTACAAAATCTCAACAAGAGAAATGTATGTCAGAGACAATAAGATGGATGAAATGGTTCAAATGTTAGGAATTTTTTTTTAGCTGAGATATAAGTAAATCCTTCTCTTTTAGGCATTCAATATGAAAATTAACTCTAGCTCTGCATAACATCTGCTTGAAAATAAATTAAAAATAATTTTCACTTCAGAAAATATTAAAATAAAATTTCTTCTATCATAACCTGTACTTTGATCATTGTCATCTGTTCTTGATAGCAACCCATCTGAATATTTTTAAATTAATACAAATACATACCTATATGTTATATAGGGCGAGTCACAATTACAAGTTGTGACCCTGCATTTTCTCCCTTTTATTATGGCTAATTTAAAGCAAGCTAGGAAATCTGATAAATATATTGGTCAGAATTGTGTGTAAAATAAGACTAGAGGAGGATATGAATTGAAATCTGAGAAATTCTTTTATATTATTTTATATGAGATTTATCAGACAGGCTTTCATCTAGTTAACTTTGTTGTTTTCAAGAATTCAATTTCTTACAGGTGCAAGCATTTTAAACATAAATGAATGAAGCAATCATCAGCAAGACAAAAGATTTATGTTATAATTGCATTTTAGCAAATAGTCAAGTCTAATTATACTGCCTTCTAAAACCCATTTTCAGGTTTATAAAACAGCCAAACAATTTGTATCAGCAAGTTACATGTGGTCAATAATTTGCTACGCTGAAACAAGATACTTTGTTTTAGTTTCAGTTTTTCACTTGTATTACATAGTAAATGAAATTGCTACCCACCACTTAAGAAGCTTAAAAGCTACTCCTTGAAGCCAAGCTCGTTTCAAATATTAGATCTATCAATTGTTCGTGGTGAGTCTTTGGGCATATTTATTGACTACTCTCTTAGGATGTCATTGTGAGAATGATTTACTACATATAAAGTACTTAGTTTAGTACATAGAAAAGAGGTCTCAAAGTGAGTGAAAATTATTGTAAATACATTCAGTTATTTTCTACTAATATTCCCTTTTATTCATGGTGATTATACCTTTCTGTGGATTTTTACATTTAAAGTGACAAAAGCCTTTGTCTTTATGTAAATATTTTTATTCCTTATTTATTTATTATGAAGATTTTCCAAATATTTACATCTGTCATTGAGGACATTAGAAGTAACATAGGTGAAAAAGTGGAAGAATTAACAATTATAAATTGGTAGTCACAAACTAGTCACGGGGATGTAAAGTACAGCATAGAGAATATAGTCAATAATGTTGCAATAACTATGTATAGTGCCAGGTGGTGCTAGAATAATTGGGGGATGACTTCATAAATTATATAAATGTCTAACCACTATTCTCTGCACTTGAAAAAAAAGAATATTTTGAAAAAACAAATTACTAATGTTTTTTGTTTAATTATAAGCACCATAAATTGGTGATTCTCATATATCATCAGATAAAGTTGTAAAAATTTTTGTTTTACAAAAACATGAAGAGGGAATTATAAGATATGTTGTTAATAATTACTACATAAGTGTATACCTGCAGATGCCCTTACACAGTACATGTATCTATTCCTGTATTTGTGACTGTTTGAGTTGACACAAATTATTAGACTTGAGGAGTCCGTGAAAGGACAGAAAAAAAGGGTCAGTATTTGTTTTCATAACAATCTGTTTGGATATTCCTCATCATCTTGCATATTTACTTGTTAAATCAAAAGGAAGAAAATGTAAATGTTGCTGACAACTTTGAAAAGAAGCATATGTTATAAAAAATATGTAAAAAGTAGTTTATTCAGCTCAGTCTATTGCCATTGTAGGCCTAAAGAAACTTACACAAATAATAGAACTAATAGTTCAGGATGAAAATCTGAAACTGTCTTCTAGGGTGTATGATGAATTCAAATCATTTCATTTTAAACATGAGATGATATTTATGAGTTAGTGGGAAGGAAAGCGCTGCAAGACTTACTCTAAACAATACCGTCCTCATACATTTTCAGTATTTAGTCATAATGAGACCATTTCTATGGAAATGAGACTATCACTTAGTAGTTTTTTTGCAATTGATTCATTCATAATAGTTCTTTGACATCAATGACAAATTTTATGCTAATTTCTCAGAAACTTCCTTTTTCATAAGAACTAAAGGAAGCAAAGAAATATTTTGGAGATATAATTTGCCATGTTCACAAATCTCATTTATAATTTCAAATCACTAGTAAATTTAAATATGAAATTTTATATAAATATTATAAGTATTAGTAATAGTGACTACTTCTTGAAATGCAGCACGTTTCTATCAAAATCATAGATATATAGGGTACTTCTTATGGTCAGGGTGTCAAATCAGAGCAATGCAGCATATGAATGACACTCATCAACCTCATATTAAAATTACAGAGAAGCAGACTGTTTTAAATGGATACTTTGTTTATTTGCTTCTGTCAGTATTGGTGCAGTGAATGTTTAATAAAATGGGTTTTAACCAGGGAGAAGTAGATTTCATATTTAGATTATAACCTCTTCACACGAATATATTTTGAATGTCATTTTACCTAATAACCTTTGTTTCACAAGTAAAATGTGGTAACTAACATTTCGCCTGTGTGTTTACCTATGTGAATATGTTTCTGAGAATTAAATGAGATGATGAGCCCAAAATACATCCCAGAATGCTTATAGTAAGTGCTCAGTAAATAACTGTTATAATTAATATTTACCAACATGTGATAAGATAGTCTGTGTATTCCTGTTTTTAATCTAGAAAACTATAAATATAAGAAAATTGTCACTCAATTCATTTTATTAAAGAAAAAATATAAATCATCTAATTCTCCCACTAATAAAAATACATAATTTCAGAAAACACACATCAAAATTAATTACTCAGCAAAATCCTGGGAGGGTTTTTCAACATGCAACAATACATTCTCAACATCTCATTACACATCCTTTCTAGTCATTACATGTCCATTAGATGCAGAAAGACTGATTTCAATGAGCACACCAGGTCATCTCTCTCTGACAGCATTCAAGGTTAAAAAATAAAATCAAATTAAAATATCCAGTCTATATTAATACTCTGTATCAATCCGGTAAAACTTCATAATATATTCATTAGAACTACTCAAGTGAATGCCTAGTGTACTAGATCTATATCTTCTACTTGGAATTAGAATGTACTATGATAAAGCAAATATATTATAAACCTTCCTTGTTTAAATCAGGATTTTAAAAGCTCAGCACTATTAATATTTTAGGCCAGATAATTATTTGTGATGAGGTGGTTGTCCTATGCATTATAAAATATAGCTACAGCCCTGGCTAGTAACTAGTTGATAACCCCTGCCCATCACCCCTAGTTGTGACAATCAAAAATTCTCCATATATTTGCAAATTCCCCTATGGCCAAAAGCACCCTTGGTTGAGAACCACTAGTTATAATCAAGATTCATGAAGCTAATGTTACAGATTGACAAGTAGCATTTAATATATAGGCTCCTTTTACCTCTCTGTTCTTTTTCCTTGTGATTTATTTGTTAAAGAAACCAGGAGTTCATCTCATAGCATTTTTGCAGATAGCCTCCCTAGGGTATAACTGAACATGTTTCTATTTTCTATAAATAGTTAGACCCAGAGAGACTTGATAAGACTCTGGATCAATTTTTTTTATCGAGTACTTCAGAGTTATTACTGTGTATTTCCATCATGAGGCACATAACTCAGGTTGTTTCTGCATTTATGATATTAAAGCATTGCCTAGAACCAGAATTTTACTCAGGGTTGCCAAGTTGAGATATTTTAATGTTATCATCCCTTTTTTAAATATATGATTTTGATTTATAATACCATACAAATAAATTCTCTCTCATCAAACATTTGGTTACCTAAAACGGTACAGTTAAGATAAAAAAATACAAGTGCAAGTCTGGATGTTTGTTCTCTATCTAATGATTTTCAATATATTAAAGTAGGTTCCCTAGCATTCTCCAAAACGGACCAATTATGTTCTTCCTATTTTAAGTCATCTTTGAAACTCAAAGATTTAGACATATTTCATATATTTAATCTATAACAGTTATTATTTTTACTGTTCATGTTTTCTCTTTTTGACCAGGAAAAACTCTTTCAAGTGTGATTTTAAGTCCATCTGATATGATCAGAGTCATACTTGTAACTTACATGCTTTGGTTTGGCTCGATGTTCATACCACATGTAAAATAGATCTTTGCACTATATGTGAAATTATACAATATTTTTTGAAAATAGACTTTTTCTAATGAAAGATATATATAACAAGCCCTGGGGAAACCACTAAATTGGTAAAATATCAATATTTCCCCTGTTCCCCCAAATAATGCTCAGTACATTCTATATCTCCCTAATGACACAGTTGCTAGTAAAGCAGTCTTTTCCATGCAGTTATCGTCTTTGAGTTTGGAAGCCACCCTCTCTCTCCTTGTCCTTATTCAGATTTGGAAACAATCTTCACTTTAAATTCTGTTGTTAACCACTCTAAATATGTTATTGTTATCAGAATACCAAATTATTCAAGGACTATGGTTATTTGGGGAGGAAGATGTGCAGGTAATTTCTCAGTGACAGAGAAGTCTAAGTAGAAAGATTACAAGTGAAACAGTTAAGATAAAACATAGTTCTAAAAGGAAGAGAAAAGGTGCAATAGAAAAGACAGGAGACTATAAACAACTACAAAAGAAAATTAAAACATTGAAATAGGCAGAAGAAAAAATAAGAGGAAAAAACAAACATTAGTAAGGGATGTAAATGAAAAGAAGCATAAAAATTATGCAAATATTTTTTGATTTTAATATATTTTCAACACAAAGCAAATAACAAAATTGTTATTAGCTACCACACAGAGTTAGATATTTTAATGTGCAATAGAGAGTAGAGGAGAGCTAAACTAATGATCCAGGGTGTAAGTTACAGAATAAAAAAATTGTAAAGAAAAGGAAATCTAAAACAAACAAATCTGCTAAACAAGAGTTTCATCAGTTAAGTCCAGAGCAAAGTTATAAAGGTATAAATAGAGGCCACAAAATTTCTAAGAGAAAGAAACTAATCTGAAAGGCTACATATTATATGATTCTATTTATATGACATTCTTGAAAGAGAAAAATATAAAAATAGTAAATAGATTAGTGGTTACAAGGAGTTTAGGGATGCATTTGAATAGATAATTCACCCAGGATTTTTAAGAGCAGTGAACTGTTATTCTCAACGATAATAAAATTGTGAATAGACACTATACTTTTGTCAAAACCCATAGAACTCTACAGCATAATGAATGAACCTTAATATATGCAATTTAAAAAACCATTTAAGATGTTCAAGGATACCAGAATGGAATGTAGATCATGACAAACTAATCTAATTGTATTATAAATGTAATCACATCTGTGAATGGAGTTAAGAGGACATCTGCAGACCTAAGTAATTTTAGAAATTAGTGGAGTCTGTAAGACTAAAGTCAAAAGGAACTGTGCATACACACGGCACTCTAGTTGGTAAGGTTCTTAACCACGTGGTTATGGGTTAACAATTTTAACCCAACATTCACATATCCTGAAATTAAACAAGTAAATGGATGACAGATGCTGGAGACAAGTTGCTCATGTTTGGTGTGGCGATTACAAAGGAGCAAAAGAGGAAGTCTTGCATGAACCATGTAGTACTAGATTAGATCTGGAGATATCAGTATAAACTTAATATAGGTAAAGATGGATACATATTCAAATATTTATAGATGTGTGTATATGCACAGGTTAGCATGCACACATGTCACACTGCTCAGTGGCCTAGAGACAAGGGGCCTGCAGTAGCAACAAGCACGCACATCACCGACATCTTGATCTCTAATACTAGTCTCCAGTAAAAGGAACCAAGTCTCCTTGCAGAAAATGAAACTGGCTGATTCCACTACTGAGGCAGGGGTGAACCAATAAATGAGCTGGGAGTAGTAACAGTATCAGAAATCAAGCAAGTGCTAAAATGCAAAATAGAAGAAAAACAAATTTATAAAGCCATGTCAAAGGAAATGTGTCCACTGAAAGAATTTTAGATAGCCGAGAAGGAATAGTTTGAGCAACAATAAACAAACAAACAAACAAATAAAGTAGTGAATTATAACCTAAATAAACATGCATGAGTTGATACTGATATAAATTTTTTAAAAAAGGAGGGAATAGTCAAAACTCATTTTACACATGAGTTCAAACCACCTCCAACTATAATCCGTTCAAACATGAATCGGTCACAATCACAAATAAAATGTAAATGTTGTCCTTTCCAAAAGGTAAAATGTAACTCGCAATCTTTTAAATGTGGACAGCGCATTGTGACTTTCTCCCAATTGGTACAGTTTAGAAGGGTGAAAGGGGAAATTACTTTATGATAGAGAAACCTGGCAAATATCATCTCAGTCTCATCAGTGTGAAAGGATAGGATATAATACAATATGGTATGATACGGCACGATATGATGGGAATGGCACTTTACCTACTTGAGTTTTTTCCTAAAAACTCTTAAAGCCAGTCTAATAATAAGAGAAAGTCATGAATCAGTGAGGGTTATGGTACAAAATATCTGAGCGGTACCCTTTAAAACAGTTGAGGTCATGATAAATAAGGAAAATCTGAGATATTGACAGCCACACTCTAAACCAGCCAAGGACTCATGATATAATGTGGTATTCTGGAAGAGGCCCTGGAATAGAAAAAAAGACATTACCTAAAAATAAAGGAAATCTAAATAAAGTATGAACTTTGATTAATAATCATTATGTGAATATTGGTTGATGACTGTGAAAAATGTACTCACTAAAGTAAGATGTTAATAATAGGACCTACTATCTATGATTGCATGGGAATTAGTATACTATGACTCTATGACTATTCTAAAATTAAAAGTTATTTAGAAAACATACTGTATGCCAAACACTGTATACATTTTGTCCACATTCCTACTTGCTGGGTATATTTTTTTCTAAATTTCTATATGAGGAAACTGAAGTTCAGGGTAAAGTTCAATGACATGCTCAACATCACAGAGTCAGTATGTATCCCACCAGGATCCAACGTAAATTATCCACAAATCTAAGTCAAATCTCTTTTCAGTAGTATACTACAATTTATAAGCTGGTAGATGAAACTATTTTTGACATTTTTGAAATGTTATTTTTAAAAAATTTTAAGTGCTTACAAAATTTAGAAACCTTATACAATCAGATTATTCTGTACATGATTACTTTTACAAGAGAAAATGTAGGTAAGGGAAGAACTGTGGATCATTCTGACTTTTATGTACCTAACAGCGTTGTTAAATTTAAATGCACGCCTTTTACTTTGACATTTTAAAGAAAGCAATCCATTGATTAATGATGGTTGAAATTTCTTTTCTCCTCGTGTTACTCTAATTCCTCAAAGTTATAGTAGGGCAGAAAACATCTGAGTGATTTCCTCAGGACTCAATTACTTTTATGAATACATTAATAAGAAAAAAAGTTCAGTATATCACCAGAATTTAGTGGAGAATTGAAGTGAGGCTTTCAAATGCTTCTTTCCCAAACTGTCCTCATAAAAGCAAAGTAAACACTTTTTTTTGTATTTACTGTGATAACTTTCCTCTGAACTTTGAGATGCAGTATACGTTTCAAACTAGTACCTCCTAAGCAATTGGATGACATATGGCTATGTTCATTAACCTATACTTGATGTCAAGGTATTTGAATTCGACCCTCAAGTAAGTTCAAAATTATAAAAATATTTTATATAAATTTGTCACCCTTTGCTACTCCACTTAAACTAATCCTTTTAGTTTTATAGCCAATAAAATAGGTAATAATATAAAAACATATGGAGAAAAATGTTACAAATTTAAGGATTTTAAAAATAGTGTTTTGTATATGGCTATCAATTGATCTGGGCAAGGAATTCCAATGTTGGAACTTCCTAATGATATTCATAAGCATAAGGAACATAACACACATTTATAAAGTATTCAGGTAAAACAGCCAAGAAAGTCATGTCCTTTCCTGAGGCTAATTCATTAGCACTTCACCTATGACAGTCACCAGCATTAACTTTCAAATGAACTTTCATAACTGCTAAAAATAGTTGGAACAATTTATTCCTGGAATGGTTTTGCATGTTGAGTATTCATTTTAATACCCAAAATAATGCGTTAAAGATACAGCAGATACAAACTAGTATACCCAGATCTTTATGTGTCCAAGTATATTCAGAAATAATTCCTAAAGATTCTGAATAGGAAAATCAAGTTATTAAAAAGAGATGTATTCTTATCTGAATGATAATCTTCATAAGCAATGCTGCTAATAAATTACCCAGGTGAAATTGCCATTAAATTTTCAACAGCCAATATCCATTATTTGTCCTGTCATTTAAGCCATTCATTAATTGTGACCTCATTCTCAAGATGATGGTGTTCACAATGGCACGCACCATTAATTATGTATGAGGTTTTGCTCAAAACTTTCCCCTAAAAGTGTTGTATTTTCTAACTATACTAATAGCTTTCAATCTAGTGAATAATTCATAGGATTAAATATCTAAGAAAAACTTCTATATGAATAAATTCAATATTTTATAGGAATGAAGTACAGTCATTATTTTGCCTTTATATATACAGTACAATAATGCTTGCCAAACCGTTTTACATTGTGTAATACATTTAAAACAATGATCTATGCAGTATAAGATATTGCTATCTCTATTTTAACAAATAGAACAAAATCATGGGAGGTGATTGGAGAAAAAAGTAAGAGTTGAACGCGCAACGTATATAACAAGCTGTGATAAAAGGAAAACATATATGGAGCCCTAGTAAAATTCTTGACGATAGTCTGTGGAAGAACACAAATGTCAGACAATTAATTTCACAAACTCATCCCAGAAAAAGTGCTACGTACCTCACTGCTGAGTATCACTACGGTCACTTTTGAAGTACTCCCCTTGGGAAACTATGCACTGATGCCAGTGCCTAGTGCACCCTTCACAGCAGTTTTGGCACTCTTTTTCTGGGATGGCCAGCAGAGCTGTCACTGTAGCCTTGCCAAGGTTATGACATCTTACCGAGTTGTTTGTACAGCGCTGCCAACGTAAATGCACAGTGGCAAGTTCACAAATTTAATTTGTCAGATTTGGAATATGGTGACAGATCTGAGGGCCATTCCAGAAAAAAAGTTTCAAAATTGCTTTGAAGGGGGCCTAGGTGCTGGTGTCAGTGCATAGCTTCCCAAGGGGAGTACTGTGAAGGTGATATTTAGCAAGGAGATATGCAGCAATTTTTCTAGGATGAGTTTGTGGAATTAATTGTCCAACCTCGTAGTAAATAATGTAGTCTTCTAACCTAAACTAACTCAGTGAATGTATTTCAAGGGCTTGAATTTTAGGTCCAAGCTTTTTGAAATTTCCCTTTCCGTTCTCTATCATGTCTGCGGAGAAGTAAAGAACAAACCTAGTGATCTCAAATGAGCAGTATTTTCTACATGCTCAAGTGAGTGCAAGGGGAGCGTGTGAAAACCCTGATTTAGCAGGATTTACTTCCCTCAAGTTACAAACACAGGCAGTTAGCATTTATTAAGTTCTTGCTCGGTATAAAGTTCTGCAGAGCTAACATTATCCTTTGTTCCATGCTACAGCAAGGAGTTTGCAATTTAAGACCACCAAGCAAATTTGTTACATGGTGAGAGATATTAATCCTAATCATTAAAACCAACTAATGGAAAGGCGATAAAAGTACTATTACTGGTCATTAACAAAAACTTCTAAAAATTATAAGATCTTTAATAGGTTTTTACCTAATCCTGCTATTACTGGTTTTATATTATAATAGCTTCATTTTATTAACAATTTACGGTTATATACTTGTTATTCTATTATTCTTCATTATTTATGAAGGAAATAATTGACATGTTAGAGTACTAGGAAATTAATTCAGTCTTATTGGCAATTCTTCACTAGAATTTTATCATCAGTGAGAGAGACTGAGTATAGAAGTAAAACAAATAAAATTAAATAGTAACCTATAATTTATTAGCATTAGAAATACTGATTTAAAATCTTTTAAAAAGAAAATCTATAGGTAAAATATATGGCTCAAAGTAACAACAGCAAATATGTGTTGTTAAGGCAAATCTATGCACTAATTATAAGATGCTATTTTACAAGTCTATTTCCAGCATTTACTCAGCTTTTATGGAAAATTTTGCATCATTTTACACAAAGGTCATATAATTTTTATTGATTGTTAGGTACGTGCGTCCCAGAGACCAGTAGTTAGCTTCAAAAGAAAACTGTGTACGCCACAGTAATCAGATACAACGAGGAAACGTTTTCGAAAGAGCATCTACAGTAACTACCAACATGTTGATCACTGTGACAATCAATTAACAAATGGTATGACTCATTGCATCTTCTGTATTACTCAAGTGCAGACATATGTAATACGTTCTCTATTTTCCATTGTTTTAGTTGCAGATTTATTTTAAGAACTGTTATTACTGGTTTTCCATTAATCTTTTCAAATTTCTCATGCTAGAAATGATGAGTATAGGAATTCTTGGAACATGATGGCAGTGACAGAAGCCTCATTTTGAATTTTTCTGAACCTGCACATAACAAAACATACACTCATGGGCAATATTTACCACAAGCTTGATTGCAATGTATCTCTTCAAAATACAAAGTACAAAGAAGTAGAACCAAATCCTTAAGAGCCAGAAGACTTGCCTCGTATTAACATCCAAGCAGGAAAAAGTAAAGGAAATTAACAGGGAAAATGAAGGAACTGAGAACAGGAAAATTCCAAAAGAGCTAACATATGCTCATTGGAATGTGAGTCAAGTGAGCTGAAACATAATTACAGGCCTTATTCTTAGAAGCAAAAGGGCACCTGTGGTACCACAACGTGAGCAATAATAATAATAATAAAAGGTTTAGATTCCATTAGTAACATTGTAAGAGGGTCTGTGTTTCTATGTCGTGTTGATAAGGTTACCTAACGATGTTTTTTATTTTTAATTAGTTACACTTTATTGCTTGTTCTCAACAATGCCTCAGCAAACATCCTTCTGGCTAAATTTCTGTACAGATCCATCATTTTCCCCCTTACATTAGGGTGTTGGATGCCACATTCCTGAGTCAGTTTTTCAAAACTTGATACACTGTCTTTCAGCAAGTTTAAACCAATTTGTACTGCATCCAGCATTGCATCAAAATACCTTGCTTTCTATAACTATTAAAAATACTCAATACATATTTACTAAGTATTTATATATGTATATCTATATAAAATTGGTAGTATAGATAGATGATTGATGAATAGATAAAATTAGTTTCCGACTGAGATCTTTGTGAATCATTTCAATCATATATCACTATCAAGCCTAGAAATAATGCCAACACAAGTATCCACTTTCCTTCTTAGTCACTTACAATTAGAAAGTGAAAGTTTTGCAAATCTTTGCACAAATCCTTTTTGCTTTTAATGTATCTATAATGAAGCATTGATTTTGAGGTTACAATATAAATGAAATTGTTATTGCTTAATAAACCTATTTATCTGGGGAAAACAATTTTGGTATTAAAATTAATTTCCCTTTATTCATAATGCAAGTCCCATAATCCATCAGTGCCCAAGGTTGCACAAATATAAACACATTAACAGTAGAAGATTTTGAGACAAGGTTTTAAACCAGAATTGATAGAATCAGAGTTGAAAAAATCTTCGGTAAAGTTATGTTTTACAAGTTACCCTCAAACAAATCAAAACATGTTAAACTGCTATTATGAAACTTTGTTTATGGTTTTAGTACAAACATGAATGCATATTTCTTTCTAGTTCCTTTAAATGGTTAAGTGCAAGAAGTAATACTGTATTTGAGACAGGTATTGCAGCATGCTGCATTATGTAGATTTTCTTACAGTTGACAAATGAAAGCATATAATGCTATATAGTATAATAAAATTATTTACAATCTATATAACCTAAAATATAAAGCATTTTATGGATTATTCCTCTTTATTTATCACTATTAAAAATAATACCTATCAATGTAATTTATAGAGTAGAATTATTCGTTTTCCAATTTAAATAATAGTACATTCTACTTGACAAGATATATATCAAACTAATTTATAAATTACTGGGGTTTAGTACTGGTTATGTGACAGTGTTAAAATACTATGTCTAGTTGCCTTTTCTGAAAAATTACCTAATCGATTTCTCTGTTCCTTTGGTGATCAAGGAGCTATAAGCTAGAAATTTCACTTGAACACATTCCCTTTT
Source organism: Lyroderma lyra (assembly GCA_004026885.1). Lineage (NCBI taxonomy): Eukaryota > Metazoa > Chordata > Mammalia > Chiroptera > Megadermatidae > Lyroderma > Lyroderma lyra. The sequence continues at coordinate 21,960 of PVJL010000963.1, read as the reverse complement.
GAAATATGATTTGTTGACACTGTCAAAATCAATTATTAATATATCTTGATAGTTTAGGACCTAGTATTAAAACTGAGAGATTATAGGAGTTAAATTTAAGATTCCTGGTTCCCTGCCTCATACTACTGAGTGTTTTAATGAGGCTAGAGCAAGGGTAGGAATTCAAGTCAACAGAAATTCAAATGATATCTCCTGGTCAGCCATATTTGGGAATCACAGACCTAAAGGACCATACAAGGGCTGTCCGGAAAGTATCCAGCTATATGATATCAAATATAGAGGGATTTATAGCTGGATTATTTCCCATACCATGTTATCACATTGTATGTAATAACACAAGTGTGCCAAGTGCCACTTTGTATTAAAAAAAAGAAAAAATAACCTGTTGCTGATGCCCTGCCTCAAATCTGAAAACAAATCATTCTTTAGGGTTAGTAGTATGAGTATATATATATCTGAGAGAAAAAAAAAACACATTTTGAATTTAGAAACAAGTAAAATAAATCACTCTGGGTAAAAGATATATTGCAATTTGAGGATTTAACAAGACAGCATGATGAAAACATTTTCAAAAACAAAAGTACAAAAATGATTATGATGCTCTTAATGTATGTAATTCAAAATAAAAATACTAGACATTATTAGTGTCAGACTTTTTAAGGTTCTCATGTTGACTTCTTTTTGTGTCCTTGAAATATCAAATATAAAATTATTAAAAATATATTACAATGACTTTTCATTGAATGCCTTGGGCCATAATTTCTTCAAAAAGTTGTTTTACTCCCCTATTTCCTTCATTGACTCCAATTGCATATGTATTACAGCTCTTGAAATTGTCCTGAAACTTGCTGATTCACTGCATGTTTTGTTTATTTTTTGAGTCATTTTTCTCTCTTAGTTTCATTTTTCATAGTTTCTATTTGGTATATCTTCAAATTTGCTACTCTTTACCTCTGTGATACCTGATCTATCACCAGTCTCCTCTGGTGACATTTTCGGCTCACTGTGGTAGTTTTCACCTCTTGAAATTTGTAACTTTTTTTTTTTGGTCTTCTACATATTTGTAAAACATGTTTGATCTTTCCTCTTTCTTTTCTTTTTATTGTTAGACTTGTTGGGGTGACATCTGTTAGCAAGAATTACTAGGTTCCAGGTGTACAATTCTACAGTGCACTGTCAACTTGTTGCATAATAAGTTCACCACCCAGTGCGAGTTTCTAAACTAATAATAGAATATTGTATACTAACTGGTACAATGTCTCTTTTGGCTCATTCTAATCTCTGCTTAGTTTGTAAATGGTTTTCATTAATTCATTTTTTCCCTCAACTTTTTGGTAGTTTCCTGTTTTTTGTATGCTGGGTAATCTTTGATTAGATGCCAGACATTGGGAACTTTATTTAGTTGGGCACTGGTTATTTTTTATTACTCTACATATTCCGGGGGTACATTTCCATTACATGAAAAAGAGTTATGTCATTGCTTTTAGGATTTTTAAGTCTAGACTGGAATATTATTTTTTCTAGAGCTTAATAATGTTAGGTATTAGACAAAACTGAGTACTCTGTCCAATGCATTATGAATTATGAAATTTCCAGACAGAATGATGGGAACATCCATTTCTGACACTCTTCGCCCCTGTGTACTGTCTCTAAGGCTTGTACTCTTTCCCCAGCCTAAGTCATTTTCTCACACACTTGCTCTAAGTTTAATCAGTACTCTGTTGAAGATCCTGAGAGGGTAATACACGGATGTCTGGAGTTCTCTCAGGGCAACTCTCCCTCTCCAGTATTTTTTCCTGAGAAATTTTTGCTTGGTTCTCCTTTTCAGTACCATGACCTAGAAACTCTTTCAAGGTAGAAAGCTGTAACTACCATAAAATTTGCCTCATGAGTTTCCCACCCTTCAGTGAACAGTGTCCCTCACTGACTTGTGGCCAAACTTGAAAATCATTGTTTTATATATTTTGCCCATTTTAGTTGTTTTACACAGAAAGTAAATCTAGTAGCTATTATGATACATTGGCCCTGAATATAATTTTTGATTAAAAAAGATTGAAAACAAAAACAATAAAAAGGTAAACTTCATGGATTAATCTTTAAAAAGAATGACTATAAAAATATTGTGTTGAGAATTTTGAAATATACAGAAAATTTTAAATGTGTGAAATAAAAGAGCATATATATCAAAAAGGTTCTGTAATGGAGACTCAATGTTTTAATATCCTTTAATTGTCTGGGGAGATATAAATATGACATTAATATTGGATATTCACAAGTCAGTGATACAGGCTATAATCTAGTCTAGAGTAACAATGAAGAAAATCACAAAACTGTACAAAGTTCAAACGAACAGATAAAAAATATAATATATTAAGAAATATCTAGCCAATACAAAAGAAGGCAAAAGTGAGAGGGGAAAAAAAATCACAAAACAAGAATAATAAAAGCACAGAGTAATATGGTAGATTTTAAAGTGTTATGTTACTAGTTACATTAAATATATCTGTATTAAGTATTCCAATTAAAATACTAATTAGCTAAACTGTACTATATATTTAAAAAACATATATAATTCAACTAACTTCTGCATACAACATATTCATTTAAAGTAAAAGAATACCAAATAGATAAAAAAAGAATGTTTGCGAAAGATACAATCTGAAAATATTAACAACAAAAAAACATGGTATAGCTGTGTCAATGTCAAAGTAAACATCAAGATAAAATGTATCGTTGGAAATAAAGAAAAATATTTCATCATAACAAAAAGTTTAATTCACCAAAAAGAAAAAAACAATTAAAAGTTACTATGCATCTTTTACTAACATGGCCTTCAAAAATAAAAAGCGAACACTGAACTGTCTATTAGAAAATAATTGATAAATACAAAATCATGGTAGGCCCTTTCAACATACTCATATATTCCATGGAAACTTAATGAAAATAGGTAAAAAATTATGCTAGAGCAGACAAGATTTAGAAAAGGTGGGTAACAATTTGATTTGATGTCAGTATAGGGAACTGGCACCTACTACAGAAAACTCAATCTTTTCAAATACATCAGATGGTTTTCAAAAATGTCTTCACATACTCTACCATAACTGTGTCAACAAATATCAAAAATTGACATTCTATATGATAAACTAGACAAAAATAAAAAAACAAATCATTTGAAAACAAATTTTCAAATATATGTCAAAATTACATATGGGTTAAAATATATATAATGGAGATTAGTAAATAATTTGAACTGAATGAAAATACCTTAAGCATCAAAATTTGTGGAATGCTAAACTACAGTCTATGCAGAAAGAAAAGTACTGCTCAATTGCAGTATTTTTTAAAATACTGAGAAATTTTTGAAAGTTAAAAATTGTAAAATATTACAAGAATATGTTGATTATTTTAAAGAAATACAAATCTTTGAAACATTTCCCTTAATTTAATTTATTTCTAATATCAACATTAAAAATATTGTCTGGGCTTAAAAGTATATAAAAAAATTCAGCATGTTTTCAATTATGAAAACATTCGTTAGCAAATGATAAATCAATCTGATAAATTGATCAATATTATTAATCAGTCCTAATCTGATAAAAAGCAAGTAAATAAAACCCCAATACAAAATAATACTTAGATATATTTAATAGCAAAAATATAAAAACTTTCTATAGCAATTAGAAAAAAACAAGTGTCTATATTGTCTAGATATGTGTTCAGGGTAAAAGAGGCAATAGGATTAGTGAAGTTAATAATTTTTGACACATGTATTATCACTTTAAAAACAAATATCAAAACTTCTGCTAATACATATTTTTATTAAAAATGAGTTTGTATATATTTCATCATGTTATCATTCTTTTTGGGATTCTGTTTGTTGTGTGCTTTTATACTATTTTATATTAATTTTTTTGGATAATTATTAAAATACATGAATTATAAAAACTCTATTAAAATAAATCACTTTTTGTGATAAATGTTTTCTGGCATATAAGTGTACAGATTAATTTATCAATTATAATTTCCCACCTTAATTTTGTATTTTATATCTTTAAAAGAAATGTAATTGGAATTATATCATTTTTAATTTTGTAAATATCTCTTGATATCATTGGGAATACAAATATATAAACTGAGAAATTAAGTTAAAATAGAAATTAATATTTTTTAAAATATAGTTATAAAAAAACATTGTTTTAAGTAATGGATCTTGAAAGAAAATTTACTCATTTACAGGGCATCTTGCACTAGCACATATTTGAAAGAGATATGATAAATTAAATTATTAATGATATAAATCACATTACAAAATAATATGATATGATACACATGTAAAAATAAAATACAGGTTAAGGATTTTTTCTATTCATATTAATAATAAATGTACCTTGAAACTACCATTACTAAGAAAAGGCAAACTGTTCTCTTTATAGAAATTATTAAAATTATTACCATCTAGAAGATGGAGTTATAGTTTATATCATTGAATAAATTTCTATAATTATTTAATCAATAAAAATAACATTTGTGTCAATATACCACATTGTCCAAGATAAAAGATTACATGATTATATAATTAAAATAAAGCCCTAGATACAGAAATCACTTGATAATGCTAACCAATTTACAGTCATTAAGTGACTAAGAATGCAATGAAAAATTGTACAAAATAATTTGCTCAAGAAGTGATTTTTGATTAAATGTTAAGTGTCATAATTTAGTTTGATTACACACAAAATGCTGCCAATAGTCAAAACATTTTTCATGAGACATACCCTGCTAATTATAATGACTTCTTAATGACTGGTCCAAAATTCTGGAATGTCATTCTTTGACATGTGCTCTTAGATGAAATAAAAAGTGACTGAAAGTGACAATCATGTAATAAGGTTATTTATAAGTTTTCCTAATGATAATTAATCAATTAGAAACTTTAATCAAAGCATCTTGACATTTTTGGTTTGTATGTTTAGAATTTAATTAAAATTAGATGATACTCTGTCTCTTTATGTGGTGAGAATATCAGGAAGCATTTACTGAAAAGATTACTAGGTACAAGGCACATTTTTAAGTGTGAATGGGTAAAAGTAAATATTTGATTTTCTTAAGAGAGCTTAAAATCTAGTAGTGGATATAATAACAAGTTATTACTAACAAATATTAATATAATCTAATAGGTGGTATACAAACCACAGACACTTAAAGAAGTTATAAGTAAATAATGACTTCTGCTCAAAGAATCAGGGAAGATTTGGGGGTAGTTTGCATTTGTGATCATTAAAAATACAAAGATCTGAACAAATTCCAGAAATGTAAAAACTAATTGAAAGAAGTAAAGCTGGAAGAATTGAGTACTTTCTAGAGTATCTTTATGTAGATGGATGCATAAAAGAGAAATGGCATGACAGACACTTTGTTGTCAGACTGTGGTAGATGGCAACTGTTGGGATTGTTTAATACAGAATGTGGGAATATAAAGGAGAACAGAATGGTTGCCAAAAAAAAAATCTCATAATATTTAATAACAAATTAGTTTTGTTTAATTATCCTTCTAACACTAGCCTCTCTGTGAATTTCACAGACACTAATTATTTAGTATTTACTTAAATGTTGATTTCCACCTACAACTTTTAAAGGCTGTCCGTTGCCAACAACGGACATACTAAAAAACTGCAGTTTTGAAATAAGGGTTAAAGTAATTTCAGTCTTTACTGGGGAAGGATCCAGGGGCAACTCTGAATTATATTTTTATCACTACCTTTCTATACTTGATTACTTTAACAAGTACTTTCAAATTTTGTAATAGTATTCAAAACTACCTCTAGCTTCTTATATTTATAATTAACTTTTATCCTGATATATTTGTAATTTCTCTTGAGTTTCTGAAGCTGTCCACCGTTTGCCTAGAATAATATATTGGAAAAAATATTTCCCCTTTCCCTCTAGGTTTATTCAACTTAAGCTTATGAGAAGTAACTCAAATTTTGAGTTTTTATGGAACCTCATATAAAATGTCATGATGGCTCTAATTTTGAGACATATTGGTTGAAAATATATTCAGATAATTGCACAAATTCATGATCAACAAGTAAGATTATGTATATAAATCCCTTTACCTACTTTTTAGTGATATTTTACCTTATCAAACCTCTTATCTTCTATTTCCCTTTTTCCATATTTAAAACTACAGGTTCAAGAGAGTCTTTTTTATTTTTCAATAGACCTTACTTACATTTAATAATTTCATTTGATAAATACTATAAATATCTCTATTCTTATCCTTCTCAAACAAAATTTAGTATGATGGCTTTACTCTGTAAAGCTACAAGCTATGAGATTTAAGTTTAAAGATAAACCAATGAGGGTATAAATTTGGCATGAAAAAGAGTAGGAAAAATGTTCTATACATTAGAGAACAATTCTGTCTTCTCAATTCTAGGCACTCAGCTATCATTAATGTTAGTGTATCTTGTGTGTGATCCAAAGACAATTCTTCCAGTGTGGCCCAGGGAAGCCAAAAGTTTGGACATGCTGGTCTAAAAAGAAACAAAAATCCTTTAGATCAGCAGTGCCCAATCTTTTGGCTTTCCTGGGCCACACAAGAAGAACTATCTTGGGTCACACACAAAATACACTAACACTAATGACATCTGATGAGCTAAAAAAAACAAACAAACAAACAAACAAACAAACAAACAAACAAAAAAACAGTAGCAAAAAAAAATCTCACAATGTTTTAAGAATTTGTGTTGGGCTGCATTCAAAGCTGTCCTAGGCTGCAGGTTGGACATGCCTGCTTTAGACCTGGAGGCTGTGTGCCATGTGCCATTCAAATATGCATGCCCCACTTTCTGTGGATAGTTGGCTCTTCATAACTTTTAAATTCCTAGGTAAATAACAAATTATTCTGTTTTTCAACATTGTCATTTGATATATAGAAAAGAAGAACGTTTCTTGATATATACTGGCTTCTTCTGTAAGGTTTCCACATAGTACGTACTAATTATAAAAGTTACAGATTCATAACTCTCTAAACATGGATATTAGTTGTTTAAAAGAAAAAGATAATTAGAGGTATGAACATCAGTAAGTACATATTTATAAAATTAGAGATAAATACTTACTCATTTGTGGCAACAGAAATTTGATATTAAACAAAACCAAGTCCCAGCAATCCTCGAGGGATTTAGGTACCAACAGAATACACTGAACTCAGGATAGATTAGTAAGAATTCTATTCAATCACATAGTGCTGATCTGCCTACTTCTTGATCTAAAATGCTTATACAAGTCTATCTAGAAAATGTATTTTCTATTTTATGTATTTTCCTCATACACAGCACTTTCAGTGAATATTGTTCTGATAATTGCTTCCATTAAACCAATTTAGAAACCATATATTTTATGTACATACAAGACACAAATTAGATTGAAACACATACTGTGCTAAGTTCTGTGGTTATGTATAGAAATTAAGGAGTATTGAGAAATGCTATTTTTTTTTTCGTTGGATGCCGTTGTCAATTACATGACTCATAACAAAACAACAGTAGGAAAGATCTGGCTGACTTCACATCTTGAACAACAGTAACACAGTAGTCTTTTACTGCAAAAAACTCAGAACAATGAAGGACTGTAAATATTTTCTGAAATCACAATTCATTTTCTTTCCCTGAAAGATGTTTGCAGCTTTTTCAATTTGCAAATCAATCTATACTATTATATTAAAAAGAAAATTAAGTTTATATTTTGTAATAGGACTTAAGCAGAACTGTGAAATATACATATTACATTGGTTAAATTGTGTAAGTCTTTACTTAAGGATTTGGATTTATATTGAAGTTCAGTAATTTTTCAGATATTTCTTTTTCTATTATTGCTTTGCTTTGGTCTTAACTGTTTTCCTTTCTGTGATTATGGAAGGAGAACTGACTCTGGGTGGTGAGCACACATGCAATATATAGATGATGTATTATAGAATTGTATACTTGAAACCTATATAATTTTGCTAACCAATGCCACTCGAATAAATTTCATTAAAAATTATTATAACCTCAATTTGAATAAAATGTATTATTTCATATAAATCTGAGGTCCTATCTATAGTTAATATTCTCCCTCATTGAAAAAGAGTGAGTACAAAGTGAGAGAGAATCTTCATGTTTAGGGAAATGTAAAGAAGGAGAGGTTATCTCAGTGATACATGAGTCCTTGTATTCAGTTATATCTGATGTCCAGCATTATTGTTGCCTTTCCAGTAGTTTGACTGTTGATTCCTTTCTTAGAGTTCATGAGACAATACATTTCTCTCTCTCTTTTTTTTACTCAAACTAATTTAAATGTGGTTTTGTCACCTGCGATCAAGAATATTAAAAAATAGGCTAAAATGTGTGCATTTAATGTTAAAGACCAGTGAAATATTTGTCAGTAAAGCACATGATTCAGGAGAACACTACGATAAAATTTAGTTTATAAAGGAACCTGAATGTACCATGCAGTGTGGCTTGAGAGGGACATAAGTAGCTGACCTGAGAAAGTTGATACAATGATATTGTTTAGAGAAGCAGAGCAACAGTAGTAAGGCAGTAGTGGTAGAGACAGTGAGGCAAAGCCTTAGAAATATTTATGTGAGAATGTCCACAGAAGTTGATAGCAAGTTGACTGTAGTGAGGAGGAGATTGAGAGTAAAGGAGAATTAGATAATTCTTACTTTTCAGATGTCAGGCATGCAAGAATGACAATGTTGTACATCAAATCTCATACTGGAGAAGATTATTTTGAAAGTCAATAATTATTTGCGTTTTATTGAAGATGTATGAGTATTCCAACTAGTAGTACTACTTCCAATTGGTACTACTAGAAATATCTAACCATGATTATTTAGTTTGGGAAAGCAGAAAAACTCTTTGAGGATTTAAATTTTGGATCACCTATCGTATATATGAAGGATTTGAAGTACATGGAATCATCATCCTGAGTTGTTACAGAACATGAAAAGTGGGAGACCAACAGACCCTTGAGTACCAACTGCATTTAAGGAACAAACAGAGAAAAGAGAATGGTCAGAGAGGTAGGAAAAAATGAGTATGTAGTGGTATTTTGGAAATCAAAGCATAGGTTCCCATAGGAATAAATGATCATAAATAGACCTATAGATACAGAAGTGATACTCACATTACTAAAAAGCGTTAAAGAAATTTAGGCAGTCGTGGTAGTAACACCCAAATCACCAATAGCACAGGCACTAGACTTGGAGGTGGAAGATCTCACTTTTGATCTTTGCTCTGAGTTTAACTAATGGTATGATAACTAACAAACCTCCTTTTCTGAGACTTGGATGGTAATAAAAGTATAACCTAAAGAACTTCAAAATTTATCTCAAATTTAAATTTCCATGTCTCCTCTATTATTTCTCCAAAGTATACCACGTTAGAGGAATACAACATTGTTTAAATATTACATCATTATAACACATGCAAATAATTAGGTCTCTACTAATTTATTCAACAATAAATTTCTTTACCTATTATGAGCTAGTCCAGTACCAGAAACTGGGAATATAGCAAGAAACGAATACAATTTCTGGGGGGGGGGTTATTTCTAAAATCTGATAGGACCAACACAATAAGCTAATAATCACACAAATATCATTAAAAATAATATAAATGAATATTACTCAGAACAATATAACATACAAAGTCATAACAAAATAATCTATAATAGGGTCAAGTATAAAGCAACGTTTGATAAGAATATGGGTAAGAACATAGAGGTTGGGAATATAGAAGGTACTGTGGTGGTTAAGAGACGTGTGTCAGTAGTGATGTGACAGAAGTAGAATGAGCAAAAAGAACATGGTTTGAAAAGGATGGGGGAGATAGATATTCAGGAACAAGAACATGCAGAAATATGTCATGTTTAGAATTCTTAGTATCTCCTTAGTTTATTACAAAGGCAGTGGAGGACTTTAAAACCAAGAATAATGTGATCCAGTTTGTATTTTTAAAAAATTACTCTGGTTACTATAATGATGAAGGTCTGAGGAAAATAAGAGTAGATGCTGAAAGTGGTGTTGTCAGGCTAGTGAAATAGGAGAGATGAGTTATGATGCCAGCGAGGACTAATGTGATAGCAACGACACTGAGGAAAGAGGACAACTTGAGATACGAGCAGAATGAAAGAAAATAGCACAACTTTGTGATAGTTTGGACACAGGCAGTGTATGCAATGGAGATATAAATGATGACACCAGATTTCTAGTTGGAGCCACATGAAAAATGGATATGTCGCTTACTATCATTGGGGGCATTTAGGAGAGATCGTATTTAGAGGAGAGGATCCGAAGTTTACTTTTGAATATATTAAGTTTAAGAAAGTAATTAGACCTTGTCAATTTTTGTTCCATGTTTATTTTTTCCTAAATATATTGCTTTGCACTTAAATTGTTGTTGCACTTCATGTTCTTTTTCATTAATTTAATATCCTAAACTTTGGAAAATTAACCTTACCTAACCAATGATTTATTATGCATTTTATATACTTAAATCTATTTTCTCTTAATTGCACAGATCCAAAAGATGATGAGTATCTAAATATGGTCTTTAAAAGTGAGGATATATATTACAAACATAGATGAAATTTCTATGTGATGTTCATGATGATAACCATTTTGGACTTAGGAAAATCTACAACAGATCTCAAGATTTTGGGTTGAAATTCTGAGAACTAATGAGAAAAAAACTGTAAAAACCCTAATTTGCTTACATAACAAAAAAAGGCAGAATAATCACAGTTGTTTCAATAAATTTGTTTGTTTGTTTGTTTGTTTGTTTTTTTGCTTTTTGGTATGTGGGTAGCTCCCTGAGTGGGAATCGAACCCAGGCCGCAGCGCTGACAGCACCAGCGCCGAAGCCGTAAGCCACTACACCATCAGGGAACTCCCTGTTTCAACAAATTTTATGTTAAAACGGTTTCATGTAATTCCATATAAATATTGTACATTAAAATTAATTTTAAAAGGCATTTCCCCAGTTTGCACAGTAAATCAAACTCCATACATAAATCTTAATGTATTTAGGATTTATCCTCACAAACAAAAGCAGCTTAGTTTTTCTATGTGTTTGTTTTTTAGTTCTAGTTTTAGTTTGCTGTTGTAGTTTTCCTTAGGATACTATCAAAATTTGCAGTCAAAATTAGAAGAGAATTCGTTTTGAGTTTACATTTGTTCACTCCATCAGGGAAAAAGCAGTTTATTCAGTATAATACTGCAAGTTGCTGCATTATTGAGTATACTGGATACTGGCACATACAAGCCTGAGGGTTTGTCTGGATTTCAACATTTGGTCTCTTGGTTGAGAGTCAAATAAAAACCCAGTGTCAGTTCTTCTTCCATCACCATATATTTGACACTCTTCTTTCCTCTATCACTCTCTTCCCACTTGCCCTTTGGTAATCACTACACTGCTGTTTGGATCTATGAGTTTTTGTTTGTCTGTTTGTCTTCTTCCTTTATTGCTTTCATTTTCACATCCTACATATGAATGAAGTCCTTTGGTTCCAGTACTCACTCCTCTTCATGTTAGGGGAAACAGGCTATTGTAGTAATAGGAGGGCATAGCACAAATATTGCAAGTTGACTCTCAGTGATTGACTACCTTGTAAAATTCCCTTTTTGAGTGTGGGTAGAAGAAATAAGAGAGAATCATCTTACAATCAAGAAAGACTATTCTCTAGAATGTTACATTTGGTCTAACTTATTTTGCTTAGCATGATGATCTCTAGAACCATCCATGTTATCACAAATGGCAGTATTTCATGTTTTCTTATGGCTAAGTAATATTCCATTGTGTACATGTAATTTTTTGATGACTTGATTTGCTAGGGAAAAAAACTGTTTAACTTGATAAAAGAAATTAGGTATCTATTTTTTTCAATAACTTAATTGGTAAATGAGACTTTGCTTTAATTTTTCTCTGTTAAATCTTGCAAATCATCTTCAACTTTTTTTTTCTTTATAGAATGAAATAAAATATACTTTTAAAAAGTGTGACAAGAACGGACTCTGGGTTTTTTTGTTAAAGGGGGAGATTGAGACAATTTAGAGCAAACATACTATGAAAATATTGTTATAAAAAATCTGTTCAGTACTCACTCCTCTTCATGTTAGGGGAAACAGGCTATTGTAGTAATATGAGGGTTTGGCACAAATATTCCAAGTTGACTCCCATTGATTGACCACCCTGTAGAATTCCCTTTTTGAGTGTGGGTAGAAGAAATAAGAGAGATTCATCTTATAATCAAGAAAGACTATTGTCTAGAATGTTACAGCTACCTGGCAAAGAATGACTGATAAAGATTAGTCTTCAATGTGCTACAGAGAGGAAAGAGAAGAAAGTACAAAGATAAACTTCTCAATTCACCTTCAAGGGGAGATTTTTTAAATTATGGCTATCTAGGCTTCTAGGAGGAAAAGATACAGTAAGTAATGAAACATAAGAGAAAACATTGGCTCATTGCCCACCTTTGAGGAAACAGATAATATTTGCTTCCTTTCTGATTCTTTTGAAACAAGACTGATCTCTTACCATAGTGAGAGATGGGAAAAAGTGGAAAAATGGCGAAAGAAAAGGAAATAGTAACAAATACTGCCATCATTTACCCATGATATTTAAAAATTCTATCCACTAAATGTTGCAAACAAAATGTCCTTAAACCTGGCCAACCAGAGAAAAGTCTCCTTCATACATAGAGAGAAAAGTCAAGAGAACAGTCTCGAGTGATACCAAGAGTCAAAAATAAATAAATAAATAAAACTGCTATAAAGGTGTGTAGAAGTGATAAGTGAGAATAATCTGTCAATAAAGAGGAAAATAAGAAGACAAGGGAAAGAAGTCCAAAAGAATAGTGTCCTTTTGGACTATGGTTTTCAAACTTTTAGGGCAGATACCCAGACATGGGATTGCCAGGTCATATGGTATATGCACCCCAATGTTCATCACAGTACTATTCACAGTGGCCAAATCATGGAAACAGCCAAAGTGTCCTTTGATAGACAACTGGCTAAAGAAGCTGTGGTACATCTACACAGTGGAATATTACTCAGCTATATGAAAAGATAAAATAGGGCCATTTATGATAACAAGGATGAACCTTGAGACCATCATGCAAAGAGACATATACCAGACAGAAAAAGCCAAGAACCATATGATTTCACTCATTTGTGGAACACAAAGCTGAAAGCAACAAAGAAACAAAAACTCATCAACACAGTCAATACTTCAGTGGAATGATTATGTGAGGGTATGAGGAGAGAGGGACTGGAGAGAAGAGCGGGGTTCTCAAATAATTGGTGATGAAAGGAGCACTGACTCTGGGTGATGAACACATAACATAACACATAGATGATGTATTGTGGAATTGTACACCTGGAACCTATGTAATTTTTACTAACCAATGTCACCCCAATAATTTTAACAATAAAAAGAAAAAAATAGTATCCTCATACCTGTCATATAAATTTTATTTTTGCTAAATGGGCACTGAAAGAAGAAAAATTTTAATTTTAGTGGCCAAAAACAGAAGTCAGATATTTCAGAATATGGTAATTAATAGAGTAGAAGTCACTGATATGTTGGGATAAATGAGATGAAAGAATTCTTTAATGACTCTTGCCCATCTGTTACTTGCAAATCATCATTATAAACATTTTTTAAATAATTTAATAGCCTCTGTCATGTTTCCTATTCTGAATATAAAATTATTATTATAATCAGATCCTTTTCAGAGACTAAGAATTAAAATAGAAGAGCTGTAGCTCTAAGATTCAAACTCATTTCATTGATCACAAATTCATTATGCAAAGCTGAGGAATGTGTTTATAGCAGCTTCTCATTCTTTGAGAGATTGTTTTGAGCCAACATTCCATTTACTACTGCTGAGAAAGCTATCTGGAGGGAATTGTACGCCTAGGTTATAAGGCAAGTACAAAAGCAAAATTTCATGTCTTTTCCCACTTGAATATAAATTCCATGTAGGAAAGCATTTTGTTAACGTTGTTTTTCACTCATATGTTTGTTACTGATTTTCTTTCATATATGTTTCTCTAATATGAGAGAGAAAAACAAATTAAATGGCATTCATCAGGAAAAGAGGGGACTGGCATTGTTTAGAAAAAAGACACACAGTAAATAAAATAAGCGATATGCATGGTATAGGTGAAAGAGAGAATTTCTTAATAAATTTAACTACATTTGTCAATGGATCACATTTATATTCATGGTGCTATAATACATTCTGGACATAAATAAATTAGAGTGAGTTCCTATTATCAATACACACACACAGACACACACACACACACACACACACACACACACACACGAGAACTGTCTGGAAAGTATCCAACCATGTAATATAAAAAACTAAAGGCATTTACGGCTGATTTTTTTTCAACCGCCCTCGTATAACATATACACAAATACTGTTATGTCTATAAATAAGTACATATGGATGCACATATACATATATAAAATAGGTATATATAATATGTGCATACATTTAAAATAACAAAATGATAAAAATGTATAAGAATATAGATAGAAGATTTCAGTAAAAGTACTTTTTGTCTTTTTTATTTGATTTGTATATATTTTACAAATGGGTCTGGATATTATCTGGTCCTAATTCTATTCCATGGGGTAGTATTATGAAGAAAGGAATTCTATCAAATGTTTTCATCTCAATGCTTCATTGTTATCCAGCATTCACCACTGAAAACCAACATATACTAGCCACTTTGCCTGGATATTAGAGTGAATAAATGAGTGAGAGAGAATGATTATCCTCAATTAGTTCAACATGGATCTAAAAACAAGTGGTCAAATTATGAAGTGCTAAAGGTTATTACGTAAAGTTATGCATAAAGTCCTACAGAATTGCAGGTGGGCAGTCAGATGGCCGAAAATAACTTGTGGGAAGTAATCACACAGGAAATTTACAGCTCAAAATTCATAGTTCAAAACTCAAACTGAAGCAGAACAAACCAAAACAAAAAGCCTCCTCAAAAGTAAAGGAGATCCTCAAAAAACCCAAAAGAAAACAAAACAAAAGCCCAAAATATTAACAGAAATCATGATATGCACTCTGTCTTCAATGTTCTGAAAATTCATGTAAATTTAAGCTGCAATTCTAATGTCATCTTGGGTAACTGAGGCAAAGCCTTGGGAATGTGCTAAAATAACAGGCAGAACAGGGACACATGTATTAATTCAGTAAAAGTACTTTTTGTCTTTTTTAGGACGACATACTCAGTGAACAAATTATCTATAAATATCAACCTGGCAAAAGTGGGTAATGAGGAAATGCATTTGCTCATATCTTGTATCTGAGTAAAGGGGAAAATGTATCCACTGAAAAACTCAACCAACTCTCACATGGAATTGTGTCCTGAATCCATCCTACCTGCATGGCACAAAATCTTTCAGGGTCAGATGAACCTGATTTGAACTGTTTTGGTTAGTATACTTAATGTGAAGAATCAGTAATATGTGAGATTAACAACATAAATATGTCTATGAAATTTCTTTGTAAAGTACCGTACTGGAAAATGTTATTCATTCTTGCCTAAGGGGCACAAATTTCTTAAGTCAGGTTATTTCTTTGAAAGGGGGTAGACGATTCCCAACCAGATATCAATCAGCTTCTACTATCCCTTACTCACTGAGTTGACATTGCCCTTCACAATTATTTTACAATATGGGCTGTGGACCAAGTAAATCAGGATCATCCAGGATGATTTTTAAAAATGCATACCCCTATGCCTGGCTCAAGGCTTGAGAATGTAAATTCCTAACATTAAAGTTTGAGAAACTGGACCATACTAGGAGGATACTGTTCAACAATCTTTGCAAAAGCCAATAAATGTTATTTTTATCCTAAATAAGAGACATAGGAAGCTCAGTGCCAATGCTGAAGAAGGAAATCTAAATTGAGGTTAGATTAGAAAGTGCCCCTAATTTTAATGTGGTGGGGGAAATAACAATTACTTAGATGTTGGTGCTAAGCTGAATGTTATAAAAGAAAGTGCTACAGGCTCCTTTCGAACACAACTCTGGGAGACAGCATGGAAGTAAGAAAGAAGGTGATGGGCTCCAGAGCCAAATAACAACCATTAGATATATACACACACATAGCAATAACAAAACTCTGGAAAACCTCCAAGAAGACAGAATGTGGCAAGATATTGTAGGGAGTGGGGAGTAAATAAAAAGCTTACTGATACAGAGAACCAGTCACCATAAATGCAGAAGAGGTGGCATGACTGCTTCCCAGCAGTGTTCTCTCTCAATCATGTCCTAAGAGTATGATCACATGGCTCAATGCCACCATTAAAAGAACAGTAAGAGACAGAATCTGAAGATAATGTATTAGGGAAGTTGGAACGTGGTTGGGTTGAGAAGTATTTTAACAAGTGTGGTTCAGCTTCCCAGACCCAGAGGTTTCCCTTTCTACCCCAAATGATAGACTAACTCAGTAATAGGAGGAGTTAATTTGTGAAAACCACAATGAACTGGTAAAGTAATGGGAGAATTGCTAAGGTCAGAAAAAATACACCCAGATTGCAAAATGAAAGTTTATCTGATTCTGGGGGCTTCATTCTCCTTAATTTACCAGGTAGGTCAAAAACTCATATCCCAGTATAGTATCTAATAATCGTCAGGTAAAATGAACTAATATGAAAACTTTTAAGACCTTTGAGGAATTCCGCTATTAAAAAAAAACAAACTTCACAATAAACAAAACGATTAAAAATGAAGAAATTAGAAGAAATAAATTATCTAGAACAAGAAAAATATGTATGGTAAATATCCCTACAGGAAAAAAATTGTAAATTTTAAGATAAGCCATTGTAAAGAACCACATGAAACAAAGTTTGGATTCAAAAATCAATGACAAAACACAAGGAATGAATTAGAGAACTAAAAGACTGGCAAATGCTCTAGTATTTCAAAAGCTACCTAATATTGATAAAAAATGGAAAACATAAAACAAATTTAAGATCCATAATGCCAAAAGTAGTGTTCAAATCATACCTGAGTTACAAGTGAAGGGGAAAAAAATATAAATGAGGAGAAATACTTGAAGTAATGATTGGCTGTCATCTAGAATTAAAGAAATATATTATCAGATTGATAGGTTGCAAAGAAAAACATAAATAAGAAAAGCAAATAACATCCCACAATTAGGTATGGTAGCAGAAAACTAAAATATTAGAAATAAAAAAATGTCAAAAGTAGAATAAAAAGAGGTCGGCTGCCTTTGCGTGACATCAGACCCATAGCTTTGGACTTTGGTTCATGCCCACCTGGTGCCCACATGTGGTGTGAGCCTATGGACTCCACCCCAAACGGCTGGTCACTGGAGTAGGCTTGGGAAGAAAGGCAGATTTGATAGCATTCACCCCAGTCAACAAGGGCAGCCTTGACCTGCATCCCCCAGCATAGGGCAGGAGGTGAAGCAGCCCCAGTGTGCTTTTTGTTGGCCTCTCTCCTCTCCTACAGCCTCCCCAACAGAACTATAGGAAGTGGAGGGACAGCAAGATAGAAGCGCCCCGCTTCCAAACATGTCTAGACCAGAAATAAGGCCTAAACACCCTCCCTCTCTCCCAAAACTTGGCCCCCAGTACCACCTAGTGTCTACCCTACAGCAAGACACCACAAAAATACTAATTTTTATTCAGCAGGGCTCCTGGGCTCTGCTGAACATAACATCTTCATGCCAAAGAGGAAGAACCAAGCAGACATTATGAATTCCTTAAAATCTAAATCTGTTCAGAAAGAACATAAAAAAATATCCAGAAGATAGTTTCATAGACACAGAATTTTCTGAAAAAGTGACAGAGAATTTAAAGTAGCTGTTCTAAAGGCTTTGAGAGAAATAAAAACATACTGGCAGAACACCATAACTGAGATGAATGACCTAAGAAAGGGAATCTGTGAACAAAAGAAACAATTTAACAAAGAAATTCAAAACATAAAAAAAAAATTGAGATGGAAATTTGAGAGATAAAAAATACAATAAAAGAAGTGAGAAATGGAATAACTGCCATAGGAAACAGGGCCAACCAGATGGAGGAAACAATTAGTGATATTGATGATCAGAATATGGAAACATCTCAAAATGAGGAAGAGAGGGAAGAGAGAACCAAAAGGATTGAAAGAACTCTGCAAGAACTATCTGACTCCACGAGACAAAACAATATCATGATAACAGATTTGGGGGAAAGAGCAGAGCACTCTACAGAGAACATACTCAACCAAATAATAGATGAGAACTTTCCAAACCTGTGGAAAGATCTAGAACCCCAAATTCAAGAAAAAAACAGGCCCCCTAGATACCTGGACCCTAGAAGATCTTCTCCAAGACACATGGTACTAAAGATGTCAAAAACTAAAGACAAAGAGACAATTCTCAAGGCAGCCAGGGCAAAAAGAATTATAACCTTTAGAGGAAAGTTCATCAGGCTGGCATCAGACTTCTCAGCAGAAACTCTACAAGCCAGGAAGGAGTGGAATCAAATATTCAAAACTTTAAAAGAGAGAAACTTCCAGTCAAGAATAAATTATAAAGCAAAGTTATCTTTCAGATATGAAGGTGGAATAAAGACCTTCTCAGACATGCATAAGCTGAGGGAATTTGCCAGTGCAAGGCCAGCACTTCAAGAAATACTGAAGGAGGCTCTTTGACCTGAAACAAAACATCAGGACAAATGGAATAAAGTTGGGGCAACAAGAAAGAAACAAAACTAAAACAGTAACAAAAAAGTAATGGCTATAGGAAATCCTCACATATCAAGCACTACTCTAAATGTTAATGGACTGAACTCACCAATAAAAAGACACAGAGTATTTGTTTCTTCATTTCTTTTCTTTTTCTTTGCTTTCAGTTTTATATTCCGCATTTGAGTGAAGTCACACAGTTCTTTGTTTTTTCTGTCTGGCTTATTTCACTAAGCATGATGATCGTGGACACAATCAATAGTTTAATGTTTATTTGGGGACGAGTAGGATAGGGAGGGGAGAAAGGGGAGGGGGTGGGGGGGCTAAATATAAGGTGATGGAAAGAGAAGTCACATTAGGTGGTGAACTTATTATACATCAAGTTGACAATGCACTGTAGAATTGTATGCCTGAAACCTATGTAATCCTTGCTAACAGATGTCACCCCAATAAGTCTAACAATAAAAATGAATTTTAAAAAAAGACACAGAATAGCAGACTGGATTAAAAAACAAAACCCATCCATATGCTATCTCCAAGAGACACACCTCAGCCTTAAGGACAAGCACAGACTCAGAGTAAAAGGATGGGAAACAATACTCTAAGCAAACGGTAATCAGAGAAAAGCAGGAGTTGTCATACTGATATGTGATGAAATAAACTTCAGGTTAAAAAAGATAGCAAGAGACAAACATGGACATAAGTACATAATGAAAAAATGCACGATACAAAAACAAGAAGATGTGACACTAATTAATATATATGCTCCCAATGAGGAAGGACCAAAATATACAAAGCAACTACTAACAGATCTGAAAGGAGAAACTGACAACAGCATAATCAGTGTGTGAGACTTAAACACCCCGCTAACAGCCATGGATAGACCATCCAAACAGAAAATAAATAAGGAAATGTCAGCTCTAAACAACACATTACAGTAATTGGACATCATTGACAATTACAGGACACTTCATCCAGCAAAAAGAGACTATACCTTCTTTTGTAGTACACATGGAACATTCTCAAGGATAGACCACATGCTGGGAAACAAAAGTAGCCTCAGCAAATTCAAGAAGATTGAAATCATACCAGTGTATTCTCGGACCACAAAGCTTTGAAATTGGAGATCAACTGTAAAAGGAAATCAGAAAAAAACACATATATTTGGAGATTAAACAACATCTCATTAAAAAATCAAAATGATTAGGACACAGCGAAAGCAGTAATAAGAGGTAAATTTATATCATTATAGGACTATCTAAAGAAACAAGAAAAATCACAAGTAAACACCTTAGTATCCCATCTTAAGGAACTAGATAAAGAAGAGCAGACAAAACCCAAAGTCAGCAGAAGGAAAGAAATAATAAAAATTAAAACAGAGCTTAACCAGACAGAGAACAGAAGGACAACAGAAAAAATTAATATTACAAAGAGAGATGATTCTTTGAGAATGTCAACAGAATTGACAAACCCCTGGCTAGACTAATTAAAAGACAAAAAGAAATAATACGAATATCCAAAATTAGAAAGGGGAGAAATTACCACTGATACCACAGAAACACAAAGGATTATAAGAAAATATTATGAAAGGCTTTATGCCACTGTAAGAAATGAACACATTTCTAGAAACTTATAGCCTACCTAGACTAAACCAAGAAGAACTGAATACTCTAAATAGACCAATCAATAGCAAAGAGATTGAAATGACTATCCATATCTCCCTAAAGGCAAAAGCCCTGGACCAGATGGTCTCACCAATGAGTTCTACCAAACATTCAATATAATAAAGACTGTATATGACAAACCCTCGGCTAACATCATACTGAATAGGGAAAAGTTGAAGCTTATTCCCCTAAAAACAGGAACAACACAGGGATGCCCTCTGTCACCACTGCTATTCAATATAGTACTGAAAGTTCTAATCACAGCAATCAGGCAAGAGAAAGGAATAAAAGGTATCCAAAGTGGGAAAGAAGAGGTCAAATTGTCACTGTTTGCAGATGACATGATCCTTGGTATAGAAAATTCCAAAGATTCCACCAGGAAACTATTAGAAACAATAAACGAATACACAGGATACAAAATCAGTGTACAAAAATCAACAGTATTCCTATACACAAACAAGGATCCTCAGAAAAAGAAATGATGGAGTCAATTCCTTTTGCTACCACAACAAAAGAATGAAATACCTGGGAATTAACCAAGAATGTGACAGACTTATACACAAAAAAACTATAAGACACGTTTGAAAAAAATTGAAGCAGACACTAAGAAATGGAAAAATATCCCCCGTTCACGGATAGGAAGACTTAACATTGTTAAAATGGCCATTTTGCCCAAAGCAATCTACAGATTTAATTTAATACCTATCAAAATCCCACAATTGTGCTTTCATGAAATAGATAAAAGACTTATCAGATATATACGGAACCATAAAAGACCTCGAATTGCCAAAGCAATGCTACATAAAAATAAGGCTGGTGGCACTACACTCCCTGACTTCAATTTATAATACAAAGCATCAATAGTCAAAACAGCTTAGTATTGGCAGAAAAACAGAAACATAGACCAATGGAATAGAACTGAAAACCCAGAAATAAATCCAGAAATTTATGGACAAATAATTCTTGATAAAGAAGCAAAAAATATGCAATGGGAAAAAGACAGCCTCTTTAGTAGGTGGTGCTGGGAAAGCTGGAGAAACATATGCAAAAGAATGAACCTGAGCTGTGAACTCTCTCCATATACAAAAATTAACTCAAAATGGATTAAAGACTTTCATATAAGACCTGAAACAATAAACTGTATAGAAGAAAAAACAGATACGAAACTTATTGACCTAGGGCTCAAAGAAGACTTCATGAACCTGACCTCAAATGCAAGGGAAATAAAAGCAAAAATAAATGAATGGGACTATCTCAAACTAAAAAGCTTCTGCACAGCAAAAGAAACTATCAACAAAGCAAAGAGACAACTGAATGGGAGAAAATAATTGGCAAACAACGCATCAGATAAGGGTCTAATATCTAAAATATATGAAGACCAAATACAACTTAACAACAAAAAAACAAACAACCCAATTAAAAAGTGGGCAGAAGTACTAAACAGACACTATCCCACGAAGAAATACAAATGCCCAACAGACATATGAAAAAAATGCTCATCCTCATTAGCTATCAGGGAA